>WBMY01012014.1:212154-454066 GCA_013397315.1 Donacobius atricapilla
CCCTCTCTATATTTGACTTCCATGCGTATTAAAAGAGGCTAGATATTAGTGTAAGGTATACTGTGATAGGGAGCACTTCTGCTTGTTTTTTTCTCGTTTGACAGAACTGCCTCAACACCCTTTGTTACATGGTAAGTCATGGCCTGGCCCCACTGTTTAGAACACAGAGACATTAGCAGGGTTCTTCCATGCTTGTTTGAATTTTTACACAAAAATGCGTATTTTTACTTCATATGGCGTCATGAACACACAAGGACACAAAAGGAAAGGGAAAACTACCATTGCTAGCCAGTAAAAGCAGTTATAACTTGGCGAGTTATAGGGGAGCTTTAAAATGCATATAAGGAACTGCAAATCCCTAGGAATATGGGCAGGATTGGTTTAGCTGAAACAGTATAGGAAGGACTTTTTGTTAGGAACAAAAAAAAAGCTTATTTCTCTCTTTGCTACTGCAGAGGCAATTAAGAACCCTGTGTACTTTTTATGCCCCTCAGGGCAACTGTGTTTTATTGATAGAATGGACTCTTCTCGAACCCCAGCACACCCTGTGCCGTGGCTAACATCAGCCTGGCCTGCAGCTCTGAATCAGCGGGCCTGGCTTTAAACCCAAACAGCAGTGCTGCAACTTGCTGCAGACTGTGACATTTACTCACATTATTATCGGCAGCCAGAGAGGGGCAGGGGAGGGAGGATCTGCTCTTTCTGTGGCCCTGTGCAGCGTGCCCCAGAGGCGGGCAGTGCCCCTGTAATGGATGCCGGCTGGCCAGGGCTGCGCAGGGAAGTTCTCCAGCCCCAGAGCATCCCCAGCTTTGGCTCTGTGAGTAGGGCTGGTATGATGGGGCCGCTGATCCCCAAGGGTAGGCTGCAGGCTGAAGTAAGCTGGTATTTGGAGACAAACCTCTGCAGAGCAGCCCCATTTCCTTTCTCTCATCAATATTTACCAGTTCTGTTCCATCTTCAGGGGTCTTTCCAATACGTTTTAAATTTATTTTCTTTCCACAGACTGCAATTATTTGAAACGCTTCAAGAAAAGTGATTTCTTTCATCAAGCGACTGAGATGATTGGAAACGCCGGAGTTTTGCTCAGAGTGATGACAGCCAGCAAAGTCTGGGGCCTGTGCTTGGGCCAGGAGAGGGCTCAGCATGGCCTGCAGGGAGCACAGGCTTCGCTCGCCGCACTGAGGCTCAGGGTTACCACGTAACACCAAGAGTCTCTCTCTCTCATTCCTACACACACATATGAGTACATTCATTATTTGCATCAGCAGACCTGGGATTTGGGGAGCTGGGGAAAGTGAGACTTAGGAGTTAAATCCTAACAGGGATTTCAGGGCCTCAGCTGGAAAATCTCCACAAGCTTGGAGCAATCAAATGCAGCTGAGGCCAATTTAAAACAAAACAAAACAAAACAACATCAACAAAAATCTATCTGTTCTCATGGCAGGGGGATTTGCAGAGCTGTTGCTGAACAATAGGTCTCGGGGAATAAAAGACTTACTCGGAAGTTACCCCTTTTAAGCACGTTGAGGTATGTGGTGGGTAGGGTGTCTGCATGTGCAAGCATGTGTGAGCAAAAGACGGGTGTTTGTTTGAGTAAGAAACCCAGAAATAAACATGTAACACTAGAGAAGTCTTTCACTGTTTAAGCAGAGTGCTGTTTGATATTTCATACTGTGGTTATTTTCTGGCTCTGCCAGAAAACCTGCAGGATGAGTAAGAAAAAAACACATCTTTTTTTTATTCCCAAAATATGTATTTTCTCTGATCAGTGAAGCATTGTTATTTCATATTAGGTTTGTTCGGGATGTTGAAATTTAGTTTTTGGGGTTTTTTTTAGGATGCTAATTAAGTTTTCTTATAAATTTTGCAGCTAACTCAGAATTGCGTTTAGTAGCTTTCTTGTGAGTTGCTGCTGTATGTAGGATTTGATGTTTGGTAGATTGTAATCAGTTGTGTAAATCCATGGACTTTTTTTTTTTTCCCTATTAGCTATATCTACGGAACTAGCATATTTATATAAGTCTGTATGGCTAAGTGTCTTGATCCTCAGTGCTATACTTATTTAAAGTTTGCCGTTTCTGCTTGCACTACTATCAATAGACTGATTTGTTAGATTTGAGTAAAGTGTGTAGTAAATCTTAACATGAAATTTTAATTGCTCCTTTTAGCAGTTTAAAAAAGTTTCAGCTTTTTTTTTTTTTTTTACGGGGAAGAGACTTGGATTTTTTTGTATTTGATTCCCTTTTTCTCTACTTCCAGTAAGGCTGTGATAAGTCTCAAGTGAGTATATTACCAATTGTATCACATCATCTTCCACTAACTTAAAATGCCCTGCATATATCACCTGTCATTGCAGAAAAGAATTCAGATTTAAATATCATGGTACTCTACAGAAATCTACATTCCTGATAAAATTAATATTAAAAATTGTATTCTATCTTTCTATTTTTGTTTGTTTTTGTTTTAAGGAAAACCTCATGCTACATTCATTCAAACCTTTCTGGAGCTTTGTTTTTCCCTAGAAGATGTCCTAGATTTTATTCTTTAATGTTGTCCCTGATTTATTGGATGTCCATGTTTCCCTGGATAGTACCATCTTTTGAGTTATACATCATCGGAGTGACTCATTCCGATGATGTATTGCATTAATACATCATCAAAGCGCCTTGCTCTGCTGTTGCACTAATGATATGTTAGTATAATACATCATCAGAGTGAACTGCACTGATGATGTATTACTTAGATGGTGATGGCATTCTGTGAAGAAAAGGTTGAGGAGCAGGTTCAATACAGTCACAGGAGAAAAATTAGTCAATACAGAGTATAACTGTTTCTCCAGTAGTGATGCTGATGCTGAATTAGCACCATAGCCCCTGATCTGTACCCTTGCAGAAACACTGAGACATGCATTATCCCCGAAAGAGGAATGAATTCAGAAGACTCAGCTAAAGGATTTTACAGAAGAGAGGAGAGGTGTAACCATACATATCACTGGAAAGCTAAAGGTTATATATATAGCTATAATTACTGGCTACTGAGAGATCAAATGAATCAAATGGGGCCAAAATAAGACCAAAGTGTAGATATGTTCAGCAGCTGCCTCTCTGGTGGAGAAGGTGACACACAGGGAGACAGAGATACAAGGGCTATAAATATGCTGTCTGAATTAAAACAGCTGCCACTTAGAAACCCCCAGCAGGGATGTTAAAACATTCTGAGGCATGTAAGAAGGTCTATAATACTTTTTTTTCACTTTAAATTAGATACTTTTTTAGTCATGCTATGTCACCGACAGAACACACCTGTCTCAGTGCTGTATGCTCTCTCATGACCTCCAGGTGTGCTCAGTACCAGAAAAAATTCTAAGTGTGCACAGCTGACACATATAGAAAATAAAAGGTGTTAAAACTTTTGGTTTTCAAGTTCCTTAAAATTGTTTTTCAGAGACTAGAAGGACAAAATAGTGTATGTGCATGTAAGGTTGGAAATCCTGCAAAGACAGACTTGTGTTACGCTGATATATTTGTAAAAGTGACACTTTATATAAGTCCCACTTAATTTCTTGTACATATCTGTCTCTTGGTTTGATCTCGGGAAGGGAGTTCTGGAGCAGCTACCTTCTGAGTTCACTTTCCAGGAAGGTGGAGGTGAAAATAGTGTTAAAATGAAACCTGTCAAGCTTGTAGAGAAGAGAGAGAAGGTATTATTCCCAGATTTATTTATCTAATACGAGGGATGGGCTGTGACATACTTTTCTACATGAGAACAAAACATAATACAAGTACAAAAAGTATTGTGGCATGGTGTTCATGTCCCTGCAGATCTTGCTTTCCCACCTTCTCCCTCATTCTATTAACTCCTAATTCCCTGCTTCAGTTTTGTCAGCTGTTTTGCAGCTAGCGCAAGGGGGTTTTATGCTCCACCATTCTACATACCCCTCCGTTCCTGCCCTGCACCACCTGCAGAGCTGGGGTGGGCCGGGCTTTTCTCTGGGATGTGTGCAAGCATGCCAGGCTATAGCTCCAGGAACCTTCTGTAGAAGGGTCTGGGCACAGTGTGTTGGTGCTCTCCTTGCCCCAGAATCATATTTTGGCTGGGCTGGCAACACGATCAACTCCCAGTCTGGGTCACTTTCATTTCTGAGTCTGGGGGAGAGCTTTCCTTAGTAATCATGGAATCCTCTCTACTATCGTACAGGTGATTCTCACACTCACCATCGCCCCGCCTTGATGCCAGACCAAAAAAAAAACCAAAACCAAAAACAACAACAACAAAAAACCGCAACTAAACAAAACAACAACAAAAAAACTAACAAACAAACAAAACAAAACCAAAACAACAACAAAAAAATGAACTACAAACCAAACCCAAAGAACAGCTCAAGCTGTTTTGTGTACCATCAGTTTGAAGAGCAGTGATGCAATGAGGGTCGTGCCCCTGAGTTGCAGCAGCGTGGGGCTGTACCTCCTGACAGCAGAAAGGGAATAAATGCCTGTCCCAGCAGCCTCCTCAAAAAACTCTGTGAGTACTCCTACTCCTGGCTGTTCCATGCTGTATTATATAAGCTTCCAAACCAGTGTCCTTCTTTCTTCCATTTCTCTCCTGATCGTCTGTCTTCTACTACTTGTAGAAAGACAGGGTGAGAGTGGCTTAAGACACTCTTTTGTTCTCTCTCTCTGTCTTTTCCTTTTATTCTCCCCTTCCTTTTCTTCTATTCCATGTGTTTCCAACTTCAATTCCACTCTTTCTTTGTATAGGTGATTGCTTTAAACTTGTATTGTGTGGTCAAGATACACTTTAGATATAAGTTAGCTTTGAAAAGAAACCATATTGTGCCCGTTCTTGAAAAAATCACACTACTTTGTTGTGATATTCCCAAGGTATTTATCAATGCAGCAGGTAATTGTTTCTCATAACTACCGCATATTGCTAGACTCTGCTCTCAGGAATGGAATTCACTCTTTCAAACTTTTATTTGGAAGTGAATACTTCAGAGCTACTCCATATTTCTGTCACTACTGCAGGTATTTTCATAACAGCTCTCTCTTGTGATCCGTTGGAGTCTCTTTATAAGAAACAAAACAATAGACAATATTTTAAAAAGAAAATCAGGAAATCAGTGAACTTATTTTTTGTATGTGGATTTCTAATATCATTTTTAGAGAAAATGAATTTGATGGTGTTCCATAAACCACAGCAGAATAATTTTAATTTTTTTTTTTTCAGTAATATTTTCAGAATTCAGATTTAGTATCTGATTTGCCGTTTTCCATTTGTGGATTTGCACTAAAGCCTTAATGTTGCAAAAATTAAGGCTTATTTAGAAAATTGCAGATGTCATGAAAAGCAACCAGGTTCCCACTAGATGTGTATAAAATACTACTTCTGTATCCTAATTATTGATAATGACTTTTAATAATGCAAGAACTTGAAAGTACCCTTTTGGTCTGGACAAACTAAACCTTAGCTTTTAGTGTGGCTCATACATGTATTTTGTTTCATCTAAGACAATCTGCCATAACATAGGACAAAACAAGATGTTCTAATTTTCTATAAATAAAGCTTGCTTTGGTTAAGATAGAAACTGCCAATTGCAGAAATATACACGTTGTTCATAATTTATAAACAATAAACACTTCTTTTGGCAGGCTGCCATGCAGTTCCTTTCTGCTCAAGGCCTAAACTGTGAATGAGAAATGATGTGAAAGTTACAAATGAAATGGCTGAGGGACCTGGCAGGCTTTGAAGTGATATTGATGCCAATCCAAATCCATGTTAGACTCTGTTACGATAGGCCAGTTCAAAGATGTAGTACAACTTACTGGAAGTGGCTATATCAATGAAATGTCAAGTGAAATATATATACTAGTCTAATTACCATGTGGTAATGACAGAATATTGCTGAGGCTTTTCTCATTCCTGCCTTTCATATCGTGGCAGAGATGCAGATAAGCAGTTGTGCATCTGGATTTCAAATGGTTGAAACTTCAGTTAGCTTTATGTTTATAAGGGGGATGTTGGATAAAATGAACCTTTTTTGGGGGAAAGTGTGGAGAGATTTAGGCATGAGATGAGCAATATTGTTGGATATTCATTGCTTTGAACATGAAAATGGCCCCTTTGAAGAAGTTTGCTTTCCGTCTCCAGTTTCCTCTGCCATGCCTTATTACAGCATTAGCATGGCATCACCTCTGGAGTTGTTTCCTTCTTCTCCCCCTCTCCCAATGGGAGAAATGAGTACTCCAGGCTGACTCACATCACATGAATATCATGAGCAGGCTTTTTATGGGAGCAGCAGACTGGTTTTCTTGTGCCAGTAATCCAAACACTAATTTCTTCCCACTCCTTCAGGAGTGGGAAGGTGCTAAAAATTCAGGCTCTTTTATTTGTCTGAAATCAGTCAAATTTGGGTGGGAGAACCTTCTTTTGAAAATGTTTCTACTTCTGTCAAGTGGTCAACATGTCAGTGCTCTCATAGCAATCTACAGTGTTAGAGCTCTGCTCTACCAGGCTCTCAGATTTTCCTGAGGTTTAAGCAGGCTGTAGCATTTTCTTGCCGAGTTCAAGAGTTTTCCTGGATGTATTTCCTACAGTCCATTGCTACACTACAGTGATATATGTGTTTGACCTGTTTTTTTGACACTGCACAACACATTTTCGTCTCATCAGAAAGCGCACACACAGTTTAGTGAAGATCATGTATTTAGTTAATTCCTTTTAAGTGTTGATTTTCAGTGAATTAAGAATCTGAACGTTATTTCTTCTCATTTGCAGTTTACCATCTCTATACAGAATCAGTGCCCCTTTCTGATGAAATGTCTGCTACTCTCCCACATCCGTAACTTAACCTCCTCTTCCTGTATAATTTATGTACTGAAATTGTAATACTCCATTGATCCAAAATCAAAAAGCCCATTGATTTTTGTCATTCTGCTTTTTCAGAAATGCTTTATTACATTGACTACAGGCCTGAGTTGAAGCTCACTGAACTCAATGGATGTCTTTCAGCTAAGTCTTGACAAGGACTAAATCAAATTCTAAAATGCATCTTTCTACTAAAAAAGAACCAACAGCAAAACTTCTTAAGATCATCAGTAGAGGAGTACTGTAGGCAGAAGACCTAATCTGTGTGTGTGAATGCATTGTCCCTCAGAGACATTCCCCTAGAATTGCAGACAGCAGTATAATAAATCAATTATCTGATCAAAACAAAAATAATTAATATGCAATTATGACAGATGTCAGGCCAATTAATATGTAAATATTCATAAACTACCTGACAAACTGCACATACATAAGTAGAAATCTTTAAATATGAACACCCTGTTGTGTTTGTTGAGCATAAGGGCAAGATGTTTCTAATTTGGTTGGGGAAAATAGCAACATGTATTTCAAAATAATTTTGTTTTCGTTTATCAAATACACATTCCCAAGAGTGAACAATGAGCTGTGATGTGGATAAACAAATAAAGTCTTTATGTGTCTCAGCACTCTAAAACTTTAAATGTTTGCTTAAAATTGGCAGAACTAATATAAATCCAAGTCATTCAAGCTATGATAACGTTAAAAAAAATGTATATTTGTTCAGTTAAGAAGCTGCAGTTCTTCACCAAGCTATTTAATTAATTAATGACTTCTTAATTATTAACCTGGGATAAGTGGTATATCCCCATCAATCATTAACTTTTTCATTCATTGATCACTTTGTCAATTCAATGTGTTTTAACCACCCATAACCAGATTCACACATTAGCTACTTTTAAGGTAACCTACACAAATTAATTTCTTTTCTGGGTTAATTATTAGCTAATTCCCTTGGTAATTTTTCACTAGTTTAATTATTTTTTACCTTGCATTCATTATCTAGTCTTCAGTTAATAATCAGAGAAACTATTTTTCCTGTTAATTTTTAACTAGAGGTCCCTTATTAACCATTAAATAACCCCATCACTAGCATGTGTCCCCAACTTCAGTTTACTGATGCATGTGACAGTAATTTGTCACCATGTGACAGTAAGTTATCCATGCATTTGACAGATTTGTTAAATTTAACAGGCCAGTGTCTGAGCTGGACTAAATTATGTCTCTTTTCCTAATGCCCAACGTATCAGAATGAAAGTGCTACTCATGAATGGATTATACTCGGTTTTTGAACAAAGAGGACATAGACATGTCTATGACTCTTCTTTATTTTTTTCTGAGATATCTGAGACTGAAGATTTCCTCTCGCTTTGTTGTAGTTGCAAAGGAGACTTCACTTCCTGGACTGACCAGAGTTCATGACCATGCTCTGTGAGATTCATCTGTGTAAGAAATATTGGAGGAAAAAAAGAGAGAGTAAAACAGAGGTAATGAAAACTTGCATAATATGGTACGAATGGCAGTAACTGACACAAATTGTTTTACTCTAACGTTTAAGAAAAGGTCTGGAAAAGCCAGAAATTTTCAGTATGATGTTGATGTCAAGAAATTAAAAGAATCATTGGTATAATTAGAACAAACACTAAAATTTGCACTGACATGTAAGTTCTTAAACAATAACTGATCATTTATTTGAAATAATTTCTCAATAAAGAAAGGATGGAAATTTCTCCCCAAGCTAGGAAGAGAAGGAGGTAATCCTTGAAACAAAACTGTATGTCAAAGATATTTCTTTAGATGTGTATATAACTGTTGAACAGTCAATCATGACTGGGTTTTCAGTGCTGCTTTTAATCTTGAAATTGCATATGTACAGCTTAATTGCCCATGGGCAAGAGCTGAGGGAGTTGGGTTTTTTATTGTTTTATTTCATGACAGACCAGGTGTCTTCTGTATTCTAAACCTTTTGGTCAAACCAAACTTTTCATTTAATATTTCTCGTTGTGATTTGTGTACAAAAATCTGAAGAAAAGAGACATTAAATATGGAATTTTTCTTGAAGAATTGCACTCTGGGGAACCAACGTTAGATCTAAATCTAGTCAGGAATTCAACAGGGGTTTCTTCCCAGGTGGGGAAGAGGGTCATTAACATAATGCAGGAAACGAAATTAATTGTAATAGATTAGAATATTTTATATCAAATACAAATTTCTCATTGATTTTTGCACTTGAATTCTAACAGCTATAATATATTGAAGATAGGGAAGTATAATAATAATGATGACATTAATAGCACTCTAGTGTAAAGAATTATTAAGACTTAAATGTGATACTTTTCAATAATGGTAGATGAACTGAATTTGAGACATATTCAAGGAAGCTTCAAGCATTGATTTAATTTAGTTTTATACTCAGTAAATTGGACTAATGTCACGTCACTATCCTTAGGTTTGAAAAGTAAGAAAATTGAAGATTTCCTTCCCCCTTCCCCCAGCTTTTATGGTAAAAATCTTTCTGGGCAGTAATATATATTTGGTGCTATGTTTACTCTAAGCAGCATAATGGAACATTTAAGATACATTGCTTTGGCAGCAGAAATGGACATATACCTGCCTCCTCACAGCTGCCCAGGATGGATTATGAACTGGAGCTTAAAACGGGAGGTCTGAACAGAGCAGGCCACATCACAGCCTCATGTGCTAGAACCTCAAAAAGACATTTGTCTATTTGTGTTAACAAAAGGGGCTGGACTGATTGGGAAGGCCCTTTTGTGTTTTGTCAATGAACATAAAAAATGTTAACCATAAGGCCAAAGTCTTATGAGGCTCTATGTATGATGTGTCATGTTACAGTTCTTCATCAGAGGATATTTAACTTACAAAAAGATAAAAAATAATAGAATCTTTTATAATAATAATAACGTTTTACAATATTTTCAATGCCTTTCAATATTTTTTGATTTCACATTTCTGCATGATTCTTTAAAGAGGAGTCTCTTCCTGAAATGAGAAAAAAAAAAAGAAGGTCAAGTTTAGAAACATATCTTAAATGGCCATTAAGCCCTGGAAAAGGAAAATGAACAGGGAGGCTGCTTTGGGCAGGAAGAACAAAACACCAACTACCAGTCACTATTTTCATAGAATTTGAGTTATACCATGAGCTTCATGACAAACAAGTAAACACAAATATATCTTGAGACTGGTGCAAAAGCCTGTCTTTTCTGACATGGGGTCACCAAGAGCAGTGTGTTACTCCAGTTGCTACAAAGCATGAAAATAAACTGCCCAGATTTGCTGCCTTGTTTTATCTCAGAGAAGGAGTTTAGTTTATTTTCATCTAGAAGCAAAGTTATGCTTGTCTTAGGATTTCAGGCCCAACATCAGCAACGGAAGGATGGAAAAAAGCTTGCTTCTCCATAGATATTATCCCAATACTAGATTCTAATGTAAAGAGACAGAATAGAACCCTGAGATCTACAGCAAAACTCACAGGTGGAAATTGTATGACTGTATCATTACCTCGCGTTTGGCTAAGATCCGCACAATTCCCTTATGTCAAATTCAATTTGCTATCACAACCTGTGGGTATTATTTCCTGTCTCCGTGCCTCTCAGAGTGGCCACTCTGCCAGCCCGGGCTAACCCTGGCACTGGGCAGCAGCAGGTACAGCTCCGTCTGCCACGTCTGGGCTGATCCTGGGGGTTCCTCAGCGCACCCAACTCACGGCACCGGCCCAAGGGCATGTGCCAGCAACAAAGGCGAGGAGAAAGGAGAGCTCTGCAGAGGGGCTGTCACATGAGTTTATTGGGGCCCCTGATGGGATCTCCTCTCCTCAAGGTTTCTCCTTGGCACAGCCCAGAACAAAGGATGAACAGTAATTTTTATGTTCATGTCGGGAAGGGAGTAAGGGATTCACCAACCAGGGTAAAGCAGGGAGTAGCCCGAGGGGTGAGGGACACCCTCGGGGGCCAATCTCCCTGAAAGGGAGGGGGACCCCTCTGGCTACAGCCTATCCCTCTAAGCCCTTCAAGGAGCTTTCCAGCAGCAGGGATGGACCCTGGCTGACAGGCATGTCCCCAGAGGAGGGAAGTGGGGAATGGATACATGGCTGTGGGGAGGGGATAACGGGGTACAACCAAAAATGTATAACAACGGGGGTACATGCACTGAACCACAAATTAACATACAACACAAATTATAAAACACATCGCTACAATTTCCCTGGTAAAATATTAAGAATCATAATTTTAAGTGGTTCCTGAGATACTACTTTTTAGTGAAGTTTCAACCGTGGATAAACTTGTTTTGCTCAAAATAATAGGTTTGGAGGTTCTATGAAGCTCCTTACAGAGGAAATGAGATCTCTGTAGGGTTTATATCACTGACTAGACTGACCAGGACAGACAGGGACTCCAAAAGAGGAGTGTGCAATTGTGCTAGTGGAAGAAGTAACAAGAGATAAATGGAACAAGTATTTGTGCTCAGTGGTGAAGTGCTAACCTCTGCTGCCAAAACAGGCTGAGGCGGTAGCTCACCTCTGTCTACCACATTGCTGCTTCTGAAAGGACCTGCCCGCCCAATTCCCTGAATGTGTTAGTCTTTCTGGAGTGATGAAGTCACACGTATACATAATTTTCCCTGCGCTAAATGTGATTTTGAGAAGGTGACAGGCACATTAAGTATTCAGCTCAGGCAGAGCACTGAAATTACTATTAGATGAATTTCAGGTGACATCTGAGTTCCCTCTCTCACACTGAGGGCCATTAGAGCCATGAGTGCTCAAAGATTGCTGTGTGTGTAGTGATAGGAAGAAAATTTTTTTGTACCAAGGCAGTATGTGCAGCATTTTGAGACACCTTGCAGCTGAAAACACTGTATTTGAGGTGAAAAATTAACTGTACGTAAAAGAGTTGCAATTACTACTGAATGAAGACCTTAATAGGTAAGCTGAAGCTTAACAGAACTGAGCAAGAGATGAACATTCTTGAAATGCAAATATTTCATATTGAGGACAATGCTGAATGCTATGGGGACTCAAATTTGGGAGAGCAGTTACCTTGGAAGATGTCCCTACCACGCCAGGCAGGAGCTTACCAGGAGCCCTGCATTTGCCAGGAGAGGGCTGTGCCTGGGGACTCGGCTGCTCAGCAGACCTGACAGCATGACAAAGCTTTCCATTTTGGATGTGTTCATCGACTCATGTTGTGAGATCACACCCGAGTTTCACAGGCATGAGCTCCAACAGAGGTCAGAAAACAGCTTTGTTGGGTCTTCAATTTCCACTGTGAAGTTATAATATTGTAACACTGCAATTTCCAGGGGTACTTCCTGCTTATATAACAGGCTCAGATGTTGAAGGACTAGCTTAGAAACTGAATAAGAATCTGAGATTCTGAAAAATATGTTTCGAAATCAGTCTTAACTAGTACTGTGATTAACAACTTTCTGAGAAAGTATTGACCAGGGTTTGAAATGTATAATTTAACAAAGTGGAGAGGAGTTGGGGGAGAAATTGCTCAAATAATTTGTAAAAATAAGCTATGCAGAATAAATAATGTATAATTAATATACACCATTTTGAAATAGAAAGCTTGCAATCTTTCCTCTTACACAGTGTAGAAAAGAAGACCTATACATTTTTTCACAGTATATGTGTGGCTCTATGTAAATAACATCCCTTGAAATGTAATAAAACTTACTAATGAATGCTTATATAAAATATTGCCTTATGATGCCAATCCAAAAAACCGTATTGCTAAACATGTAAAAAAAATGAATGCTCATTTGGTGTACTGATTCAAAGAAATTGGCCAGAGAATTAAGAGGCGTGGCTTTTCAAGCTATTGTTCAAGCTATCATATCAATATGAAAAAAACGTAAAAAAAATCCCAGCTGTTATTAATTTAAATTATCTCCAATCATATACTGAATATGCAAGTAATATAGGTGAAAATTAATCTCACCAAATATAAGCCATTCAAAATTAGCTAGCTACTGTAAGGTAGTTGTCAAGTCTTTCTCCAAAACTTCAGGATCATGAATCTCTCAATATTCTATCTGCCAGCTCTGGTCAGACTCCACTATCAGAAGCACCACAATTCTTCATGATAATTACTTCAGTTTTAAAATTTTTCATTACCAATGGACAATATGAAAGTTTTAACTTACTCTGAATCCAAGAGTCAGAATTGTACCTCAGTTTTAAAAGTTCTTCATAAAGTCAAGCTTTTGTGCAGAACATCTGGTAGATAGAATATGATTAGGATATTCAAAGAAGAGATTGTCATTTTAATTATAAAACTTTATGGATTTGAAATACTCTGCTAAAAATAGTCACTATTCGATCCAATAATCATTAATTACACCATCTGTAATGGATTTTTAACACGGAGGACACATGACAGTATTATTTATTTGGAATTTAAAAGTTTAGCAAATGTATCAAATCAGCAGCACCTTTAAATAGCATATTCATTGGTAAATTCTCATGAAAAGTAATTCACAATGAGCAAATGAGCTAACTTCATCAATATTAACAGAACAGAGTCCTTAATAAGTAGAGTGTCTGAACATCTTGTTAGTGGAATGATACAGCTTTAGCTGTGGAATTTCAAAAATACTTCCATTATTCATAATCTTTTCTAAGGCACATTTTTTCAGATATAGAGTATGTTTGCTCACACGTAACTTCATCTCATAGGGTTTTTTACGCATCTATCAAGGTTAAAATGAATCTCCTGCAGATTTTTAACCTCCAAGATGGCACACTCTCATTCTTAGTGGGGCTACAATTTCCTAAATTTGCTACCTAACTGTCAAAATCATTAAGAACAGAATTTTATGTGTATTTCAGGAGCGCTCTGGCAAATGCTTTCAATCTTATATGTCATGTAAATCCATGAAAGAGCATGATCGAAAACTCCTAGCAAACTTATTAATGAATATTTAAATATGCATGTGTTGTGTGGATTTCAGTTAATTATATAGCAATATTTTCTCACATATACCTTAATTAAATTAATTATTGATTAGTGCACTTTCCACTGATATTCCATTAACACACAATAACTGTCTCTTTCTATCTGGCTGAAGTTTTAATTAATTAAAATGTGGCTGGAAGTGTAAAGGAAACAAATTCAACAGCAGAATCATTTAAATTCAAGTGAGTAAGAGTAAAAAGTTTAATTACATTTAAAAAGAAGAATTAGCCATGAAACTATTTTGGCAGCTTAAAGTAATTTATTTAATAAAGGATTTCTAAAGGATTGCAGTTTTAACAGCAGAAAGAACAAATCTGTGTATCTGTCAATATAGGAGAATTCTTGTAGTATTATTGTTATATTTGTAAGATTATATCCTTGCTTTATTTCAGACAGAATCTCTCATATTTTAAGCAGCATCATCAATTTCTAAATATTTCATTATGACTGTTTATTTTCAAACTGATCAGCCACAAGCTATTTCAATAGGTTGATGCTGTAATTCTCATATGATCTGGCAAATAATTCACAGTGCTTTTATGTTGTCATTAGCTGTCACATTTCTTGAGTTAAATATGAGTCCTGTCAGTTGAAAGTCAAGAAGCTGCTTCTAAATTTCTCAATTTCATTAGCAATTGATTCAAATCACTTCCATAAAAGTCTGGATTGACATATGAATTGCAGTGGCTCCACAGTTTAGTGATTAATTAAACAGGCTATAAGACTCACATTCAGCTATTTATTAATCTTAAAATTCTTGCTTCATTATACATGGCTTTCTAATTATTACATGTAAATACTGTATTTGTCTTTTCTGAGTTTTGGAGGAAGTTAATTGGTGGGAAAAAAATAAAAACTCATTTTGACTGGTAAAGCTGTTGCATCAATAACAATCATCTATAGGCAGACCTGAAGCAGTGCTGGAACTCTTTGACAAAGGGAACTGTAAAAGGAAGCAAACATAAAATAAAAATACACACTTATTTTAAATAGAGAAAGTAATGTCAGCGTGTGATGCTTAAGCCATTTACAGTGCAACAGTACAGTTTATACATTGAACCATGTGCCTTGTGCTTGTCTGTATATTTTTCATATGATATGATGTGTAATTTGAATGCAAAAAAAACAAACTTAAACCAAACCATTTCAGTTGACCTCGTCAGTAAAGAAAATTGGATGGAATATTGACTTACGTTCAACCAGACAAAAGTCATAAATGTAACATATAAGAGAGTAGCTTGATTATTTGATAGCAACTCACTGACTTGAATTAAGTTTTAATTAATACTTACATTTGTTTTGTTTTGTTTTTTGAAGAAGAAATCAATAAATGTGGTTCTTCAATTGAATTATTACAACTTCCCTTTTCTTGAAAGTATGACAGTGTCACAGTGACTCACCCAAGTGTTGACAAGTTGCTTTAAAAAATATCTACAAAAAGAGAGATTACAGAATTCTTCTTTGCTAATGTTCAGTTCCCGCAAGCTTCTCCTAATAATGATGAAAGGCAACACTTTTGTTTGAACTGTAGTTTTATTCAGATGCTGCAATCAAAGCCCAGGGCCGTGCGTTCATCATAAACCTATTCTAAGACATAGTGTTCACTTTATGAAAATGTGATCTCTTCAAAGGAAGACTGGGGAAGATGAGGGCATTCCATTGCATGGTATAACTTCAGAGATCCATGGAAATGCCTGCCTGGAAAGGCTAATAAAGGATGAGAGTTGCAGAAGCTCTGAAACAGCAGGTCCTCAACAGCAGGTCATAGCTGTATCAGCAGAACCTAAGTCCCAGTAATAGACCAGAGTACCAAATGCTGAAATTAGATTTTTTTAATCAACTGCCAGAGGCATGTATGATTGTAAATCCCATAGGCTTTTAGTGTCAGTTATGCTACTAAATGCCTTAAGCACCTTTGAAAATCCCACCTTGGCCTATGCTGTCCATTGGCTGCTCTAAAAAGAACCATATGTGGTTTAATAACTATAAGCAACCTGAATTTCAGCTTTTCACCTCAAGATGTCTTCTCAAGAGAACAAATTGATTTTGTGGATTATCAATTTTAAGCTCATGAAGAGTGTAGGTAGGGGTTCCTAGTATTTTGGGGATGTGCACAGTAAAGTAAGGCTATGCTGAACAGGCTTACCTGTCCAGGACTGGGGTCATATGGCAGCACTGATTTATTTCTGTACCATTTTTGGAGCAGGACAGGCAAAGCTACAGTGAACTGGGTGTCTCAGCATTTGTGCTCACTTTCCTCTTGCAATGACATGGCTGACACAGCTTTACACATCTCTAGCATTTCACGGCCAGGGACAAAGTCATATTCACAGAGGAAAAGTTTTCCCCGTGCCACATGACTGCAGCAACTTCAGTAAAAACTTTAGGGCCTATTGGTTTTCAGACATTAAAATGATTGGAATGGAGATATCAAATCAACCTGTCTTCACAGTCAGAAACTTTCACTTGCATTTTTTTTATATCTACCTCCTAAATGAATCCAACATTAATCAGGCTCACTACACTTCATTGCAATTTTGCATAGTATTGTATTTTACAGCCTTGGGGAATGCATAGAAATAAATTCAGGCACTTGTAATTTAGGATTGCAATAATTAAGTTTGCTTGAAAACAAAAGGTATAAATTAATAGGATTCAGAACACCACAAATAGCTACATGTGGTTAGCTTCAGGTGTCATTACACAATGCCATTGCCCACAAAATTGTTACTTCCACCAGATACATCCCATGAGAACTAATACAGCAGTTTCATTTAATTGGTCTATATACATTATTCATGTGACTGTCTGTTAATTCTGGATTCATTAGAGGGGAAGGGGCAGCAGGTTTCCTCACTAAAGAACACACAATGCTGAACCTAAGTTACAGCACCGCTCTAAACATGAGAGATTACAGGAGTTGTGATAAAGAAAGAATTGGCAAATATTTTAGGGTAGAAAAATAAAGAATAATTTCATTTCTTATGGCAGAAACAAACTTCTGAAGGGAATGAACATGTAATACCAAGCTTTAGTATAGTCTAGGCCCTCCAAAGACGCACATTACATTTATTAGATGCTTGTCTTCTGAAAGGAGTACTCAGACACAAGCACGATGATTCCATTGCAGTGCATCCTCTTTTCACCACAGAGAGCTTCAAAGATACTGGTAGGATGTCATAACACCATTGGCTATGCTTACTGCCAGGTGGAGAGACTTCCATCTGATGGAGGAGGTGCCAGTGACACCAAAGACGGCTTCAAGAATCAGCACTTTATTGCTTTCCAGTACAATATTTTATACCCTTTATCTTACATGCATTCCACCCATGCACCCTTTCTACCCTTCTGTGGTTGATCAGGTACACCTCAGCATTCCAAGTTTCTTTGCCTTCAGTGCTGTTCACCGTCCTGCTGTACCCTATTAGGGACGAGGCTCGGCTGCAGCCCCATTCCCAATCACCGCAAACTGTGTGCCTACATCCATCCACTATAAGAAATATGCAGGTATCCAGTCTCTTGAGTTTTCTACAAAGGTATCAGGGAAAGAGACCAGGAAATGTCCTGTAAGTCGTACTAACTCTACTTGATTTTGTAAACAAAATCTTAGCATGGCAGACAAACAGAAATGGAAAGTATAGTGGTATAAAGTCCATCTAGCCCAAAAGATGCATTTGTAAATTTATTAAAAGTGCAGAGGAAACAAGACTGAGGTTAGATATCAAGTTTTTGGTCCTTATGTACAAAAAACTTTAAAAAGCCTGTTAGTCTGAATATTGTTTAAGCAAATTACAATGGGTTTTTTCACAGCTTTGAGAAATCACTTTCATGAGCTGTTACTCCAACTACTTCAAAGTAAATGCTTTTCTCCTTTTGATTAAAATACAATATTGCATAGTCCTTTACACAAACTTTCCATGAATATTTTAGTATATGATTTTACAGCTGGACATGTGATCTACTGAGGAAAGTGCAAGATTAATGCACACCTGCATGCCTTATTCAGAAACATTTCAAATGAGTCTGCAACTCGCACACAATGATCAAACACCAGCAAGAGTTAGAACACACTCTGGTTGTCATAAAGTGAACTGATTGTCATCTAAATGAGATTTGGATTTATAAGATGGCATTAATAATGAAATACTTTCTGCATTCCAATATAAACAGATATTTAGATCACAGATGGTAATCGCCTTAACTGTTACAGTCAATTGAGTGAATAATGCGATCTGTAACAGGGTTCACAGATGAAATGGAATTTGTAGTTGTTAATTTTTACTAAGAAGTCAAAGAAGACTTGCATGTTGAAAAAATATGCAATAAAAGCAATGTCTCCTATTTCCTCTCTGTTTTAATTCATGTTCACATAATAAAACAGAAAAACATGTTTGGTTTAATGGGGAAAAGAGACATGGAGAAGTGATTTGAAGTCAGATTGTGCATTGAGAGTTATGAGATACACATTCTCATCTGCAATGTAAAACAGACTTCGCTCTATTTACTCTCACTGTCAACATAATCAATAAATAACATTTTCCATGACACAACGTGGTGAACTGCAAGACAGTATCAGCAAAGGCTCTTTTCCTTTCCTTGCCAACAGGTATATCTACTCTTTGCTCTGTGGTAGAACACACAGAAAAATTTTAAAGACTGCTACATCCCAGCAGAAAATACAACAAGCCCATCATAAAATTCTAAGGAAATGTCTTCTCTAAACTGTATGGTGCATGGATATAGCCAAAAAATCACCAAACATAGTATCTAACCACAAAAAAAGTCAAAGTGCTATCCAAATTTGCTAGTGAAACTACAAGCAGTTAATCTGAGCAGCTTTTCTCTTTATAAATTTAGAATATGAAAACATTTTGAAAATATTATTTAAAGTAGAGTTTCAAAGAGAGTGGAAAAAAAGCCCAGGCAATTCAATAGAGAACACAGAAACAGAGTGGAAAAGTTGCAAAATAAATTGATCAATGTAGTAATGAGATATTTAAATTAATAAATCAAACTCCAGACTTGATCTTCAGTTTGGTGTACCTGTTAGTTTTTACATTGACCCAAGATAGGAAAGTCAAGCCAGGACTGCTGTCACAAGAATTATGCTTACTCTTGCTTTAAAATGTAGTTACAGCATATCCTTGATGACCTGGAAGACTGTTCTGTCAGGAATATCTTGAGAATTCCCGTTTGAAGAACAAAGGTTGTGTGTATCTATCTATCTAGATATATCTTAAGGTAAAGAAGGATGTGATTCTCTGCTCTGTAGCTACAGCCACTGCTGTGGACGTTCTGCTAAACCTTAAACACAGTCACCTGCTCCCATCACCCAGGGTTCTGAGCTATGTCACACCTACCTTGTCTGCTGGAAACTACCAGAACACAACTGCTGTTTCCTGAGTCCGCTCCTGTTCACTTTCAGGACACCTGTTGGTATGGTAATAACTTCGGTTTAAACAACCAAATGCAAGAAAAGACTAAAGAGTTCATAAGGTGTCCTGCTGAATTGAAAAAACCCCAGTGTACTCCCCCCAATAATAACTTAAAAAGTAGCTTGATGGGCAGTGTCATAAAAGCATGAGCTGAACTTCAGCCCAGATGCTGGATGCAAAGTCCTGCATAAGCTTTTATAAGTAAATAAGAGCTTTTGCTGCCCCTCTACATAAGGGGAAAATGCACCTAAAGGAAAATACAAAGTGTGTATTTGTAAGAATAAAAAAACTTGGGGAACAAAAGTAGCAAAGAGCCAAAAATAAAGTTCTATATAGTAACAATTTTTTATTGCTATGAATAATTATGCAATGATAATGTATGATTCTGAATGGTACAGGGAGAAGTAGGTCCCTTCCCTATGGTTGCCTAAAATGATTTTCCACTGCAATGTTAATTATGGCATATCAGGTAGAACCACAAAAATTAAATTATTTATATCCTCTCCTTGAAAAGCCAACCAATCAAAAACAAACCCCGACACACTGTCCAACTGTTAGTTATGCTAGAAAAGTTGCATTTTCAATGAAAAATTCAGAGTAATGATGTTTATTTTCTTACTCTCTAGGATCTTCACCTAACTGCTAACAGATTTATATTTTTCCAATTGACTTCAACCAAAATTTCTTTGAGAAAGTCTTATTTTCTGTGACTACTATGTGAAGCACAGTTAATATAAAATAACAACAGCCTAAAAAATATTTGGAAGAGCTGAGACTTCTTTGTGCTGCGCAATAGGATGCCCTGATGTAAAGTATTCTTGCATTTTTCCCTCATAAGAAGTACAATAGAACAGAAATTAAGTCACAAAAGGGAAATAGAGAGAAGCATGATGGGACATACATCTATTGAAAACTAGGAAAATTTCATAATTATTCAGTTTGAAAAATTTGGATAGCTACAGGATACTTGAAAACCAACACAACTGCAAACAGCAAAATTAAAAATGATCAGATTTCAATTTGAGAATATTTAGTGTCCTGATAAGAGTAACAAGAGGAAACATCATAGAAGATAATTCAAAGCCAATTAAATAAGATACTTTATGCACAAGACACAGCTGGCATATCCTTGTATTTCATATATCGTGAAGTACTAGTAAAACTTTTAACTTTGGCTTAAAGAATCTTTTAATGCTACCAGACAAGCAATTGGAAATTCTGATTGAAAATGTGTTCATACTGGTTTCAGTGAGCAAGTATATTCCTGCCAGGAGAGACAGCAAATATTGTGACTGTTGAAGTCCCACCTGAAAAAAAAAATTGTTACAGGAGTTGGCCAGCAACAAGAAGCTCTTCAAATTGGAACTACTCATTCCAGTTAATACAAGTCTCGGCATACCATAAGAGGGATTTATTTTGCAAAACTTCTTTGTCTTTTCTGTGTTGAATATTCTGACCCTGTGAAACTACATATTGCAAACAAAATTGATGATCTTAAATAACTACTAAAATTACAATAAGTTGCCCACTGCCATGCCAGTAAAAACTTATACATTATTTTACAAATTCTTTGTCCAGTTTGGTTTTAGTTGCATCAACCCAATCTCCAACAGTCTGACTGCAGATATGGTCTAATATGTCCCATCACAAAGAGAAATGCCATAGTATCTAGTGGCCTATTTTTCATTCTCACCATTTTTATAATGGCACAAAAACTGGCACATCTTATGCCTGATCATGCTGGTCCCTGGTGAGATACAGCAAGCCCATGAATACATGGCATAACAACAGTTGCCTAAGACTATTCTAAGATAGAGCAAGCTATTCTAAGATATGTCAAGCTGAACCATGAAAATGGATAATCAATACAAAAATACAAAATAGATAATCAGTACAAGAGCTGACTCATATCTCAAAAAAAATTGACTTTTTGAACTTGGGAGGGGAGTGTGTGTGTGTCTGTGTGTGTAAGACTTGCAATTCATGTTCAGTGAAGACAAGTTCACAGCTTGATTGTAGGAAAAATCATCTCATCTTCTTCCAGACTCATTTAGATTCAAGGCAGCAGCTGATCTACTTGCAGTTTGTCTTACTTTGCATGTAGTGTCAAGTTATCTTTTTGTTGGCCTAACCTTAAAATTCACCCTTTGTATGTAATAATATCCAATGCTTAAACAGGGGCTTTTCCATGTCCTTTTAAGCTGTAGTAGCAAGATTGAAGGACAGAAATACCACCACAATTGAATAAGGAAGCTTAGTGGACACTTTGTCTTACTGTTTCATCAGAGCTTACCTCTATTCAGCAGATTCTTCCTGAAGTTTCTGTTGGTAGCTTTAGTAAATAATTTGTGAAGTACAGAGTTCTATAAAGTTAGTTAGTCGCCAGGCACAATCTTTCCACACAACACTAGTCATACAACTACTGCC
Organism: Donacobius atricapilla; assembly: GCA_013397315.1. Lineage (NCBI taxonomy): Eukaryota > Metazoa > Chordata > Aves > Passeriformes > Mimidae > Donacobius > Donacobius atricapilla. Next base: position 233,858 of record WBMY01012014.1, read on the forward strand.
TTTAAAATTGTAGTAGAAACCTGATGGTTTCATATCCTTGTATCCTATTCAGGCAGATCACAGAATCACAGACTGTGCTGAGTTAGAAGGGACCCACAGGGATCATTGAGTCCAACTCCTGGCCCTGCACAGGTCATCCCCAGGAGTCACACCATGTGCGGGAGAGCATTGTCCAAACACTGCTAAACTCTTGGTGCTGTCAGCCGTGGTGCTGTGACCACTTCCCTGGGGAGCTGTTCCAATGCCCAAACAAACTCTGGGTGAAGAACCATTTCCTGATATCCAACCTCAACCTCCCCTGATCCAGCTTCAGGATGTTTTTGCAAGTCCTTTCATTGGTTACCAGAGAGGAAAGATCAGTGCCTACTCCTCAGCTTCCCTTCATGAGGATGCTGAAGACCACAGTGAGGTTTCCCCTCAGTCTCCTCCAGGCTGAACTGACAAAGTGACCTCAGCCACTCCTTACATGGCTTCATTTCAAGGCCCTTCAGCATCTTCATTGCCCTCTTTTGAATTCTACTGGCTTAATACCTCTTTTGTATTGTGGTGACCAAAACTGCACACAATATCCAAAGTATGAGTATGAACCAATTCTCTAAGGAGAGACTCAAAGCAAGAGAACTCAGTCATCAGTGTGTTAAACTGGGTTTGGATTATGATGAAGTCCTTTAATATACTACAGCAGAACCATGCCAGCTAGTCCTAGGGCCAGCCTGTTACATAGCTCTACTGGCTGTAGATGTAGATTAAAAGTTTACCAGGAAAAAGTTGAGGCAGGCTTTAAGGATAAAGAATGCAATTTCATTTATTTTGAGATCTGGAATTTAAAATTTGTACCTAAATTAAACTATTTCGCATAAACCACTAACAGCCATGTGTATTGTTCATAGAGGAATAAAAGACCAGGCAGAATAAAGAGGACTCCTTGAAAAGGGTAAAGATTTTATTAAAAGTCCAAAAGATCAACATTCTGGGAAAAAAAAATGTCCCACAAAAGTTTACACTTTTGGCCTGTATAACCTAACGTCTTGATTTGATTAGGGAGGAGTCTTCCAGGATGATATTAAATGCTTAGCACTGGAACAGCAATTTTGAAAGTACTGCATCAAAAAAATTAATAAACATCCATTAGATCTTGCATCTTTAATAAAGTGAACAACAAACACACCGAGTAGTTATATAGAGAAAGTCTCAAAAATTATTTTAAAGGTCCTACAAAATTAGCATTCAGGAAAACTTCTTCCAAATGTAAAAAACATCCACTTCAGTTCTTGAACTAGACTGAGGCTACTTTTAGTAGACTGGCAGAAAAAAATGAAATAAAATAAAGCCTAAATATTCTATTTTAGGTGAAAGGGTCTCATTTAAAGCTATGTATTGAAAAACAAAAAGGTGATTACACTCCTGATTTCAGTGCCATTAAGGGCCACTTTGGCTGTAAGTCATATCCCTCTTGGCTAAATCAACATTCTGATGCCATACAGGTATTTTGCAATATGCTGAGCTTTCACTTTCAAATACATTTCAACTCAACCTAATACAATAATCCCACATCTGCTCAGACTTTAATTTGAATTGCAGGTAATGTAATATGGATATAGCAGCAAACACTGTCTACTAGCAGTTTTACAGTGAATCTTTTCTGGAGTCTGGAATTTTGATATGATTTAACTGAGTGCCACATAGTACTCCTTCAACTTCAAACACTTCTACTTACACATAATACATATTATTGACCTTGCCTGTCTAATTTCTTTGTATAGAAACACATTTTATTTAATGCATGAAATATGTATATAGCTCACAGATAAATACTTTCTGAATGTACAAGACTAACACCTAAAAATTTTAAAATTCAGAATATTATTAATTATATTTATTTATGCCTGATTATTTAATGTTGACAACCTAAGGCTGTATTTTTACTAATTAAGAAGGCATCTGCAGCATAAGAGAATGGCAGGTTTGTTTGGAATAGGAAAGGAGAATTCCTGTCTCTGTTTTCTCTTCTGCATAACAAGCAACTGCCTGTGTATGGGCCTAAATGAAGAGGATGAAGTGCTGCAGCAGCCCTCTTCTTAGAAGGTAGAAATGAGCCAAGACACAGACTTCTTGTTTATCACAGCATGAAAACGGTCCTGGTTTAGTCCTCTTTACAGCTCAGCCACCCTGACTCCAACCATTCACTGACTCTGGCTGCAGCAAACTCCTGCTGTAGGCTTCCCTTGCAGCCTCTGACTGCTGGTTATTTCCTGCTAAACTCTGACGGCAGGCTTCTCCCCAGCTAGACTGTGACTGCAGGTTACAAAAACAGGTTCTGACTGCAGACCCAGTATGACTTCCAAGCAGTGATTCTCTCTCCTCAGGAGCTTCCACCTTCTTTTTCATGATTCTCTTGATCCCTCTTCCTCTATTTTCCTCCTCCTTCATAATTTCCCCCTCATCAGCTCACCCCCTCCCTTTTATCACACTTATCTTTACTGGCTGCAGCTGTGACTCATCAGGGGCAAGGCTGTATTGGGTAATTAACACAGCTGTAACTCATCAGGGGTGAGGTCACATGTATTCCCCTCTCCTACAATGAAGGAACATTCTTTCTGTCTCGATCAAAAAAATTCTTCTATGTAATAGAACCAAGTATACCACAGTACCTTTGAAAGTCAAAAACTGAAGGCATTGCTTCCTTACCATGTCAGACCCTGACTAATTCCAGAGCTTACTCACTGCATTTGCTAAGTAATGTTAAATTATAGCTATCCAGAATTTTCATTGTCGCAACAGAGGACTAGGAAGTTCCAAACAAATAAAAAAGCAAAGCTCAGAATGTGAACTGACAAATATTTTCTAAGCCAGAATTGTTATATAAACGTAGCCTGACTGAAGTAAAGAGCATATCCTAAACAAAAAAATTTTCCTAATGTGAAGTGAACATTTCCCAAGTTAGGAATGACCCTGGAGGCCAGCAAGAAATAACTATAAATGCAAATACAGGAGAATGTATTCTGCCTCTCTCTTCTGAAAATAATTTGGGACATTCTATATTTGTGAAGTATTTATTCCTCTTCATTGAAATGGAAAGGTAATCATAACCATAATCATCTCTGACCATAGTGCAGCATGTGAAATAGTTAATCAGTGGGAAAAACCTTAGATGGTTGGTTTTTTTGTTCTAGATTATGTTACTGGAAAATCTTCCTAGTTTGTGTTCTGAGATATAAATCTTTCAAAGATTGTGATTTTTGCACATCTTTCTCAAAGACAAATGCCACAAAGTGCATTCAGTAGCCTCTACTGTGAATGAAGTGCTAAGACACTCTGACAATACCTCAGACAACTTAGAATCAAAGCAGAAATATTAATGACTCTGTGGTCAGATAAAAACTAATTGCAGTGTGTGGGGAAATATTACTCAGTACTTCCTCAAATACTGTGAAAGCCATTTCATTATTTATTAGGTTAAACAAGAAAGTCAATAAGAAACTTCTGTCAATAACCTAAACTATTAGCTGATGATTGGATGATTGTGTATTGGATTGAAGGGAGAGAAATGGAAAACTACTGCAGCTAAGCACTGATTTCAACATCTCCTTCGGTCAGATTTCTTATGATATAATGCATCCTAGGCCCAAGTAGCCTTGCAACACATAAGATGAAGAGTGAAGAGCAAAACTGAAATAATTCTTAATTTTCAAGTAAAACTCCCTTTTCGTAAAGTGCTACTTCTATAGCACCATTCTTTCATTTGCTGCCCATGGCCCCTAGGTAAGAGCTCAGACTGTATTGACATGTTTTCAAACAGTATTTCCCAATTACTAAGCTGTGTATGAAAGATGATTCTTCACATAAAAAACTTTGAAGATTTTCCTTTCTTCTCATCAAAAATCAATGTACAGGAAATTGCTCAAATTTGTCAGAATAACCCCTTCTGTTGCAGCTTAATCATTAGACCTAGCCTGCAAGAGAGCCTGTTACACTACCTTTTTCAAGGAAACAGCTGTTGCGTCTTCCAACCTGTTAGAAGTTTTTCTTTCATATCGCTGGCTCTTTTTCACTCTTTTTTTGCCTAAATCACTGCTGTAACCACGCTTGTTTCACCCAAATGTGGTGTACTAAGAAACTAATTTCTAGAGACAGTAAAGATCACACACTCAATATACCAAACACAAGAAGGAAATGGCTGAGAAAAATATGCTTGCACTGAACAAGTGAGAATTTAGAATCGTGAGCTGTGAGATATGTCTTCCACTTGCCATTACCCTAGAGCTACAAGGAAAGAGGGAAAAAATATTAGTTACAGGCTGCTACACTTTCAACACGATGAAGAAAATGTTCCATATATCACCTAACCCTCCTCTCTCCAAAATACTGTTTTTCCTTATGGATATATATCTCAAGCATGAGGGTTGTGGGTTGGGTTTTTTTTTCCCACCTTGATTTTCTTATTTCTTTCTTCAACCAGAATCATCCTAAATTACTTGCAAGCTACCTAACTCAAAGAGCAAAAATTAGAAAAGAGAACAAACAAAATAAACAGTGGCACTTTCTTCCTTCAGAGTAAAGAAGCTACCTGGGCCATAAAATATCAAATCAAGGCAAGACTGTGCCCTAAGCAGCCACAGCCCTTCTGTTGCTGCTAGCCAAGCTACACAGAACTACCTCTAAACTTTGTAAGTCTAATGAATTATATGTGATTAATATTATTATGGTGGAATGTACTTCATTGAAATATTCAGCGTCTCATATCAGTGTCACACACCAGAGCATTAATGGGATCAAGATGAAACAATAATAGTTTCCATGACAATGCAGCACATGCTTTCAGCAGCACCTCCCTGGGTAAACAGTAATCCTTCAGAAAAACAAGAAGGTCATTACAGCAACTTGTCAAATCAATGCAGAGAGTGTCTGAGCCGATTAAGGCATCTTCTCTCAGCTCTGACATGGTGTCAATAGTACTGGGCCACTAGTGCTCAGTCAGATGACTGAAGTGAAATGCCCATCAGTCAGGGAGCTGAGGTGGACTAATGATTCCCTGTGCTGCCTATTAGAACTACATGACAACTCAATCCTGTTTGCTTAAAAAAAAAAAGAAAAAAAAGAAGTGACCTTGTTGCTTTGTTTGAAGCTGAATTAAATTGACAACAGCAGCTAATCTTTACCTAGGGCGATTAACAGAATTAAAGTACAACAACAAAGGCACACAAGGTTTTATGCTTTATATTCTTAGTTTGATAAAGCTTGCAGTCTACTAGAGTCTTACAATCAAGTACATTGTAAACACATATTCCAAGCCAAGCTATTTGAATGGATTTGAATCAATCTGTTTGTAAGAGGACACAATTTTGAGTGAGTAAATGTGCAGGGACAAGGCATGGTCTAAATACAGTAATAATCAGCCAGTGGTTTAAAAAAAAAACAAACAAACAAACAAACAAAAACCCCACAATTGAAAGAAATGTTCAACAGAAATGTTTAAGGGAAAAAAACTACACATGTGGGTGCTACACTAGGTAAGGAAAGGATATAGTTAAGAACATTACTTTAAAAATGGTCTAGAGCTGTAGCTTTTAGTGTGAATTCCCTGTGTATGTTCCTCAAAATGCAGTATGAACCTTACTGGTTTTACAGCTGTCATGAAAATATTTAACAAATATTCAGTATGAAGCAAACATGTACAAGCATGTAGGTATACATGTTTTTCACCTGAGGCCATTCTAAAATGATAAGCTTGATGAAAGTCCTCATGTCCACATCATGTTTCTCAGCAGTTTATCAGTTCACATTACTGACCTACTCAATCAAGAGGAAAACAGAAGTGACGAGGAGGAAAGAAGGATCCTGGGCAGAATGTTTTATCTGTGTTAAAGAGAAAATCTGAGTTGTCAGTAAAACTGAGAGATTATCTTTCTTTATTCCTTTCATTCACACATTTCCTTAAAGATGTACTTTTTACCCACAACATTGGTAACAAAGTTGATTTGACTTTAAACCATGAGGTTTCTGAGAAATATGTACCAAACCATTGAGCTTGAGCTTTGGATTGCACCAAGGAAAAAGACAAAGAAATGTGCAGCTGCCTAAATTCCTTTCACTGAAGCCTCAAAACCTAGCAAAGCCACAGTTAATTGGTGTTGCTGGACTTTGAAACAAAACATCATTTCAAGAGCATACATCAAATGATGTGAATAGGGTTCAAATCTACAGAAAATCTACAATAAAAATGATGCAAAGCCTTTAGAAAACCTGCTACAGAGCAACAAGCATGATGAGGACAAAGGGGATTTATGTTTACCAAGACATAAGTCATTGGAAGGACTAAATAGCTCAAGGGACTGGTACTGAGTTTGAAAGCTTTTCACCTCTTAGTATCAAACTCAAATCTAGCCCCAAGGTGTAGCTATTGAAGGTCATTATCATCCAGTGGCTGTTCAATACTGTGAAAACAGCCCAATTCTCACTGGACAGGGAGGCACATTTCAAAGACAGCAGCATTTCTGAGGTTCATTAGAACCCATAATTTTGGTTTCAGCATAGAGCACTTTATCAGCTGCTGAGCATCATGCCTTCAAGACGCTGACAGATCAGACAGGGAAAGTTTGCAGGGCTGCCACCGTGATAGCCGTGCTGCATGCAACAGAGACTTTTATAACTATGTCTCAAATCTAGCAGGCTTTGAACTGTAACTGCACAAGTTAGAAAATATAGAATACATTTAAATATTTCAATGCTTGATTCCAGTTTTATTCAAAAGGCAGTGACAATTTTAAAACAATGGCTCACTCACACAATCTCAAATAGCAAAAGACAAGCTTTTAAGGGTGAATTTCCACCAGTATTTGCAGTGAAAGCAAGGCTTAAACAGGAAATACTCAAGCTTAGACCTCCTCTTGAAGTTGTCATTCTGGGTTCTAACCAATTTATTACTGGTGTATCGTATGTGCAATGCTTACTTTAGTTCTTTCGATGTTAGTTTTTATATTGTGTATTTCTCCACACCAGTTGACAATTGCACTCTTATCTTGGTTAGTTTATGTTGCACAAAAGGTTCACATCAGAGTTCAGTTTTACATAATTGGGTAAAGTACATACATATCAGTAAGTCTCTGCAGTTTGCTTTCAGGCAAAGTAAAAATCTTCTATTTCAGAAGAAATTTAACTTTGTAGCATGGAATTTCCAGTGATATAGATAATCAGATATTATTATTTGGATGCTTTGTATAGAAAATTCTCTGGATAGAATTATAGGAATTTACAATACCCTGCCCATGGTGTTCCAGCATGCTCTGCTGGAGTTTGACAAAGTACAACTAACACTATTCCCTTTGTCCCTGATGGCAGCCTGGGTAATAGGTACTAGATCTATACAACCCAATAGCAAGAATTAAAAAGTATTAAGTTCTTCCACAGGGGGATGATTTAACTGTCGGTTGTTAATCAAGCTGACCATGTTTCACTAATCTTGAATTACCTGTAATCTGACAGTACATGCACACATGAGAAAGAACACTGGAGAAAGAAAGGATTTTACATATTAATTCTCAAATGTGACTAAGAGCTCTCATTTTATATGATGATTGAAATTCCATTTCAAGTTGGCCAAAAAATAATGAGGTAAAATTATCTATTTCTACATGCAAAATAAGTCTGATGGGATGGTAGACCATTCTAAAAAGGAAAATTCCAATAACTGAAAAAAGAGAGCAGATTTTTTTAAAACCAAGAGGTATTTTTCCATTAAGCATGAGCTTCTAGAAGACAGAAACTTTTATTTGTGATACTATACAGATCTTGAAACACAATTAGGAAGAGGCATTTCTTTCAAGTTTCTAACAAGCATAGATAACATCAAAATTGAGTCATTTCCTGACTGTTACGCAGGTAGTTCATAATCATCAATGATGACAATTACTGTCTCTCTCATGAGACAATATTTAATTTTAATTTTAATTTAAATGTTGCCATCATCAACTAGAAGAATTAGTGAGAAAAGATATATAGATTTTCTGACATTTGTGTATAAGGGTTGCTATAATTGCTAAACTATCCCCTTATATATCAAACAGAAACCATAAAAAAAGGAGTGTCTAAAGAATGCTTGTTGGAGAAGAGTTTTGTGAGCAGTGTATCTCTTGGCATGATGCTTTATATATGCCCATTTAAAGTTCTTGTTAAAGCATTGCTGCTATTTAAGATATTAAAATTAATTTTTAAAAAATCTGTAGTACATTATTCTGCCAAAGCCACAACTGATACTTTAAGGGTGATAGCTTATCTTAACAAAAATAAATGTCCTGGAGGCTAAAGCCTCAGGCCTTTGTTGGGTAAATCTAGAATTATTTGTTCAGTGTAAAGAAAGCGTACTTTATTTTGAAGCAGAATTTGAGGATATTTGCATATGCCTTCTTTAAAATCTTGAATTTACTTTGGAGGTTTAAATACTCTAAGTAAAAATCATAGGATCACAGAAGGGGCCAGGTTGGAAGGGACCACAGGGCAGTCTTCATGTCTCTCGTGTACTGAGGAGTCCAGAACTGAACACAGCATTCCAGATGCACCTCACCTGGGCTGAGTAAGGAACAGGACCTATTCCCTTGGCCTGTCAGCAAGGTTCTTCCCCATATCCTGAGGATACTCTTGGCCTTCTTGCCCACCAGGACACACAGCTGGATCATGGACAGCTTGTTGACCACTAGGACCCCCAGGTCCTTCTCCACAGAGCTGCTTCCCAGCAGATCAGCCCCCAAGCTGTCCTGGTCAACGGGGTTATTCGTCCCCAGGTGCAGGATCCTGCACTCACCTTTGCTGAATTTCAAATGATTCTTCTCTTCCCATCCCTCCAAATGAGGTCCTTCTGAGGGGCTGCACAGACCTCTGGGGTGTTGACTACTCCTCCCAGCTCTGTGTTGTCAGTGAACTTGCTGAGGAGGCTTCTGTCCCTTCATCCTAGTCATTGCTGAATAAATTAAACCATACCTGAATCAGTATTGAACCCTGGGGAGCACCACTAGTGACAGGCCTCCAGTTAGACCCTGTACGACTGATTACAACTCTGTGAGATGTGCTGTTCAGTTCTCAATCATTTTGAGTATATTATCACTTCAGAAACCCCAACTCTGGGCTTATATTTCAAACATGTCAGTCTGTACCTTGAAGTCATGGAACAAGGTCTCTAAACATTCTCTTTTTTTCTTCATGGATAAATGTCTATGTGTGTGTAAGTGTTTAATAATCTCTTTCAGGTGGATTCTCTACAATAAAGAAAACAGATTTATCAACAAGTAGCTTTTTTGTTTTTTTAAGTAACTTACAAATTTTTCAGAATATCCTTTCTGGAAGCTTGCAAAAAGAGAAAACTAACAAGACAAAGAAGTAGCCTAAGGCTTCATTCAACTTGATATTTAACCTAACTGCCTCCATGCTAACTACACAGCGTCTAATGAAAGTGTCTAATGTAGCATGGATGCTACGTGTAGCTACTCCCAAAAAAATCCTCAAAAACTGAACTTTAGGAATAATAAGGATTAAAGCTTTATTGCCTTTGTTTTGGCAGAGTATACCTTAAACTCCAAATGAAAAGAATTGTTTTTCATTAAAAAAGGGTGGAAATAGTACCTGATCTATGTTGGTATTTCTTGGTATGACATAATCATCAGTTTGTTCTGTGTTGAGATTTGGTTGGTTGCTCCGTTTGGGTTTTTTTTTTTCAACAATGGTCTTCATGTGATCAAAAGCTACAGCTAGTAAAAGTGTATCTAGCCAAACAGGACCCTTCAAGAAGGACACGTCTGTCCAGACCCCTTCCTGTGTGGAGTGTTTGAACTTGTCAGTGGTGCCAGGGAACATTGCAGAAGCCTGCCTGCGGTGTAAACAGGTGAACGATCTCCTTTCGCTGGTGGCCAAGCTTAAGGAGGAAGTAGAAAGACTAAGGAGTATTAGGGAAAGTGAAAGGAAAATAGTCTGGTGGAGTTCCACCCTTCCATCCTTGAGGGAGGCCCACCAGGAGTCAGAGGACTCCCACGCCTCCCACTGTCAGGCAATAGGAGGACACCTGGTGGATGAAGGGGAGTGGAAGTGGGTTCCTACCCGGGCAGGTAATAAAAATTCCGCCACCTCCCCATCACCTACCCAGGTGCCACTTCAGAATGAGGCCCCGGATGACGAGGTTCAGCCAGATAGCATAGAAGAAAATGATCTGCCCAGGGAGCCTCCCAGTTGCGCTTTGTCTGTTAGACAGATCACTACTTTTTAATACTTTAAAAAGAAAAGAAGGGCAGTTGTAGTGGGTGACTCCCCTCTGAGGTGAACAGAGGCCCCTGTATGTCAACTGGACCCATTCCACAAGGAGGTCTGCTGCCTCCCTGGGGCCTGGGTACAGGATATTCTGAGAGACTCCCTGGGCTGATTTGGCCCTCTGGTTATTACCTACTGCTAATACTTCAAGCTGGCAGTGATGAGATTGAAAAGAGGAGTTAGGGCAATTAAAAGGGACTTAAGGGCACTGGGCCAAGTGGTTAACAGGGCGGGAGCACAGATAGTGTTTTGCCCAGTCCCTTTGGTGGCAGAGACAAATGATGGGAGGAATAGGAGAGCCCACATTATCAACAAGTGGCTGAAAGGTTGGTGTCATCAGCAGAATTTTGGGTCCTTTGATCATGGGCCATCTTTTGCAGCACCTGGCCTGTTGGAACTAGATGGGCTCCATCTCTCTGTTAAGGGCAGAAGGATTTTAGCTCATGAACTGGTGAAACTCATTGAGAGGGCTTTAAACTATGTTTGAAGAGGGAAGGGGATGCAACTGGGCTCTCCAGAAGCAGGCCCAAAGGTGGAAGACTCCAAGGGTGGTGTAGTCACCATCCCTGGATGTGTTTAAAAAAAGATTGAATGTGGCACTCAGAGCCATGGTTTAGTTAAAGTGTTAGGGCACAGGTTGGACTGAATGACCTTAAAGGTCTCTTCCAACCTAGTGATTCTGTCTGATTCTGAGCGTGATTCTGTGTGATCCTGGTTTTATACTAATCAAGAAAACAAGGATAACACATAAAAGTCTCTTATGCTGATGAACATGTATCTTCATCCTTCACAGCTTCCAGCTTTGCTTAGAGGAGAGCATCAGCTGGTGAAATGGTTTAGACAACTAAGTACAGTCTCATAGATCAGTTTGGCCTTTGTTTTCATGACCACAGCGGCTGCTTACTGACATGCAATAAGAAGGAAAGATCATCTCAATTATTGTTATTATTAAAATGCTTTGAGCTATGTGGTCTGACACCCAAAATGGGACTCATCAGCATTAGACCAATGTTGAAATTTCACACAATGCCAGATTACTTCCTTAAAATATGGCTAATGCTCTTGACTAATTTCAACATTGTCAAGCACTTGGTAGGAATGGGTGGTGGTGGGTGTACAAGAGCAATTATTTCACTAATTCTGCTCCATAGAAAAATGGTCGTTCCAATGACTTTTATAAAACCAGAAGTCCTAGAAAGGAAAAGGAAATTTACCCACACATCTGTTTTCATGAGTGCTTCTGAGCACAGATTCAAATACAAGATTAAAATCTTCTGTGGAAACAGTATGTAAATTACATTATATGTCAACAGTGAGTGAAAAGATCGCTGGAAGTGAAGATCAACCCACGAGTTTATGAAAAGGGATGATAAAAGAAACATTTCACACTCATAAATTGTCTTCAGACTGTTACAGGCAATGAAGAATGAAAATCTTGTTAAAGGGAGACTCAAATTTCTGTGAATCTTCAAGAGTTCTTTTCCTGTTTTACAAATGTGTACTTACAGAAATTGTATTGCATCTGTTATGTATGCGTACTAGGGGCATACACCTAATATTAAAAAATCTAAAAATGAAGTCATTAAGGTTGTAAGAACTTTCTGAATATGTCAGTTTCAAATGCTGTTGTACAAATTCTCTTCTCCCTAATAAATGCTCTCATGCTCCCATAGGATGTGATGTAATGGACACCAGTGTTCTTGCCCATGAAATCATGTAGCCCAATGGGAATCATAACACAGAGCTTGTAAGCATCGGCAAGGTTTTGAATGACTGTAATTAAGTAACCTACTTCTCCTCTTGTGTTCCACCATGACAGCTGGGGTCAGCTGCAACACTTGAGTCCCTAAACGTAAATGTCAGGGGATGTTGATGGCAAATTCTTAGCAAAAGCCCTTCACCTCTGGAATTTACTTCTCTTATTATAGCTTTGATAGAACCCAGGTCAGCTGACAATCAAGATGTAGAGCAAGACCTTTACATTAATACTTCCCAAAAGAGTCATAAAATTGCATTTTAATATGCTATTGTGACTAATTAGTTCATTAATTAACTAAATTAAATATGAAACCATATTCTGAATTCCCATATTTTTAGATATGACATACATGGCAAGAAACAGTTTTTCTATTTTTTTCCAAATCCATCAAAATCTCTGAGAAGCTGTATATTAAGAATTTGAATGGAAGGATGACTGAAAACACAACAGACATACAATGTTTACATCTGTAATGAGAAAAGCAAAGAAAATGTACAGTAATGAGGGGTAATTTAGAGAATAATCAAAGTAATATTGTAATGACTACAACCAGCATATCATGCCTGAAGGGATATATCCTGAAGGGATATCTTGCCTAAAGGGATACGGTCTATAGCACAAAAGCTTGGAGCCATTGAAACCCCTAGAGAAAGATGATAATGGCCGTACATAAAGTATAATTTATTTACAATTTGAGGAAGGCTTCCATCAAGTCCCTAATGACAGGCTCACTAGTTACATTAAAAGCTGTGCTGATTCTGATAAAGGCATGAAGTCAATAAAGCAGGCAAAAGGAATCTGCAGTACAAGGAGAAAATGGATGTTGCTTACTAGGCAAGAATAGAAATATAAACCTGGATAGCAACATAGACTTAAAAATACATATTAAAAGAACTCTCAATACATGATCTCATGACAGCAGACAGATTGTAGCGACTACTAATAAGGAAGCATGATCTAATATGGATCTAACAACTCTATTATCTGGGAAATATTGAGAGACCATTACAGAGATCCATCTGTATATATTTTCCAGTATTTTATTATCACTCATTCTTTTCTTATGCTTTCAATTATTTGTAGGAAAGGAAAATTGAAGGGTCTTTTAGGTGTAGAAGTCTTCTAGCTACTTTTTGTAGTGCCTCTGGATAAATGAGACATCTGTAGATAAGTACATTTGAAAGGATAAAAGAAGGAGAAATTTTAAAATTATAGAAAAGGACAATATACTACATGGAATAAATACAAATAACAGGAAAGTGAAAAATAGTGTGTGAAAACTATTTTTATAAGAAATCAGTCTTCTGACTTTCAGTAACATAAATCAGGAGATAATCCACTGGTGTAAAACTAGTGAACAAAAAGGAAATCACTGCCAAAAAAATCCACATTTGGAAAAGGTTGCTACAATACCAAAAAAGAAAATTTGCCACTTGATTTATGGAAATTTGTAGAGTTCATATTAATTTATGCTTATTTCTTGTCACAGTTGTGGTGGTTTTAAATAGCTTGATTTTTGGTGACGAGGAAAAAAAACAGCCATGGAAGTGATTTTTTCTGTGAGGAGCTCCTAGCAGCTTCCTCTGTGCCTGGCAAAACCAATCGCTGGCTAGCTCTGAGAACAGGCACACTGCTAAGCCAATTAGAAAAACTGGCAATGCCTCTATGATAACATATTTATGAAGGAAAAAAACGTGGGAAGCTCTCTTGCTCCCTACTCTCTAAGGAGGCACTGGGGGAGGGGGGCTGTTGAGGGCTTTCCAGGGGAGCCAGGGTCCCTTCCCAGAGGGGCTCACTGGACCCCATCCCACTGCGGCTGCAGGGGGCTATCCCGGCACTGCAGGCAGCCACGTGGCTGGGACCAGGGCCAGGAGCAGCCCTGTGGCCATCCTGGTGCAGGAGCAGCGGCGTGGCCAGGACCGCACAGCCAAACTCAGCGCATCACGGGCAGCACCACACGGCCGGGACTCTCTCGGCGTGGCTTGCCATGGACTCTGTTTGCTTAGCCACTTCTAGCCAGCCACGCTGTGGGCAGAAGGACAAAAATGGCAGCAGAAGCTTTGCTTGTTTCTGGTGCTCTGCATGAAGAAAAGGCCCAGAGTGGAGCCCATGGCTCGCACAGTGTCGGCAGAGACCACGTGAGCAGCAGCAAGAGGCACGGCGAGCGATTTTCCCAATGCAGAGCCTGGATGAGATCAACCTTTCAGCGCTGCAGAACTCTATAAACACGGTTTCAATTGATAAAGCTTGAGAACAAATGAACCTATGAACTCCAATTCGCTCCCAGGTCAGAGAAGAAGAAAAGGTGAAGACGTGAGGAGAACAACCTGGTGATACTAAAGCAGTGCAAAACAGGGAGGAGGAGGAAGAGGTGCTCTGAGCCTCAGAGCTGAGATTCTACTGCAAACTGGGGTGAGAAGTATAATACAACAAACTGTTTCTCTGTAATTCATGAAGTACGTGGGGGGATGCAGAATTCACCCACAGCCCATGAGAAAAGGGCACTCATACTGGAGTGTGTGGATGCTGAAAAGCTGTGATCTGGTCACAGGCTTGAACAGAGAGGGAGAGGATCCTTGTTTTCAGAAGTAAAAGAAGAGGACTCCTGCTTTTATACTAGAATAACTCATCCTTAAAAAAAACAAACTAAATGGCCCATGAAAAAAGCAGCTGTGGGAAGACTGTTTTTGCCATGCAGGGGCTTCACCTTGCAGCAGGTTTGGAGTGGACTGCTGCTCATGAAAATTAAGACCATACTGGAAAAGTTCACAGAGAACTGTCTCTTGTGGGAAGGATTCCATAGCATAGCAAAAGAGACTCCTCTCCCTAAGTGAGCTGAAGAAAGATTTTAGAAGTGACAAACTAACTAAAAACTCCATGGTTTTGTCTACTTGTGCTGTCAGTGGGATGGGAAAAAGAGCTAGGGGATAGAAAAGGTGTTCTAAAAGTTTATTTTTAGTTCACATTATCCTTTTTTAATTCCGTCAATAATTTTGTCCTTATACCTTCAAAAGTTTTTAGCCTGTTTTGCCCTTTAAAGTGTTTTCTGCTAATCTTTACCTCACTCCTTGAGTTTTCTTTCCCCGTACTCTGCTAAACTACAGCAGAGGAGAATGAGTGAATGATTTTTTTTCATGGGTGCACTGGCATTTGGCCAGTGTCAAACCCACCACACACATTATTGCAACACTTCAGACATGAAAATCCCACCAGCGCTGTCCTGCAATCAGTTCTGCATGATGCCCTAAATTGCTCTGAATAAGCACTGAGATTTTGAACTCGTGCCCTGCTCTCACAGTGATCCTGTTTCTATCTCGTTACATATCACTAATATTTGTTTAGAAGCCTATCACAAGATGTTTAAAGAGGCCATTAAAAGTAATGAAAATTTTTTGAAATGGGCGAAGCATCAAACATGGTGTCAATGGTGTTTTTTCAGCATACCATGATTTTATAAGTGTAAATATTTGCAAACTACTACCGTTGCAGCTACAGCCAATTCATCTGAACATGTGGAATATTTAAGACACAAAATCTGGTTGCTGGATTGCTCAGCAGATCTTAACCTACAAAGGAGAGCTCCTTGAGATAACAAATGCTTTTTTGCACTTTTTGGTTGTATCAAAATTTCTATGGTTTGTGGAATTGAATAGTTCAACACATTGATTAATTAAAAGAGAACCATCAAGGTTTTTATCCATGATTTTTTTTTAGTTTATCACAACTCAATACTTTTCGTAATAATCAGCACAGAAAAATTCTTTACCTGCTCACTTTACAGGGTATTTCCTGCGGAGTTCTGGAACTGAAACCTTACACCTTCTGTCTAATGTGACCATTAAATTTCAGAGCTGAAGCATGATTTTCACTGAGACCATGAACTGATCCCTAATTCTTTTATGCAAAATGGGTGGTACATCCTTCAGGCCAGGAGGGTACTGCCAGGCCAGGAATTCCTAAACAGGAATAAGGATTGGAGGATCCTGATAGGGAACCAATAACCTCTGTGGAGTTGGAAATAGCAGGTTTGAAGCTCTATCTTCCTCTTTGGGATGCATATACCTTTAAAGGCATGTGCTTGCTTTACAACCTAGAAAGGATTTAAACCTCTACCTTCCTTATAGAGATACAGGTATCTTTATGAAGATCTGTATACTCCTTATGGAGATGCATATATGTCAGCCATTCCTCTCTGAATTTACTATACCCTTGTGTTCCCATGCTGGGGTATCTGCTATAGGTGCCATAATGAGATTCTTAACAATTCTCACACATTAAAGAAAGAATTTAGAGACCTCACTTAAGGTTCTCAAGACTGGTCTAAGAAGGAGTCATCTAAGGATGAAGAAGCTTCAATTTAGAATTACAAACTTTGAAAGAAAAAGCAGCAGGCTATGACAAAGTTTGTTCACAAGTAAAAGGAAAAGCTGGAAAGACCCACCATGATTCTAGAATTCAGAAAATGGAGAGCATGAATGAGATTGGGGTTTCTGAGGAAAGAAATGTAAATAAAATATTGACTTCTCATGGTAGTAGAAAAAGACATTACACAGATTAACAGTCTAGTTATCACGTCTAGGACTTCACTTGTGAATGCGCTCTGTGGGAGCAGTAAGACAGCGGGGAGCAAGGGAGATATTTATTTGAAGCTGTAAAAATTGGGAATAAGAAATACTGTAATCTTGAACATCCATCAGAGCATAATTGCTGTTTTCCATTTAGTGGCAAAGTATGACTTTCCAAGGACTGCTGGAAGTACCAACATTTCACAAGGACAGTTCTGATGATGAGCGATGGTCCTGGTGTCCTAGTCAGAAGCTTTAATATCTTTTTTTCTCGCCTTGCGTTCATCCCTCGCAATGCCATGCTGCCAGTTATAAAAGCTTGGTGTAATCCCCAGGGTTTATAGAGAAAGTGCATTAGGTGTAAGGAGGGTAACAGAGGCATTGGCTTTGGCAGTTTGTGTGAACTGATGAAAAGCAGCAGCTAACTCCCACAATAGAGCAAAAGAAATTTACTCCCCTTTTAAATCACTATACAGACACTACCAGGGCAACTAATCTGAGAGAGAAGTTCGCCATGTTTGTACACTTTCACACACCTGTCATAGACTTCCACAGACTAGAAAATAAATTACTTAATTTTTTTCTGGGTTTGCATTAATTCTGCAACTGTTTCTACAAAGTCAATTATGGTTTAAAAACCTGAGTCTAATAAAAAGAAAATTGAATCTTCTGTGATGAGACCGTACAAATAGTGAGAGGCAGTGAATTTAAGCATTTGGGATTCTGACTTTGACACACTTCTGGAACGGAAATCTCATCAGGAAAGGGGAACACAATTGAAACAGCTTTCTCTTGCATTGGTTCATTCACATTAAGTATGACAAGGTGCATGCAGCAGAAGAATCTCAGCCTAGATTAGCAATACCATTTTTTTACAATGTGCAAGGAGAGTAAATGGCATGCAATTGAAACATGGTGCAAGCAAGCACAATGACTTAGTTCTGAAAAAAACCCAACAAAACAAAAACCTCGCCTAGTTTTAGACAGTAAAATAAAAACTGCAAGTGATTAAACATTCACTTGAAAAATTTTCATCCTTCTAATAACACGGCTTCTTACAGCACTACTATGAATTCCTCTTCTGCTCTCTTGAACATAGCCATGATGTGTCTAAAGGCTAATAAGATCTACAATGGTGTTTTTTTGCTAAATTCATTACAGTTTGCTGTCAGCTGGTCAAATCCACATAATTATTTTCTACCAATATCTTTGTGTGCATTCCCTCTGACTGCATACCACAGCTAGTGAATGTATGGCATATTTAAAGGTACTCAGCAAGTCATTGAATGTTTACTATAAATAAAACTCATTTGAACCAAAGTGAAATACAATAAAATCAACTCTATTTTTTTAAAAAATCATTCTGTTTAAGAGGAGTTGGAGCCAACAGAAATAAGCCCATTCTGATGATATTCATTAACTAGTACTGACAATGTTGTTATTTAGTTGAAAAATAAGATCTTCACTGAACTATGAAAACAGTCTGACAACCTGTAATTCAGTTTAAAAAAATTATTCCTTCACCATCCCCATTTCCATCAAGGAAATTTCTTGAATGTAATCCTCATGCCATGAAGATATGTCTTTCTTTTTTTCCCCTCAGAATCCTTAAGCCACAATATTTCAGAGGTTGCTTTGCAAGGATGCTGTACATGTAAACACAGGATTCTTTCACTTTTTTCATTTGAGAAATAACAGCACCATGAGACTCTAATTATGGACCATGCAAACAAACAGTAGTGTGTACCCTAAAGTCCTTATCTAACTTAACAGCAAGTCTCAAAAATGTGGACGGCTTCCACATGTATTTCCTTCACCATTGGCTGTAGGTATGGAGACCCATTGGCTAAATAAATCCCAAGGAAAGACAAGAATCCGTAGTGTGTAAACTGTTGCTTGTTAATAGGCTTGAATGGTTCACAAAGCCTACACAATTGTCTGCCTCTGACCTTAAGACAGTCCTAAATCAATTCAGTATGACAGTACTCAGCTCCTGCTGAACAGTGACCCAGAGACTGATTCTAGCTCTCCGGAGATTGGCAAGACCTGCTTGTACTCAACAGTAGCTCCAGTGCTTTTCTTCTGCAGGGAATCGCAGCAGAAAACGTTCCAGCACATTTAACACATGCACTCGGTGCGTGCATGCACTTCCACAAGTGCACAGACACTTCAAATGCTTCTAATGATTTAAGAGTTCAATATCATATCAACAATACAGTATCAGTTATTCATTAATGACTTTAATAAATGAGAAAATATGCTTGAAAACAGAAAACAAGTTCATTTGATTTATCCAAGTTACAGAGATATGTATACAGTATAAAAACTACAGCAGCTGTGAAAGCACTTAAATACAACACTTAAAAGCACTGGAATGTACCATGTGGTACCAAAGTAGGCAACTGGTATTTACAGCAGAGAATTGATCAAAAACAAGAAGGCTGGAGACAGAAATTAGTACTATTTACGAGAAGTCTATGATCATATTCACCTCAGGAACCAAATGGCTGGTGTCAGCCTGTGCCATTCATCTTGAGGTGGCTGTAATAAGTGATAATGATGAATGTAGTCCACACAGCCAACAACTTTGCAAGCAAGGTAAATCATGTTTAGCATTCTCCATTTTTAAAGTATGTGCCCTAAATATTAATTTACAACCTTCCACAGCTCTTATCTTATAGGCCAATATTTTTCATCAACTAATTTTTAGCCTTTATATTTTCATATTATTCTTCTGGATACTTTTAAGCAGCGTGGAGCCCACTGAAGTTTTTTAGATGTTGTTAAGCATTTCCAGTGCAATGAATTCATATATGCAGTAAATGAGACTTGGGCCTCGAACAACAAAATACGTCCCAAAAAGCAACTTAACTATCTGAAATAAAAGATGGAGCCATCTTCTAAAAGGGGGAAACATGACAAAACAAGAGGGCTTAATTACAGATATCTGTCCATAATGACTGAATCTACTTTTTAGCTGTTCACTACCAGTTGTCACAAAATACCACAAAGAATATAAACATCTTCCCATTACACTCATACCACCTCCAACAAATCCCTGGTCTAGAGACATCATCTTTGGACTTCATAGAATTTAGAGAACTTTTATTTCATGCTATCAGGTAGTTTTTAAAAACCATACATAATTTGAGCAGTCACAATGCCCTGTGGCAAGGAAGTTTAACAGCCTAGATTTTCTTTGTGAATAGAAACAATTTTTGTTTACCCATTACTTGATGCAATTTTAGTTTAAGATTGGTATGGACAGTGAATAATTACTCCTCTTTCTATGTCTGGAACAACCTGACAAGCTTCTATTTACGTTCTTCTCTGCACATCTTTCGATTTCTCTCATTACAGATTGAAAATTCCCACCTGGGTAATTCTTAGCTCACATGGAAATGGTTCCATCACTTACATCATTCATGTTGACCATGATTCTTCTTTTTTTCTGCAGTTTCCCTAATTTCTTCTTCATCCTGTTTTAAATTGAAAAAATTGGTACTGCACCCAGTGCTAATGATACACGTATAAGTGGGATTTGTACAGCAGCATTATAATTTTACAGTTTGCTTTCTAATTTTTTCCTAGTAAATCCTAATATGCTATTCTTGTGGACCATTCACTGAGAACTGAAGTACCTTTTTCATTTAAACTTCTGTAAACCCAGTGTCTTCATTCTAAGTATTAAGATATATTGTAATCAACATAATGCATGTTCTTCCTTAAGAAATATTCTTAAAGAATGATCAAGCTATTATCTTCTGTATCTAACAAAAAAATTAACCAAATGACCCCTTTCCTTGCTAAGAAATATGTTTTAACTTGATATTTAATTTGAACACAGTAATCATTTGGGGGTTTTTTTGGGAATTCGGCTTTGTTTACATACTAGTTCCTATATATAATACGGACAACTGAATCTGCTGAAGATGTCCACTTGGAGTTTGCAAGACCTTTTTCTTTCAATAAACTTCTATGTGGTTTATTCCTAAACAAAATGGTCGCCTAAAAAAAAATGCACAAGGAGAATATCTTGCCAAATTTCTCCCCTCTTGTGCACTTTTCCTGCATTCATTACTGTTATTGTGAACTGTAATTTCTACATCAGTATTTAAATGGACACCCCTATGAGAAGGATGCTACCTTTATTCTCTTGCTTATTTCACACAGGTTCTGGAATTTTATTCAAAATTTGGTAAGATATCTTTCTTAATCCTTTTCCCTTCTTCAAGACCCAGAGTTTCACCTATCTATTCTAACTCTTTTGACAAGAATAGCATACCTAATTTCCCTGGAAAAAGCATTCCAACAGTTCTTTTCACCAAATTCTGCCTCTTGAGATTTCACAGAATCACTTGAGTATACATTTGAGTTAGGCCACTACAATTTTAAGGAGCAGTAACTCTTTTGACCACATTACTTTTAAGCAGCATCTGAAAGCTTGAAGTGTTTCCTCACCAGGTCTTTGGACGCTTTGGTTCACATTGAAGGCATAGATCACAGTTTGGACCAAGCATCTCTGAGTCCACATTGCATTCAAGGTGGCTACACAGCAGGAATGGTTAGAAAAGGAACGTTTGCAGGACTGGGAACTCATCCTGTTACTGCCAGTCCACACATCATATACAGAGCAGTTACAGCAGGACATTACTGGTGATTAAATGAATTCTTAAAGCAATGACTATACATCAGTGTCATAGCAAAACCCAGTTGTATAGCTATGCAATAAGACAAAATAACAGAGTTCCTTAATCTTATGTCCAATAACAGTATGATTCAGTGTAAGATAATGTATCAAATAGTGTGTCCTACTCTTTTTGGACATTAATCTTGACAGAAAAATCTTTAGCTTTGTATGGATTAGTCAATGCAAATTCATTAACTACTTGTCAGGCTTCTAATACAATCTGCCCTGACCCCAAAGACTTGACAGTGTAGTGTTAATCAAATCTACAGAAGTTCCCATACAGACAAAACAATCTGTTTCAGGTTAGACAGATTATTTTTGCTGAAAAAAATGAGAAAAAAATAGTTGGAATAAAGTATATGAGAAAAATATTTAAAAATATAATTACACTCTATACTTTTTCAAATCCTTTAATATTAATAACATTATTCACAGTTTTCTGTATAAGGTAAGTTTTAGTTTAGTTATTTTTAAGTTGCATCTAGAAAACAGACAGTTCTTTAAGGTAGCAAATCTACCTTACAAAAAATGAAATGAAAACTTACTATGGTTTAAATGAATATAGTTTTTTAAGCAAGAAATTATTTAAGGGAAATTGATATAAATTCCCCCTACACAGCCGTTTGCTATGCAATGCTTTGATCTTATTAGAAAAACTAATGGTCGCTGAACCAAAGATACATGAAAGAGTGTAGAAAGGGCACACAATATCTGTCTGCCTTGAACACATAAGCCCAAAAAATGAGTTACTCACTTGCAACTGGACTAATGAACAGCAACTCTTAGCTCAATTGTCTTTCAGACTTGCAGTCCAAAATAGAACATATTAGCTCTTTTTACGTCTGTATGATTGCAAACCATAGTGTTAGCAGTCTAACAAGTACAGCTCACAGCCATATTGTTGACCAATCTCTATATTTAGTTTTAACTTGTACCTTAAAAAAAATTCTTTACACAATCATCAATAAAATTTTCCTAATCAGTTTTCTCAGCTACACCCAAAAAGAAAAGTAAATAATGACTTAACAACCAAAATAATTCCATTTATTACAAAAATATACTTTTTCTTCACTTTGGTCTTTGCAGCAAATTTCAGTCAGAAAAATCAACAACTTTCCTCTCAGGCTTTCATGTCTGCTTGCTGGTGCCAGCATTTTGTTTTATCTGTCTGACCATGACTTGATATATAAAACTTTCCTAGTTCAATTGATTTAATTAATTAAAGGATCAATTAATTAAATCTTACTCTTCCCAAACCCAAACCTTACTTGTCTCAAGTGATTCATTTTAAAACTGAACCCTTTCAGACTTGCTATCAACAGCTGTATGAACTCAGTTTCATAGAAATCTGTTCCAGATGCAGCCAATCACCAAGGAAATATGTAACCAGGTACACCACTACAAGTTTCGTGCCCTTTATTCAATTGTAGCTATAATTATTTAGAAAAACCAAATATGAAATAAAAGTAAACTTCTGAGCATACTTTGGTGTGCAGTAAATAGAAATCTATATGTAATATGCATTAATAATATATATAGTCATTTATAACATTTTTATTATTCCTATAAACTTCTTTTTTAAGGAAGCAAATAATATTTATCTTATTGTTCCTGGAAATTAAAGGAATATGAGAAGGATTTCAGTGCAGAATTATTTTTATAATCTTTATAATCTTTATTATTTTTAGAGGCAAATATCATGTAAGTTACATTTTTCATATGTGAAATCAAGCACTCAAATGTATGTATGTGAATATCTTAATTGTCATGAAGAGCATTCTGCAGTCAGTAATGATATCAAATGTGGAAACTCCATATTGCTAGTGAAACAATGTTCAGTATTAACTCTCATAATACTGTAGCTCCAAAAATTATTTGATTAGAGTGATATGATATTTCTTCTGCCAAGTATTAAAGCAAGCAAAAAATACTGAGATAAACAAAATATTGGTTCCTAAGCTATGTATGAAGCCTTGTAGATAAGGACAAAATGAAGACCCGAATATATTAATAGATATTTTTACTGCTGATGGTTAAAATTCCATAATTAGGATTTCATAATCTTATGCAATATCCCACGAGAGACACCTGATAACAAAACCAAGCATCGTTTTCAAAGTTATGAATAATACAAATCAAGTAGGACAATTTCCTCATTTTACCTCTAATCCTTGCCTGTGACAGTACTGAAATTCTGTTTTGTCCATCTCCTGGATCTGGGAAAGCAAGACCAACAATTAAGGCTATATTTTGCAATACGGATTGAGAATTGTACATATTACACCTGAGATCATTTAAGTGAAAAAATATGTAAATAAAGAATAAAATAGTCTATGATATCAAAGCTGTGATGAGATTTGTTTGCTTAAAAATACTACAATGTAGTACAAAGGATGGCATCTCAGGATGGCATGGGGAGACTCATTACCAGAGAAAAGGTACTGAAACAGTGGCAGATACATTGGAGTTGTAAAGGAACAGTAGGTACAGCAAGTTGGTCTGAAATACCAGGTAAACTGAGATAGTAAGAAGAAATTCTTGTCTATAGCTTCTATTCCTCTTGAACCAAACTTCATACAGTTACCTTTCGTGACATGTGCAGACTCAATAGTCTTCTTATCCAAGTTCTAAACTTTTTTTCATAGAGACAGAAAATGTGACTATATTAAAAAAAGGTGTCACAAAATTCGGAAACAAATGTTTGCTTAAGAAAAACCAGTTTCACTGGAAAATCAAAGCACCATTTTAAAACAATTGCATGATAAAAGATGGAAGGACCTGCTTGCAGGTGACTTGCAAATAGCAGAAGAATGATTGCAACAAGGTATTGGTTTGCTACCTACCAAACTATTTCAGTTTTAACTACCTGGCTATAGTTTGCCCTTTGATGAATTTGGCTACTATGGAATTCAGCTTTCTCTTTGGATTTTCATCTGTTTATTCACTTCACTGTTTTTATTTCCTTTTACAAATATCTTTAACTACCTCTTTTTGCACATAAGGTTGTTTATGGATTTATCTTCATAACCAAAGGGCATATTTTTAAGTAATTTCATTAGTTTCTGACTTATTTAGGAGGGTTCTCCCTTTTAGGCTAGCTTCTTAATACCTTTTTTTTTTTGAATATTCTGCTGGTTATATTGGCTATCTTAAGACAGGTTCCTCTGACTGTAATTTATCCAGAGATTTCCCTAGAAGGGATTAAATGTATAAATCTCAACCTTGTTATCAATTTCATGGTTTGTTTTACCTTCAAAAAGAAATGTCTTTAAGCCCATGAAAGTAATTTCTTGCATAGTCATTAGGTCTGCGCTTAATCACATGCACGGTTTTGAAGGTTCTCTCCCAGATTTTCTTTACTGCTGAGCGATATCTCTGACACTGAGGTGAAGCCATAGCTAACATGTAGGCATTTGGGGATTTCTGTCCTGAACATTTCAAAGACCTGTGTAACACACACCCAGGTGATGGGGATGGGACTCTGCTGGATGTTGAAGGTATGTACCACACTTCACGTTTAGATTAGTCAGATGTTAAGAAATGAAAGAACAGTGCCAGATAAGACTATCAAATTGCTATATATAACATTTAGCATCTTAATACACTGCAATATGGTGCTTTAGAAGTAATAGAAGTCACACAAGTTTTTTCTGAAGTATTTAGGTTATCCAGGACTACTTTGTGCTCAGTCACTAAGGCTCTTTTGAAAAACTTTCCAAGAATAATTTAGGAAAAGGCTTTAATAACCAAAACCAAATAAATTAAAACACAATCATCTTTTTTTAACTAAACTGAAGCTAACAGACACCATTGTCCCAGTTATTTACCCAAACAGCTTAATTAATTTCTGAGTTGAGAACTGCTAATGATTCCCCTTGTCTTTTACCCAGACACCCACTCTGAACTCTCAAATAAAATATCAGGGCAGGGAAATTGCTGTCTCCTGTCACCCCTTTGCTGCACAAACTGATGCCACACACTCATTCTCGATCAAAGCCCAGGGATTCAGCCTTGCATATCCAGAAAAGGTTCTTGGTCCTCATGCACAGAACTCAGCAAATTAAACTAACAAAACAGCTCTCCTAACTTGGAGTGCACTCAACTTCTAATAAATCAGTTTGCTTCTCTAGAAAATGATTTTACATGCTTGGTGTTTCCTTTGCTTTTTTATTAACTCAGGCATGTTCTATCTGACACCTACCTTTTAATTTCTTTTTCCTGTGATATCACTGACTGAAACAGGGTATTCCTTCCAAGAGTAAGTATGATTAAAGAGGATGAGGTTATATCGATGTAGATACTAACATAAACCAGAACCAAGGAAATTCTGCTTTGTGAAACCCATTACTGAAAGGTCAAAAAACTTATTATATTTAAATTCATTTAAAGGATAAAGCTTTAAGAAGACACTCTTCTCTCAATATCCATCATGAAAAAACATCATGTTTCTACTCTACTTCCTCAAAGAAACAAAAAAAGTTGTGTTCAAAAATAATTTTAAAGAAACTTCACAGGAATTGGTTTTGATATCAAAATAGGTATAAACACTATAGAGACATTTCTGGGTTTAATTTTGTGGAGGAAAACAAAACACATCTTTGTCTCACTCTCTCTAATGTCTATAGATGCACTTTTATTTTTATATTTTTAATATTTATTAAAATATATGTAAAATAGATTAAATTGCTAGCAAGCATAGGCATTCTTCTATTTTCAAATCAAATTCATTAGAGACAATATTAATATACACAAATAAAATAAAAAATCTTAAAATAACAAAATTTCAAGCAATTGAATTTAACATATAAAATGCTTCCACTTTTTTTCTGCCACATTCTATGTTCTCATATCACTCACCAGCGCTGAAAGCAAGGCTAAGATACTGAAAGCAAGTATCTTAAGTATTTTTCTTCTTATTTTAGGAAATTATCTTTATCCCATTTGAAACATACTATTTTGGTTAAAAACAAAACAAAATTGTAACTTCAATATAAATACCAGTCTTTTGAAAGCACAATGACTCTGCAATGTCACTGTTAAAAAGCCATCCATCCTCATAGAGAAAATACAATTACAACATCCTTTTCTACAAGAAATTTGAAGATAACTTGGGGAAAGTGGTTGTGGAATAGAAAATTATTAAAGAAAAATAGAACCATTTAAAAACAGCAAAGCACTTCATATTGCAGCAATCGAACAGATTGCTTCAGAAGAGCAGGCGCCTCACAGGGGTCTAGCATTTACCTTCTCCCTGTGGGAACTTGTACTACTTTTTGGTATGGCCTATATTTGCTGCAATGTAAAAGCTGTATTTTGATAGCTACCCTCTTAGAAAAAGATCCCGTTCCTGGAGAAAAGTTTTAGAGAAACTGCACCCAATTCTAGTTGTATCTGTTTATGCAAGATCCATAGTGTGCAGATGAAGAAATTTTCACCAGGATGTCGCAAAGCAGGAAGGGCCTACAGCCATACAATCATGAAATTAGCTAAATTAGGAGAAAAAAGGATGTAATTACCCATGACAGTGACCCTTCTCCTACACTGAAAAAAATCCTGACTGAAGAGGTGTCCTTTAACTCTTTTGCCTTGGAGATTTCACAGTGTTCTTATTAATCTGTCTTGCCACATATTCTTTAGAAAGTCAGCTCTGACTGAAAAAAAATCCTCCTTTTGGACTTATTAGCATCCTTGAAAGAGGTATAAGTACCAAAGAAAAGTGATTCACTGAAAATACCAATTCAGAATTCTTCTGAATGCCCTGTAAGAGCAAGGCTTGAGCCTAAAGGTTTAGGTTAGTAATATATCTGACATTTTCTATTTTTAACAGTTTATTTACTTGATTATAAAGTTATCCCCACTGATAGAAAAGAGTTATTAATGTTGACATCTTCTCAAACCCTGTTTCTTCTGAATTGAAAGCCAGAAAAAGCACATTATTTAATATTTTTCTCTACATTTAATAGTTTTTACTCAGACTGCAATTGATTTTTCATAGGGAAAAATTTAAATCTTTTCCCAAATGTTTTCCCAAATGGTCAATCAAAAATTAGTTTAGGGAAGTATCAGGGAAGGGTCTGCAGTCAATGTGGGAATTGGGTGACATTACCCGTGTTCAGAAGATGTAAAGGTGAATGGAAACAGAAACCAGCAATATACACTGGAACTACTATTGCTTTCTAAACCCAGAACAAACTGGTTGTGCTTTGGGATTCTTCTTCCCCTCGTGATCTCATCATCCCGCATTACTTGGACAGTTGATAGGTTGTTTCCTTGAGTTTTCAACCAGATTTTGTTTACAATACATTGTTATATTTATTGTCTCAGGCATCGGAAGTTTGAGTGTGTCTGTTTCTGTACTTCATATGTTCACAGAACAAAACTCTCTGTGATGGATCATGCTCAATGCCTGTGCTTGGTTGTTCAAGCAGTGTCTGGTTTTGAATTGGCAATCTTATCATGAAGAAACATGTCTTCTTCAGTTCAGAGCCAAGTACCTTATCTCACCTCTGAGACTGCATATCAACCTGAAGGTCTGAAATGAAATGCCTTCAGCACGATCAGATCAATTTGCTGTGAGAAGCCCACATCACAGTACGAGCCCACATAATTCAGCTGGCTTTGGCAGCTCAGGGGAGAGCTGGGCCTACATGTGCAGGAACACTGAATTACTTCTCCTCTCTGGAGATGGAGAGTCAGAAAAGATCCCTTCAGGTCAGGGTTGAGGACTCATGGGGAAGTCAGCAGTGAGGCAGCTAAATTTTCCTTCAGTATGCTGGGCACTCAACACGTTTCAAGGCTAAGACTGTGAAGGTCAAGAGGCTAATCTTCTGAAAAACAGATGATCGCAGAAATTAATGCGACACATCCAAATGTTGCGCATGCCTTCCTAATTATCCTACCTAGTAAGTGTTTTTTTCCTAAATTTGAGTCCTTTCCTTGGTTGGAAAATAGTAGCATTTATTCTCTGATTATCCTATATTGAAGAGGTCAAGAGTTTTGTCTTACTTTTCCTTTTTAGACACAAATATATTGCCCTTCATAGACTTATTTCATGTTAAAGACATTCTTGTCTATTTTTGACATTCAGCATGCATGGAGCAACACAATATATTGTTTTCCTTTATTACTGACAATCAAGTTTTACTTTCCTTTCTGTAGCAATAAAAAGTAGCTTTAGCAGTACATCTGTCAAAATATTTACCTCCTAGGCCACCAAATGTAATATCTGCTTAGTATTTTAATTTCTGTTATCAATGCCAGAGGAAAGTAGGTGACAGACCATGTATTATGCAGCTCTAAAGTTACATAAAAATAGTAGTTTTGATTTGGGGTCAATCCCTAAAAATGTGCAAATACTGAATCAGATCGACAGTCATCTTAATGCTTAAAGGACTGATGTATCTAAGTTACTGATGTAACTAAATCTAAGTTTCTGTAAGATAAATATTGGTGTTAGTGCAGCAATTTTCAATTTTTCTTTTTAGTTTGGAACAGTTTGTAAGGTATTGGTGATCATCAGGTGGATTGGGTTTGTTTGGTTTTAAATCCTAGGTGTCATTAGTTGCTCTCAGACAGTAAATAAGTACATAAAAGGATCCTCAAAATTGTCAGAGCAATTACCTCTGAATAAGTCAAGCTCTGCTGAGAGGGGGACTGGACAATTTCAGAGAATTACTGTTTTATTTGTTGTCCCTTCTTTTTTTATATAAGCCTTAATGAACTGGTGAAGGGGAGCTTTTCTGGTAAGTTAACTAAACCTCGTATTTTAGCACCATCACCTCTATCTGCTGCTGGGAAAAATAGGATAACTACCCTTTGAAATGGGGCATACTTGGTATTTTTCTGCAGATTTAAATTGAATTAACAGATGGAGGATGTCTATGTGGGATGGGTAGGATTAAAAAATCACAAATTTTTAAAATGCCAGAAATATTACATGAAGGAAGCATTATGAATGAGATGGTTAAAATTATTCTGCTAAGCCCCCCTCCCCCTTTTACCCCTGCTCTTGTTATCAGCTTGGAGGCAGGGAATATCTATTCTCCTTTCACTTACCCACATTCTCTCTGACACCTTTCACTTACCCACATACATTGTGTTCCCAATGGAGTTTTTCATCTTGTTGTAAAAATGACACTTTCAGGGATATGACTGTAGAGGCTGAAATGTTGATTACCTAGCATTAATCATTTCTGGAAATACCAGTCTCTGAAGATGCTAGTCCTCTGGGGTGCATATAATATGCATGGAGAGAAACAGAGTGATAGCGTGTGTGGGAGTGTGTGGGACAGTACATATTTACTCTTGGCCATTTTGGCATTGATTTATGCTTTTGTGGTCACGTTTTAAAAATATTGTTGACTTCCCATCCCAGTTAATTAATTGAAGAAGTCATCCTCTTTTGGTGTTGCTCTCCACTGGTTTCATTAATATGTAATGAAATTTCCCTTTGAGCCTTTATCGTCAATGTTCGAGAGCATATCTGCAGGAAAGGCTTTAAACCATCAGTCTGGAATCCCACTTCCCTCTCAGCTGCTTTTCTCCATATTGATGGCATACAGGATAAACAGAACAAGTTAATTTGTAATCTTAGATAGAAAATGATAGCTGCACTGTTTCTGTCATTGAGCACTCTGCCAGTTTAAACAGCTGATTAGTCAGCTTCTGTGGAATCGATCTGAATCAGTTCCACCTGCGTGCACCCACCAGGAGCCACTTTATTGTAAATCAATCATTCTGAAAACATCTCACAAAGGGGCCAGTCCTCACTAACAAGCCATCAATTTAAACTGTCTGTCTGGAGAACTCTAGAAATTAGAAGTGCAACATTTATTCTAAAATTATGGAGAAGTTGTTTTGGGTTTATGTTGGGGCTTTTTTTCTCTTTTAAATGATAACCTGTAACATTTGGTGCTGGTAGTGGTTTTCTTACTTTTCTACTTTTATTTTACTCCTATGCATTGGGTCACTTTTCAGACATCCCAAAAGTGCAGGTACTTTCTCATCAGAAAAAAACAATAGGTTTGGAATTTTAACAACAATGGATGGAATGGATGGCCTTTATTACTAGAAGGCAACATTAACAGTAACTCAGAGACTTTATATCCTGCCCTTGTGCCCCTTGGGTGTTAAGATCGATCCCCAGAGTCAGAGAAGTTCTCCTTATTCTTTGACATGATGAATTGCTAAATTTTGCCTGTGCAGAGAGTGGGTCTTCCAGCTGGCAGTGGTTGGAGAATCTGCCCCAGGGGAAAGATACAGATATATGACTTGGTCTCCAAACCCTTCCTTTAAGACACTTCATACTACCCTAAATAAAAGAGAGTGGAGAAGGTATATTCTACCTTCTTTTTTTGTTTTTTTTTATTGGCCTGTCTAGGCATTTCACTTATGTCAACAAAAAAGCTGTGAAAATCATGTTTTCTGGTTGTTTAGAATCTCCAGAGTCTTATTCAGCTTGAGAAAAAAATATGGCAGCACTTAGTTTGCAAAGTGTAGAGCAAAATACTGCGTGTGATGTTACACTGTGTAATTACATGCTGCCACCTGATTGCATTGTCAACACTGTCTCTGATTACAAGGTAATTGCTTAGTTACTAGTTTGGATGCAAAGGCTTTCAGAGATTTGTGTATTAAACAAGTGTCCCAGTCTTGGAAATGCAATCAAAATAGAAGTTCAGTGAGGGCTCATGTGATTGTACAGAAACTAATTTTTCACTTGGGTTACACTGATCTATCTCTGCTTAACCCCGCTGAAATCCTCTCATCTATCATCCCATTTATTGCGGGACACTGGTGAGATGTCTCTTATCAAATAGTGTAGGGTATTCACAGCAAGTTCAGAGCTCCAGCTTCTCTCCTTCTGCAGGGAGAAATGTGGAAGACTAAAAAGTTAATGCTAAAGGACTCAACTGGCCACTTGCAAAGCAGCAGGTGGTTTTCTGACATACATGGTTACAGCCCAGGTGCAGGGAGGTGAACATCAGAGGATAACCACCAGAATCTTAAATTACTTTCACTATTAGGACAGGCTTGTGTTATGTAACTAAGATGAGCACTGTTTGGTCAACTCACATTTTTCACACAAGTAATAGTTCTGCCAGTGTTGGCCATGATTTCTACTTAATTTATTTTGTACCATCTGATCATCAACAAAATCCCTAAGCTTATTTGTCTTTGTGATATTCATAATGACAGGTTTGTAGCTAAGCATGGGTACCAGATAGAAACTGTGCAAGAATAGCTGTGATTTCCTGGAAGAGGAATTATTACAATCTGGGGAAGAAAAAAACAGGAAAATAATTCTTACACTTATTTAGGAGAATAATTTATTTAATCAACATGTATTTTCTGTCTAATATATCTTTATCCCAGTTCCATAGACCACTATCAAGGTGTGGATCTTTCCTTCTACCACTTCAGCAGCTTCCAGAGTGTAGAAGAGCTACATTAACCAAGACAAAAAAAAACCTCAGAAGCGCTACAAGTTGAATTGCAGGTACAGCAAAATTATTAGCATGATGACAGCTTGTGCACAAGGGATCAAAGGGCATGAAAAATGGAAACAGCTCCATCTTTCCTTGCCAAAAGGAGCTAGGGTAGAACATCATAAATTTCTTATTGTATTTAGTTCAGCAGGTGTATGTTCCCTTGATTGGCTTGCTTAGACTTCCTATTTAAAAAAGGCACGTCAGTAAAACTGCCATAATTTTAATCCATGCTTAAACATGGATTATTTTTTCCTAGTCCATCCATTCCTACTTTCTATTGTAGCTCTCCTACACTCTTACTTGCATATGCAGCATAGCTTTGAAAGTGTCTCCATTATATGTCATTTGGAGCTTCATATTTATTAGTTTGTGGTATCAGTTGTGCTCAGCTGCAAGCAAAATAAACTATATTTACTTTAAAAGCCAGTTCTGCAATCTTGACTTGGGAACTGGGAAAAAGTTTCTTTTTGGAACTGCATTTTGACCCCGGAAGTAAAAGTTGAGAATTGGCAGAAATTTCCATAGCTAAGTTGAAGCAATTCTTTAGTCCAAGGTCTAAAAGAATATATTTCAAAATAGTAAGCATCATCTGTAAGCTGAAAAGGATTGTGCTTCAGTCACTATGGTATTTCAGACCCAGCTGAGCTACAATAATAATAAGTGTTTAGATGTATTTATATCAGTCATGTGAGCAGATCAGATTTTGGATGCATGTGTGAGATGAGCAAATCCTGATCCGTTACCTTAGCTTAAATCATCTATTATTCTACTGATTAAATGGAATTTCTGTGGATTTAGCCAGTATAACGGAGATCACATTCAGTAAAGTACAGTGAAGTAAAACTCAGCTTAATGTGAATGATGATCAACACTACTTGATCATCTATAATGTCTTTTTTTAAAAAAAAACTAACACTTGACAAACTTGTCAATACTATTTGCTTTCTGATATGTTTTGACCGAGACCACAGTTTAGCATATGTAGCCTTTTGTTCCAGGCTCTATTTTAACAAATTTGACTCAAGTAGGCCCCTTCAACCTCCTTTTGTCTCTGTACTCTAGCAGTTTTGTCTGATTTAGACATACAAATTCAGAATTTGGGCTGAATTTAAAGGGTAGCAAGAGCTAAAGAAGATGGATAGGACAGGTAATAAGAGAAAAATACTTTAAAATCTGTTTCATTTTAAAAGGGCATCAGATAGTGTCCTTAGGAGAGCTTTTGTCAGATCCTTTCCTTATACTGTTATACGTAATATAATATTTATTTAAGATGGTGACTCTCATTGATTATCTTATTTGAAAAGAGTTTGGTTTTTTTCTCAGATCTCAGCCAGTAGTTTTTTCGGATGAGATGGACTGCTTGCTGAATAAATAGCAAAGAAACAGAACTATCATGGGGATCTTTGTATTTCTGTTGCTTCCTGATATTATATCATTGTTGGCTAAATGCAGAGATGTGTGTAAAGAGGAACAACTCCCCGCTCAGGCACCCAGTCCAACACAGAATTCTGCAAAAGGCTACTCTATTAATTACAAAATATATCAGTCTCACTAGTAAGGGTAACAAGACTGATCAATCCTCCTCAGCAATGAAAAATCAGACAGTCTAAAGCGTTAGTGTGACAGCAATGTATAGTTTGGGACCTAAGAAGTGCAATGACAATAACAGTAAAAATCCCCATTTATGGGGCACTTTATCAAACAAACATCTCGGGGCACCACACGGCAAAAACATAAGAAAATGAAATCAAACAGATCTGTGGTCTTGACTGAAGGGAAATCGTTGATCCTTTTTCCTAAAAGCATAATGAAAAAAACCAAAGCCTTCATCTCTTGAGGTCTAACATAAAAGTTCAAAAACTGTTTTAGATATGCAGTATTAACATTCTGAAGATCATTTCTTTTCTTGCTGATTCCATATTTTTTCTGACAGGGTACAGAACAGGGTGCCTAAAACTCTAGATTGAAACACATTTAGAGTGTGCTTACCACCTCCTAGTACAAAAGATTATTAAAGGATTATAGCAAAATGACTTAAATTTGAGGAAAAGTACAAAAGATTAGCTGGTATAATCTCTGATCCTTTGGATATTATCTCTGCCTTTTTGATATGCCAACATCTGTCTTTGTTTCAGATTTATGCAGGTGACTCTACTATATTAGTGTGCCAAGTCACAAACCAGTTCTGGTCTTTTTCCTGCTTTCCCTGTCTCAAGTTCCTTCTGTTGATGCTGGGATTCCCATTTTGCATCCAGCTGCATGATGCAATTATGTCTGTAAATCCTTTTTTCTACCCTCTCCAAATGCCAGAGTAGGCACTCCTCCTGGCAGAGAGTTGAGGTGAGGATGCTTAAATATAGAACATGTCATCTCTGATGACTCATTCCACTGCCCACCCTGATTTCCATGCTCAGTGTGATGTCTATGTCAACTATCAGGTCCAATGAATAATAATAAGCTCAATAAAGCTTTTCATTAATATACTTCTCTTGACATTCCCCACTCATTGGTATTTCCACCATGTTTGCTTGAACAATCTGTTACCTCCAGTCATCATAACTTGTATGAACCCAAGCACTGTGTAGAAAAGCTGCCAGCCAAACAAAGGTGTCTGTAAAGTCTTCACCATTGAGGAGCTTCATCAAACTGATCAGCCCAAAGTGCATTACCTCTTTTGTGTGAATTCTGTCTGAGCAGCGCAGTTGAATGCTAGAAACTATTCAGTAGGTTTAGCAAACAGACAACTATCCAGGGAAACCGTGCTTATGCCAGGTGACAGCCCAGAAAAAGAAGCTGGTGGTCTGCACAAGGAGTACATTCTTCTGTGAAGAAAGATAAAGCAAACATACATACAGAAAAGCCTAAAAATAGGTTTGATTTCTCCAAACTTGAAAATAAATTTCACTTCTGTGTATATTGGAGGCACTTGCAAAAGAGCAAATCTCTATTACTAAAGGTAATAAATAAACATGCTTTCTTTTCCTCATCCAGACAATTTAATCTCAAAGCTATTAATTTTTTTTTCTTGAAACATGTTGTACAATTCTAATGCTTGTGGCTTTGGACAAGTTTGTAATAACATTCTGTTAAAAAAGAGGTTGAATTTTATCTAATTTGGCATCAGTGGAAAACCAGAAAGAAACACATCTCTGAATGTATTTTGCAGGAGTTGCAAACATTCATTGAATTATTAAACATTCATTAGCATTCATTAAATACTCTCACTGGAATATTAGTCTCCATCAAGAGGTACTATGCTGACTATGTGAGTGCAATTTTATCTCTAGATAGATTATAGATAATAACAATAGCTTTTCATTACTTTTGTGATCCAAATATGTTAATACAAACAAACTTCTATTAACTTCAGTAACCTGTTAAGAAAATTGCTTTTCAGATCTCTGGGACCGTTCTGTAGTTCTGCTTCATTGCAAAGGTTTTACAGAGGTTTGTTTGGATTAGCTGGTTGGGAGTACTCAGTGCAATAGGTGCAATGAGACAGGGTGCTCTTGGGTGTTGCTGGGACAGAATGATCCTGTAGGAGCAGATCCTGCTGTACCTGGATGTCTCCTTTAGCTCAGCAATGCCAGATCCATGATACTGACAAGCAACAGTTGGCTTTCACAGGCATAAGCTATCAAGTATTGTAGAGATGATAACTTCCTTCATTTTTCTCATTTGCACCAGAAAAAAAAAAAAAAGGATATTATTTTCTTGTAGAAAATATATAATAAATTTCAGTTTGGCAAGGTTTAGCCTGGGGTAGAAACCCTGCTCTAAATTTTCTGTCCTACTTTGCCTTATTTTCTTGTGGCTCCCAGGTTATGACCTTGTAGGACCAAAAAGAAAAAAAAACTATTTATGCCCCATTGGGTTTGGTGAAGTTGTAACAACCTGCAGTGTTTCTTTTCTTGGTTCATTCATACACTGCCATGGAGGTCATACTACTGACCTGACTGGATGGAGCAAACACCAGAAATTTTCTCTCCAGAAAAAAACAGACAAAAATTTTTAGAAAATAAGATATTTTATATTTTTCATATTTTGTAATTACATTTTCAGAGCTCTTTTTATTTTGGGCTTGAAATAGACCATGCGTGCAATGCAATGTCCTTGGTCTCTTAAGTATTAAAGAGTCCAAGCACTTTCTCCAAAAAGAACACTCCAGAAGAAACTGTGATGTGTTACAGTTTCAGAAATCTACATTTTGATAATTCTTTGCCTTGAAAGATATAGGTCCTTTAATGACTGATTTTAATTTAAAAAGCCCCTTCTACTTTTAACTTTCTTAATGTTCTTTTTAAGCATACATTTTTTTGCAGTATAAGGTCTTTTTAATGACAATGAAACATATATACAAAGTTTATGATCTGATTTAATGCCATTTTTAAATGAGAAAGTTATTAAAACATTAATCATTGCAGCTAATAAAAAATGAGAGGAATCACAGGAGCAAAGGCCCAGTCAGAAAGCTGTGGCTCCTTAATGTAGAAATATTTATTGTGAGATGCTATTAAATGGATCAGAGAGACTGAGGTTTTAGTTCTTTACCAAGGCCTATACAGCAGACGTGAGAGTCAAACTCAATGCACACAGTACATGTAACTCTACATTTGCTTTTGAGTCTTGCATTAAAACTGTATCTCGGAGTGCTTCAAGGAATTGAATAAAACAAATTCACTGTAACACAATGAATGAGCTGCAAACTAGGAAATTGCCATTTGCAGGTACAGGAGATAGAACCTTTGAAGAGAGGCCGTCCAAGCAGTGGGTGCTATCATACATGGCCCACCTGAGCGAGCAGCCAAACCTAGCCTGGGGTTTGAAAGCTGTGGGGACAGGCTCTGGGGCTCGTGGGTGAAGCAAGGAGACAGGAAAGGGAAGCTGAAGTAGCCAGGAGTCCTTTAAACTCCCTCATAACTTCTGTATCTTTAGGTAATACAAGGAGATGTCACCATATAGACAGTGTGCACCAGTGGAGAAGAACCAATAAGGGGAAAGGAAGGGTGTGCACCAAGAGGAAAAAACTTTTTATACTTTTTCACCATAGGTCCATGAACACCTGGCAGTCTGCAGTGATGGAAAAGATGCATAATAGGATAAAGCTTGGTAACCAGCATGTGTGATTGAACAAACCAATGAAGAGATAATATTTGAAAGCTTTACAGCTTGGAAAGCTGTTAGCAAGCTGGTGTTCCCTTCATCATTTTTAATTTTACTTTTACTGCCCTTCATTTGCTTTGACAGGTTGATGTTACCATGGTGCAGTTGAAATTCTCATAAAAGTGCTGTTACCCTTTCAAGATGGCTATTTTTTCCTAGGGTTTATACCACATTTTATAGTTATGTCAGAAGGTTTACTTGGTTTATGAATTCTCCAAGCCCTGAGACTGCTCTAAAAACTCTAGGTTGCAGTTCAGGCTTGCCTTTTAATTTCTGAGATTTAACAACCACCACATTAGTGTATTATTTCCCCACATAATTAGAAAACTCATTTTAAATGTATCCTTTTGTTAATATGGGTAAAAAAAATCTGCTTGTCCATCACCTTTTTGATATGTAGTTTCTCTAACAACAACAACAAAAAAGAGTTTTTTTCCTGACTAAAGCTATGTGGCTCCTTTTTATACTATCTCCCAGTTTTAAAATTATTTATCTGATGTAGGAAAAAATTTCTAAAAGCTCTTTCTGCTCATTGTGAAATACCATACCCAGTGTTCATAGAGATATTCTCACACTTGCAGTGAAAGTTAATTCATATCAGATGTGAATTGGTCCCATGACACTTCTGCAATCACAATTAATTTCCCCTTCACTTGGTCTGTAGAAATTCAAGTGTAAGATCTATAGAGAGAAACTTGTCAATGGTGTTGTGAGTTAAACTTTTTGCAAGATGGTTTTTAGAATGAGCATACACATATTGATAAATCTGAAAAACCTGATAGTCATTAAGGACTGTCCTACATGACCCCTGCTCAGTGTGTACAGCAGACCAACTTCACAGCTGGAGTGGAACTTGGGGGTGGGAGAGGATGGAAAGGGCCAGAAGGAACTTTTCTTGACTTTCCATTAAAGTCCAGAAAAATTGTTCAAGAAAGATACCTGCTAAGGACAGCTCATGAGATTAATTAATTAATTACCATTTCTATCGTTTTTTGAGGAAAAAGAGACTTTAACAGGTGTTCTGTAGCTGCCTTTCACAGCAATACTGATGCTAAGGGACAGAAGGAAGGAAAGTTTCAGACACCACTCTGCTTGTTGAATTGGTATTTATTGCCTTTGGTTGAATTAGAAGCAAAAATCAGAAGCTCTGGTTTTGCTGTCTCTTCCAGCAAGCCCTCCTATAGGACACTGGGAAAGAGATCAAGTCATGCCATTAAAGGCAGCACAAACTAATACAGAGACAAATGCAAGTGGCACCCAGACACAGCTTTATAAAAGACAGATTTTTTGACCTACTGCAACCTAGTTTTGTCCAATTCCTGGCACTAACAGAAAGGTAAATGAGTGAACAATGTTTAAATGTCAAGCAAGAGCCAACAGGCAAACAGAATAAAGCACAAAACTACTATCATCTTACTACTACAGGTAGTATCAGATACACCAGCTCTTAGAAGAACCTTGCTGAAACAATGTGTTGTGGACCAAAAATTGGATATGATTTGATGTGACGACTCTTTAGGCAAAACCTAAATAAAATCTCAGATATATACACCTCAGGAGACCTACTCTATACTTTGTGTAATCCAGCTTTAACAGGAAGAGTCATTATTAAAGCATTTTATAGCTTTGCTTTTTTTCCCCTTCTGCTTACTTATTTTGCAACATAGTGCGCTGTCCAGTGCTGTCATATTTGTATTGTATTTTTGCACAGCACGAGGACTGTTCCCTCACACAGGACTGACTTATATCCTTTAAGCAATAGAAGAACTTGGAGGGTTTTTCTGGGTTTATTACGTGCTGAAGTAGCTTCCCCAAAATTTGCATGATACATTTAAAACTAGGAATTTAAAAGGAAGCTTGTCTTTAAAAAACAGAACATTAGAAAATTGCATGCAGGTATGTCCATCATCCAGGTATAGATTTGATAAGGACATTTGAATAAGAAACTTACCTTTGCTCCTGCATACACTTGTAATTTAGTGAGGAGTGCAAAGGAAGTCGAAAACAAATGTTTTTGATTTAAAGGTATTATTATGGCATGAAGCAGCTTTTTTTCTCCTAAGTTAATAGGTTTGTTCCTGTCACCCTTGCCAGAATCCTGTGCAGCTCTATATTGTTATTTTATTTTAGGTGAATGACAGTTTAAATGTCATTGTAATCATGATGTGTCCTTAAAACTGTATCATTTTGTTTTGGTCTCTTGTTAAATACTTTCCCCCTTAATTGCCTTTTCATTCAACCAGAAGACTTATAATGGCAACCACAGCACAGCTGAAAAACAATTCATTGTATCAGTTACAGGCTCTCATAATGGAGCACCTTAATAAGAGCAAGTTCTGTACTTCTTGAAGGCACAAGATAAATTAGGTTCATAGTCCATTATTTGAACAAGGGTATCTGACTTATGGCAAATCTATCTGAAAGAGTATTGTAGAATTGTATTTTATCTTTAAGAAATGTGTTTTCTAAAAGTAAGATATTTGCTTCTGTTGCAGTAAAGGATTTAAACAGAAGAATTTCTCTCTAATGTTTGTTGAATCATACTAGAATGATGAGGTAGAACAGAGCCATACATCAAACAACCAGTGTGAAAAA
This sequence comes from Donacobius atricapilla, assembly GCA_013397315.1. Lineage (NCBI taxonomy): Eukaryota > Metazoa > Chordata > Aves > Passeriformes > Mimidae > Donacobius > Donacobius atricapilla. The sequence goes on from WBMY01012014.1 coordinate 273,410, forward strand.
CTTAGCATTGTATTTTATTTCAGGAGAGAAGGCTGAGCACAGAATGCCGAATGGTTTTGCCAAGAGCACACTCTCTTTCCCTTATTTACCAAGCTATATATACAATGGAGAAGGTGACAGCACTCTTAAAACTTTTTCTACTGCTGAAATTTATGGATGTGCACATTTCCTTTTTCTTTTGCGAAGAACATCACACTGGCAGAGCTGGAGTATGCATTTCTCTAACTCTGTGAAACTCCTATAATATAAAGAGAAGCGAGACACTCTTTCGGTGGGCTTTTCTGTAGATGCCCTATCAGTTTGTCCTCTTTGTCAAGCATAGAGCTGAGAATGGGTGAAAAGAGAACCCTGCTTTTTTCCAAAGCCTGGTTTTTTTTGGCTTTGGCCTTTCCTTGCTGTGTGGTAACAAGTACCCAGGAACACTGGTAATATTTTTTGCGGTGACCATTTTCTAATGAGGAGTCTTCTAAGTTAGGCATTGAAATGACAGTAAGAATTTATTTTTTGTGTGCCTGTCAGGCATCATCAGACAACCACTGACGTTCATGTGACTGGGAAGGGATTCAGACCTATGGTTTAACATTTGAGAAATGCTATAATGAATTGAAACTTCCTTTACAAGATCCTCTGGTTTTGGCTTAAATAATGCAATCAGATTCAATCTCCTCATGCAAACCCTCACTTCTAATTTTTAACACAAACAAGAGAGCAACCCATTCTTTCTTAGTATTTGTTGTGACTAAATACATAGAAGATTTGAAGAAATCAGTTACTCTTAATAAAAAACTTCATAAGGCAGAAGGGAGATTTACTGTGATCCCATCTTACCAACACCTTCATTTAATGCCCTCAGTGTCCTTGGGTGGCATGTTGAACTCCTAGTCCTGGAGGAGGAATTTTTCACTTGGAACAAAAAGATGAGGTTTCTGGTTTAAAAAAGTGTTTAGTTTAAGTATGTAACTGACCATTCTTGCTCTCTTATATACTACTGTAATTCTGTTAACAATGCTACTTTCCGAATAATGTGCTCAAAGCACTCAGTCTCCCTGGTCCTAGAGTGGAAGAAGGCATTCTGTAGACTGACTGCAAGGCCATTGAGCTAAAGTGGAGACAGGAGCAAAACCAAGGTGAGTTGGCTTGCCATGGCTGCAATGGGTCTGCAGCAAACAGCGTTTCATGACTGCTAACAAGACTTCAGTCCGGTCATGCAGCTTCCCCCTGTCATGGATACAGATTGCCTTCCTAACAGTTAGAGATAATGGACTGCTTAAGTCCTTCTGGTAAAGTAGCTTTGATTTAGAGTCGAGGATACATGGTGTAACAGGCATTTACAGTGATTATTGGAAATTCTGCAATAGAAATTAAGTCTGTCAAAACAGGAAGACCAAGAAAAGCCTTACAGCTGCTTCCTCCAGCTGTTAAGGGTCCAGAGCTGGTGGGTACCATTTTCCTCTTTCTCTCTTTCCTTCATACCGGGCCAGATGCTGTGCTGCTATCACACCTGCTACATTGTGCTGTCATTCCTTTGATTTGCAGACACAGACTTCTGGCCTAAGAACCACTAAGTGAAATTAGGAGGACTGTGCAACCATGTGTAGTTATTGTTGTCACAAGATATCTGATACTTAAAATTTTAGTTTATGAAGCCATTTCAGGAACAGACTTCCTGAGTTGTGCACCCTCTTAAATATGCCAGTGTAGACTGTTTCCAAAATGCAAGAAACATCTCCATAAAGATTACAGCCTAATGTGTAGCAGTTTGAGATATTCCAGTAGGAGTATGACTTTTATTAGGCTTTTATTAAAGTTTACTCATGATGATAGTCTTTCTATGATATTCAAATATTGACACACCTGCTTACAAATTTGAGTGTTTACTGTTATCTTTTGAGTAACCCCTTCCTCAGAAGGGATTAAGAGACCCATTGTTTTAACACAATTTCATATTGACAATTTAATGGATCCATGATATGATGGACATGACCTAAATTCTGCAACTTTGGGATTGGAATAGAGTTAATATTATTTCTAGGAAAAATTATTCTCTGGAGAAAAAAGTAATTGGTGTTTGTTTTCCTTCAAAAACTTAAGAAAAACAAAGCATTCTATTTGCCATATTAATGATATAGACTTTATCTTATGCTTTAATAGCATCCTGTTGACCTCACACTTTAATCAAAATTTTTACTTTTCTGAATTCTGGGACAGTAATTTTATTCTCAGATTTTCCTCTTCAGTCACTACTGCATTTTGAAGTGTCTGTGCCTGGTTTTATATCCAAGGCTTCTGAAGATTGGAGTTTGGGGATCCTGGGAGTGTTTCTCGTGGATATTTTTTCTTGGAAGAAATTTATCATGAATAGCTGGGTGGATTCTGGTCCAGCTGAAGTGTTGGATACCAAGGCAAATGACATTCCTTAAAAATGATGGCCATGAAATGCAAGTACATTGCAAATCACTCAGCTGCAGAGTCTTGGAATAAAAGCACTGCAGGGCTGATGTATGGACTGATGTTGCCATTTAATGTGGTTTCCCAGCAAACCTTTCATAAAATTCATGACTGTAGCTGACCTCTGTTACTGTGTTCCTCTTAGGGAAAAAAAAAAACGGGCTATAACCCAGCTCTCTACAGCAGTGCACTGAGAAGTGATGTGTGATGTGAAGCAAGGTGAGGGGAATCATGTTCACTTCACCACAGACACTAAAGGTGAGCCTGTAGTCAAGCAGTTGATTAAATGTCACAGCATATTCGACAGTCTTCCAGGCTGACAAGGTTTTATTCTGACCAGCTTCAAACTAAGAGCCTCATTCCAATCACATTTTCTACCAGCTTTACTCCATTGCCTGTGCTGCTTTAAAAGTGTTGCCTCTATAAAATCAGAATCAGCCATCAGCTGCCAGCAGACAACACAGAGCTTCTTTATGTTACAGTTACCACAAAATAGCAGACAAGACACTGTTAATAATATTTGCTCCTGTATTAGGTATAGTTATTTGGGTTTTGCTTTATGCAGGGCTGTGAGCGCTGATTTTCCCTGAAATCAGCAATTCTGGCCTGTCCTAGAAAGCCTTGACTTGTCTAAAAATTGGAGTACTGTTCTTTTCTTCCACTATAGCATACAATCAAGGGACAGCTGCTGATGTATGTTAAGTTGCCGCAGCAACTGAAAGTATATGAACGCCCCAGCAAGCTGAATTTGAGGCAAAAGGTCTGGCTGATATGGTCATGTCTGAGCCACCTCCAGAGAGAGCAGAAAGCAGTACAGGCGGGGAAAAGTGTAATGAAAATGTGAAAAGAGGCAGAGTGTCCAATCAGAAGGATGATGAGCAATCATTTGTTTTCTTCCTAGCTCTGTGTAAAATGGTGAGTTAAAATCCACCTCTCATTACAACTTCTCTGTCTTTCAACTTCCCGCTCCTTCAAAGTACCTCTTTAAATTGTGAGAGTTGGGTGTTGTAGCCTTTCATATGTGAGACCAATACCATATTTTAGGAAATGGAAAATGAACTGTTACTGTAAGTGGGCACTTCTGTCACAATTCTGGCCAATTTAGCCCTTCCATTCCCTCAGGTAAAATTAGTAAGCAAATGTGAGCACAGTGCTTTTGGCTACGTGTGAATATCTGCCCTTTTTTGGTGAAAACTATTTGTAAATACAAACTGAGGGCACTGCGTGTCTCCGGATCACCCCTGCGATAGTGATACACCATGTATCAGCAGAGCCTGCCACACTCTATATGCTTTTCTGGGAGAGTGATGTGCTAGTCCTTGAAGGTCAGTGGCACAGCTGAGGCCACTGCTTCTTGTTCCTACCTCCACTTGTTTCCTCCTGTCTGCTTTTGTTTGTGTGTGGGTCTGTGTGTAAATGAGGGAGGTACAACTGGAAGTAGAGGCAGGAAAAGGTCCCATGATGACGAGTTACTGATGCAGGGTTTACCTGTTGGACAGTGAGACCAAAGTTTGTTTCAAAATAGCAAAACTGTCCTCCCAGCAAGGTTTTGATAACATGTGGTGGCAGTTGCAAGTCAGAGCATCCACAATTTCACCCAATTTCTAGCCCAAACAAGCTGTATGTATAGTAATACAGTGCAGTAGTGTAAAAAAATTTACAATATAATTAATTTTTTTTATTGTGGTTCTCTCTGGACTATATAGACCCTGCCTGTTATTTTATTTACTCCATAGCTATTCTTGTTTTGCAGTTATTTCCTTTAGATTGTAGCTCTAAGGTCAGTCTAAGGACAAGATGTTCCTTCCAGAGATGAGTTGTGAACAGTAACAAGTAGGCTGTGTAAATGCTTCTTTCTTGTGTGTCATTCTGAAAACCTAGCTTGGGAAAAAAATTAGCCTCCTTCAACTCAGGATTTAGATCCTAAATTCAGATTTTGTGGTTGACATCACTCCTTTGATGCCTCCAAGCAAATTACAACAGAGTAGTTACAAGGTGATCCAAAGCCATGCCTATGGAAGTTGTAGTTCTCCAGACTGAGGCTGACTTTTGTAGCCACTAAAATGTAGAGGACAGGATTAGTTTTGTTTTGTTTTGTTCTGTTTTGTTTTCTATTTCACTAGATTATTTTTTCAAGAATTCCATGCTATTTTTTTCTCTGTTTTTAAAATACTGTTTTGAGTCAAAAACAATGTTACAGATCTTGCATTGTACTGGAATCATCTGTACATTGCTAGGACATTAACACAAGTTTAAGAGGAAAGGCTGCCTTGCTAAATATTTGCTCTATGAGAGCAGAGGATTTTAACATCCAGATAGAAAAACTGATTAATAGAAATGGAAAGAGTAGTTGTAGTAACACACTCTCCTTCTCTCTCTCTTTCTTCTGGACAATATAAATGTGCTGGTGGTACTAAATGCCTTCATTTGTGAGTACAATAAAGAGTAGTCTTTAATTATTTCTGGCATATGTCCTTTAAATTCAAAGCCTGTAAATCGCAATGGGCAAAGGGTAATATGTCTTAACAGGTTACACCTCCCAAAGGATTTGTTGATTGACATCAAAATTGTTTCCCCTCCCTCTCTTCTGACTGACAGGATGACAGGTGTGAAGTGATGGCAGTGTGCTGTAATAATGTGTCAAAAGACCTTAAATCAGACTAATGTGGCTTCAACGATAAGCTCCCAAACGTTTGTAAGGCAGAAAATGGAACTGTAGGGCAGATTCATCTTGGGACTATTATATCTTTGCACTTTCTAAAAGTGCTTTTTAGTTAGGGTCCTTGGCTGATTACAGGGCAGAGGTTTTAGGAGAATTTCTTTTTACAAAGCCACCATGGGGAGAAAAACATTTCTAAGCTTACTGCTATGACAAACTTACATCTAGTGGGGTTTTTTTTCACTGTAATTTTAGTATATATGTAATCCAGAACCTGAAATAGATTAAAAAAGTACTTGTTGCAGCATCTACGGGTGGTCACTCCTTTGGACAAAATGCAACATTTATTGCTTGAGGAAACAGTAGAAAGGCAGTGAGCATAAATAAGGGTGAATACACAGGGAGACTCTCATCTCAGCCACCTCTGATGTGCACTTTGTACAGAATTTCCTGACCAAGAGGGAAACTGAGCTTACAGTTGAAAGGATGATCGGTAACTAAATCTTGATTTTATTACAGAGGAATGAGTCTTTGCATGCATAAGTAAAAAAACTGAACAAAATAGAACAGAAATTGAAATCCAGTGAAATGGTCATAACAAAAGCCCCCAAGACTCTGCCTGAGGAGTCCAGCAATAGTCTGCAGTCTGTCCACAGGGGCAGATGGATCTTTTCTGACCTTCCCAAACATTCAGATCAGGGCCTAATTCCTCAGTTTCTGTATTTGAGGGTCCTTGAGTGGAGTATCTGAGAGTACCAAATGTTAATTTTTGTGTACAAAACTCAAAACGCTTTTAAACATTTTTACAATGTCTCTTAAGAGATTTTGCATTTCTTATACAAGTTCAGTCAGAATGTTGCAAATTTTAATGAGGGAAAAATGGAATTCCTGCTGATTAATTCTTTTCTTGAGAAATAAATTTTTGTGCATTAAAACTGGAGGGAATTTTAAGATAATTATTATCCAGAGAACTTCATGCTGAAAATTCAGAGAAAAACCCCAGCTGGATTTTAATAATTTTCTATAAAATTAAAATATTTTCTATATTTTAAAATGGAAATATGTATTATTTATATGCATTAAAAACATGAATATAGTTTTATGATAGGTCCAAGGCATGAATGTAGAAAGACACAATTTTTTTTTTTCCCTTTAAGGTGACAACTCAGAATTTACACAGGTTTCTTAGAATGGTTGGAAAACCACCCCTACTCCACAAATGGTGAGGGAACCCAGACTGAAAACTGCTGGCCAGCACAATTCAACTGGAACTGAAAAAGCGTTACAGTAATACTGTGTTGGTGTGAGGAGTGTATGAAAGTTAAATTAGAAGTTCTAGAGTATGAACACGAGGCTCAAGTTATTTCTTTGGCCTTGGACCACATTCACTATAGATAAGAGATAAACCATGTTGGCAGGACAAGTTGGAGAAAAATTCCTGACCTATGAGAAAGCAGAGGATTTAGGTTTTCAGGGCTCTCTACATAAAATAAAATGAAAATAAAATAATTTAATCTTTACTTAATCCATGGCCTCTGTTTCATTCTCAATATGTTCTGGGACAATTAGCCAGGATTAGGGGCACAGGAGGCCAGAACTTTGTGAAGTCCAGGGAATTTTGTTCTTCCTTGGAGTCAGAATTTTCAGGGGTGTTTTCCAGCAGGTCTATATAGGAAAGCAGCAGCAGGAAATATTTTGGGTAGTTCTCAGCAATATGATGACAGATACCCAAAAGGGAGGATTTGTATGACAAAAACTAGATTGTGTGTGAGAAAAATCCTTACCATCCCACAGTTTCTGGAAATGCTCTGTTGCAACTACAACTTCCTGCTTTTGTATTCCTCCCTGACGAAACATGAAAAAACTAGGATAGAAGGAAAGCCAACCAAAGCAAAAATGAAGTAAATAAAGTTAAATCAAGTAATAAATCAAATTGAAATCCTAGACAGCCTCTTCATTTTAAAACTGTAGGTTACCGTAAGAAAAAATCAAAACTAAAAATTGCTGACTGACAGCTAAGTAATGGTCATGACAACTTTGGAGAAACGTGCTCTACCCCTCTGTCAGAGCACAACTGGGAACTGTTTCTGACAGAGGAGAGTCTATGCACAGAAAGAGATGAGACCTGATTTCAACTTTTACACAGTAACATGACTGTTGGGAGGGGGAGGAAAGGGTCTGTGGCCATGGACATAAATTAACACAAAAATGATGAATTAAACACTAGAAGAATGCAAAATTAAGACTTCATTAGAATTATTGCTTAAATAAGCTGGCTTGAAAGTAAGAGTATTAAGAAGCATTTTAATTTCTTCAGAAACAGCCAAACCACGATTCCCTCTTCCTTATCCCAAAGCAAGGCCTAATGAGTGAGCTGCCATTGAATATTTAAGAAACAAGAAATAAATGTTGCTTGAAATTTGTTCCCCTGACGAAGAGGGCAGCAGCAACTGAGCAGGGTCAATCTCTCTGCAGTCTTCTATCTACAGCTTTAAGATAAATAATGACAATAAACCAAAAACAAAGCAATGAAACACTGGATAATCACTGCCCTTTTCAGTGCATTGTATTTAGATGTACACAGTCTCCTCCTGCCTCTGTAAACTTCCCAAGCCCATGGGGATTTTCAGTTTCACGGAAGCAGTCTCCTGGCTCATAAGCATGGTCTAGGAGCAAAATCCGATTCGCAGCACTGATTTTCAAGTTAGGCTGTTCCAAAATGCCTACAATCAATAAATAACAAGGACACCAGCACACAAAACAAAGCACACAAACATGCAGTCAGTAATTGACACTATAGACACTATTCAAATGGCAGTACACCGCTAATGGCTGCAGTAGAACGTCTCCTTTTCACCATCCAAATACTTTAAAACGTGGCATTTGAGAACATTTTCCTTTTCCATTTATTTCCCTTTCTTCGTCTTTTTAACTAAGTCCTCCTTATCATGTTTGTGGAATAGCAATAACTGAGAAAAATAAACCTGTTTAAAAAAAATTGGCCTTGCTGTCTATGCAAAGAAGATTTTTCCCTTTTTTTTTCCCCTTGGAGGTAAAGCTGAGAGGTGGTTATTGTGTTTGATTGTCTATTTTAATAGATAAAGCACTGTGAAAATATACACTATAGTGAAGTTTAAATCCTCCATCCAAGCAGCCATTACAGGAAATGTTTCTGTTGGAAAAGATGGTAACATATGAAAATATTCCTAAATCTCATTTTTTGTCTGAAACATTACTTAACCCTCAGGCAATAAATTCCACTGAACTCACTGAAGTGAGAAATGGACCCTTTTAATAAGGCTTTTAACTACACATCTTAATGAAACTTAAACAAATGGTGTCCCTGCCACTATGTTGGCTGCGTGCATGTTTATGTATACGATGTAAGAAGAATAAATATTTTTCATATTTAGAGATTTACTGTTCTATGGTAATTTTCAAAAAGTACTGGAAAATGAACAGACAATTCTTTTTTTTCTTTTTAATAACTGCAGTTTGCCAGCTTTCTTCTTTACCTGAGTAATGACCACCAGGAGGGGCTTCATAGCAGCTTGTTTTGTTCCTAGAGCCAGTAAAATATGTGCATTTGCATACAAGGACAGTGTGGATTTTAAGGTACATTTTTCTTTATTTGACTCATTTCTTTCTTTTTTTAAAGACAACTCACATCTCTGACTTGTGACACTGGCTAACATGTGCTGTGGGCTGTGCAAAGGGAAATTTACTACATTCAGGCATTCACTTTGCATAAGTTAAGGCCCTGCATGCTACTCTTCTCCCCACTCCTTTCTAATTTTAGTGAATTTTGTGCTTTATAAAACAGGCTGTTTCAAATGGGAATAAATCTGTATGTCAACCCCACCCTCTTCCCCACAAATACAAATCTGAATATGAATGTCAGGACCCATGCACATGCCTAGTTTCTGTATGAGAGCATTCTGCCTATCTGGAGAAGTGATTTGACTTCTCTGTATTGCATTAGACCACTGTCATTAACGACAGTGTCATTTTGATGTGATCTGTGAGGCAGTAGAAGCTTTGAAGTTGAAAGATAGAACAGACATGGATAAATTGTGCTCTGAGTATGCTGCTATTGCACCATTATTGCTGGCAATTATTTCACCAAGTGACACATCTGATAAAAAGTCATCTGCCTTGCTATGGAAAGAAACCACAGTTGCCGGAGCACGTGGTAGATCTGTCGATTTCAGAGCGTGACAAAAAGCTCATTAGCTTTGGCCTGATCATTCTGCACCAATCATGAACTCTTTTGCATTGTTTCCCCCCCATCCTCACATTTTCAGTTGGTTTCCTTTCCTGATCTTGCACTTGTGCTTTTCTATTTTAATGTTTGGCCATTTGCTCTTTCTTCTCCACTCCACTTTCTCCAGCACATCTTTTCTTAATGACATGCCAAATATGCCTCCTGCTTCTCTTAGACCTCTTCCTCTAATAATTTTGAATAATGTTTATTTCTTTGTTGGTCTCATAAAACAGGGGGTTCCGAACTTTTTTTTTTAATCTGCAGAGCATGTGAAATTTAACTTCTCCAAATAAATAATAGCAGATTCCACGTAATTAAATTTCAGATTAACTTCAGACATAGAATACAGATTTTCTTCTTCAGCTATGCACCATGGGCTGAGTTCTTAAGTGGATTTGTATTGCAGGGCTAGTAGCAGCCCTTCAAATAAACTTTGTACACAAAGAAAAGGTAAATGAAACCATATTTTTGAGTATGCAGGGTAACAGGGTGAGATAAAAGGCCATATTTTGTCATCAGAGTTTTACCTAACTAGCAAAACCCCCCAAAACCTACAGTGTAGGTATATCAAGAAAACAATTACATTGCTAGAGGACTTTCTTTTCACATTAAAGGATTCTGGGCAAATCACTCTAAAGCACAAATCTGAGGAACAGAGGCATGGAAAACTTAGATGTGTCACAGGTTTTGGAGATTCTTCCTATTTCTAAACTGAAGAGTAACTTCGTTAGAACACAAGCTCATGTTCTGTGCTTCAGTTACACCATATTTCCCTGGATAGGTGACCAGTAAAAGACGGTGGCCTTAAGCCATCCACCTTACCAAAATGTCTTTCATCACAGAATATCAGAACTGCTCTTCCACAGAGGGGTCACAGAATATATAGCATAGTTTCATTCCACTTTAAGTGTCTTGGTTTCCCAGTTACATTAGCCTCCCTTCATAGACAATCAAGACTCATTTTCAAATGGTGTTTTATGTTAAATAGCTGCTGTTTGCTAGAAGGAACATGATCCATGTGCTTACTAAGCATGCTAAATAAAATAAATGAAATAAATATTCTCTGTGAGACCTGGACACAGCAATAGGTCACTGTCCAACAATGTGAGCTGTACCAGGGTTCTCTGCTGAGTCTGGGGGAGTTAAATCTTCAAAGTCTTACAGACAGTATTATTTCTACTCTAAATTAATGGTCTCAGTCTAATCCTTATAATTATATCTTCACAGCATAGCCAAGAGACAAGTGATTTAACTGACTAGAGTCTCTGTCCCACTCAGAATAGGCCTGCAGGTCAGAGGTGTATTAATGAAAGAATGGCTGGAGGATGATGAGCTGATCCTGCAGCCTCCAACAGCACTGAATTGACTACAAGGGACTCTGTAGAAAATAACTTCCAGCTGATAACTATACAAATCATCCTGCAGATACAGCTGTTATCAGGACTGTGAGCATTCCTGTTGTTTGTTCTTGTGGAGGCCAGTGTGGTTGTATCAAAGCCCAGATCAGGTACAAATTCCCTAGTGGTCACTGTGTAAGCACACCACAATATTTGAAAGGCACAGGAATCAAATTTACATCAGTTTCTTCCAGGACTCATATCCTGTGCCAGCAGAAGTGGAAAAGATACTGTTTTGTAGAGAGCTTCTCTGATCAGTACTCTTGATGTGTGTCCTAGGGATAGGAAGTAGCAATAATAATAATATTAAAACTACCACATACTACGAAGCTACATGCAAAAGGGGATAAAGCTAAGCGCATTCTGTGGCTAGTACCAGATACTGTTTGCAGTGGTAGAGCACGTTATGGATGGTGGGCGTGTCATAGTGACTTTTCATTCTGAAAGGGATTTCCAGGCATATCTTGGTATTTTTAACAAAAGTGGATGAAAAACATAATTTATAACGAGTATAGATTTTCCTATTGTTTATAGAGACAGTTTTGATTTCCTAGTTTCAAGCAAAGGGCGTGAGCGTAATAACTGACTTGAAGAAAGAATGTGAATTAGAAAGGGCAATAATCCTTAACTTGGAACTTCTCCTCCTGCTGAAAAGCAGTTGGTTTCATTCTGGCCAGAGCAAAGTTTCCAGTGAGATTGCACACATCAAAGCAATGTTACAAAGACCAGACTGCTGATTTCCCTAAAAAACACCCTGCAGACGTTTAAGCACACATTAACCAAACTATTTCTTAAAAGTCCAGCAACAACACATGGAATCAAATGGCTGCAGGGAGTTTCATTGCTTGGTACTCTGATCTTCCCTGCAAATTCTCTGGACAGAGTCCAAGTATGAGAAAGACCTGCAAAACCTAGTAATGTATCCTTGTAGAAACTGATCCAACACTGCAGGGAAAGAGGAATTCTAAAACAACTGGTAAATGTAAAAGGGATTTCTCTGTCATACTTGCCATCCATACAAATGACTGGGTTACCCAGCTACCTAAACCTCTACCCGTGTCCATATCCCCTCAGTAAAGCTCTCCAGCTGAGCTGTCACATGTAATAGTCTACACATCGAATCGCCTCTTATTCTTCTCCTTCCAGGTTTCCATACAAGTGCATGAGTTTTTAAATAATTTGATAATTTTCATAGCCTGCTTGGACTTGATTCTCAAGAAGCAATTTTTCAGCATGGATGACTGCATGGTAGCCTTAACTTGAAAACTTTCCAGGTTTCCTGAATTCCACTGTCTTGCACATGTTTATTATTACTTTATAGCAGCTATGTCCATATACATAACGATAAAAGGGTGTTTTTGTCAATTATCTGACCAGAATATTGCTGAAGAAGGAATGAGGCTTGCGCATTATGAAAGGACAGAACAGGGATGTGCAGTGGGGGGATAGGAAATTAATTTTACAGAAAGTCTGAAGGAAAAGTTATCTTTGAAATGTTCTCTTCCTCAGTGGGAAAATAATATTTATGTGCAAATCATGGCTTTTCTTGGCTTCTGGTAGCACCAGAGTTATCTTTGAAGTAAAGGAACCAGCCCTGCCTTCATTAATTCCAAACATTAAACAACTATGATATTGACATTTAAAAAAGCTGTACAGCTGGAGTGGAAGGCTACCTAATTCAGCCTGCACACATGAATTATGCATCCTACATATAGTCTTTGATCCATGATAAACTCAACATTTGTTGATCGGTTTTGCATTGTATCTTGCAATAAATGTTTTTCAATATATAAATTTTATTTTATCTGATGTCTAACTAAGGAGTTTACTGCATAATATTTGAATGAATGAACTGAAAAAAGGAACAGATATATTTAAAGCTTCTCAAGAATAACAGGTTTCAAATTCAATAAAATATTTCACAAGTTGTTACTGTGGTTTGATTTCCAAGACTCTGGGGAGAGCCTCAGAAGACAAGTATGTTGGAAAGAGGAGTTTCTTCTTCCAAGCAGGAAAAGAAAGTGGAAATTGAATAAAGTTGTAAAAAAAATAAGAATTGTTCTGGAGTGTTCATCTCTCTCCAGCATCTCCATTGGGACACTCTGAACTCACTCTCCCACTGACTGTAAGATTTTTTTGACAGAGAATGGAAGTGTCTGGTTACTGGACACTTGTGTCTCATTGGTGAAAAAAAAATGGGAAAGTAAAACCTGGCAAACTAGACCCAGAGGTAGGTGAAAATTTTAGCATAATGAATGTTTTGAAAAAAGTGTAATAATAGATCTGTGTTTTAAGACCTGGGGCCGGTGGGAGGGGGAATGCTTTTTGAAGAGGTCAGTCAAGTACATACAGCCAGAAATCAAGCTTAGGGTCACTGATTGCCCTTACTTAGAAATAGGTCTGAACGTCCTCTGTCTTTGAAGTAGGAGGAGATTTACAGCCTTTTTTAAAATAGCATTTTTTCCCTAGAGGCTGCAGGTAGCAAAGGGTGGACTTCTGGTAAGTAAGAGAGGACTGAAAGGAGACAATTTTTTTTTTGTGGGTGTTTTTTGGGGCTTATTTTTTTCCTTTGTTTTGTGTGGGGGTTTTTTTTTTGGTTTTGGGGAATTTGGGGGAGATTGTTGGTTTTTGGGGNGTTATTGTTGTTTTGGGGGTGTTTTTCCCCAATACACATTTGTAGAATGACCTCCCTAGCTTGAACAACACATTTGCAAATTATTTTCTTTTAAATCAACATTAAATTGCTATAATACAATTTAAGTATTTTAAAAGAGTAGCAGGACTGCCTCAGGGTCCAGAAAAGGTGTGAGCAGTCTGATCACTCACTGCAGGTACTTGCTAACTAAGATTACTACATAATTTTGGGGGGAACTGCAGAGGGTTCTGCTCAATTTAGTCTTTGTGCTGATGAGTATCAGGGCTGTAGATACATAACAAAACAACTTCATATCTTAGTTACTCTATGGCCAGGTTTGATTTAAGTGTTTTTGACAGCAAGTGGTGCCATCTAGGAGCCAAGATCCTAAAAATATGAGTAGGTGGTGACATATATGTATAAATATTCATGTTCAAATGCACACACATATATCCATACATGTCTATGTATGCAAAAATGCCTCTTTTGTGATATGGAACCTTGTGCAGGGGGCAGACACATCATTAAACCCATGATGAAGAAATACCAATTCCATCTTAAAATGAGTACCGGTTCACGGTGCACTGTGTGACTGTCCATCACTTCCTCTTATCATTCTCCTTCAGTAATTAAAAGTCAAGCTTACTAATTAGTGCCTGCACCAAGAAGGGATAAGGTCAAGGAATAAGATCTAAAGTTGGCATCTGCATACAGATATCCTGACACAGGGTAGTCCTTTGGTTGAACTGTTGCAGACAGACATCACAGTCTTTATGGCTCATAAACTCCCTTCCCCAGTGAGACAGGCTAAGGATGCCCTGGGCAAGTGAACTCAGTGAGGGCTGGACCAGTTTGCTTTACTGACATTGATGCAGAGCCAATTTTTTACATAGTTCTCCACAGTCCTGCAGAGATGCTGTCATGCATTGATTCTCTTCCTCCCCCATAACCATTCTTGTTTGCTTACAGAGCAATCTGCGTAGCCATTTTATATCAGGTTCTTTGTGTTAGGACCAATTGACCGTTTGTACTTTTGGGGGTTTCACAGATGCTTAACTGAGTCTTTTCCAGAGCTCCGCTCCTCTTCTTTCCTCTCCATTATTCAGAATCAAGCAAAGTTTATCAAACTGTGATTGATTACAGATCGCTGTGGTGACACTGCTGCACAGAAGATTAAGGATGTCAACCTTAACGACAAGGTTATTTTTATAGCAGAATGCCAGCCACATGCACACAATGTTACAGACTCCAAAAGGAGACTGTTTTTTCTTAAGCCTAAAACCATACAGTTGCATGTAGGATGAAACCTAATTCCCTGCAATGGAAACACAGTCCAAAACTTGCAGATAATTTTTAAATGTACTCATCATGAGAAAGTAGAAAATCTTGCGTTGTTTAGCAAAATTATCAATCCATCTTAACCCGACCAATCAGAACTAAAGGTGACATGAAACACTCCGTTCAGCCATCTAAAGTAGCTAAATTAAAGCAGACTTTATCTGTATTTGATTCACAGCTGGTGTTAGGGTGCCATTTGTCGTTGGTGCAGAATTACTCATTTATGGTACCCACAGCATCCTCCATGGCAGCTGATATTAATTATTATTAGCAAGGAGCTGATTCCGGAGTGTAAGCAAGAGAGAAAGGCTGTTGGGTTAGTCTTTGGTCCAAGTATTAATAGTATTGGTTTCATGAATGCAGAAATATTCATGACTTGGTGATACAAGTTACAAACTTTTCTAGAAGAGAAAAAACAAAACACAGCAATATCTCCTTCTTTTAGAACACAAATACATAAATTTTAATCTGAGAAAAATACAAAATGAAACCATGTACAAGTTATGTACAAACCCTTTTTACAGGACGATATATTTTTCACTGGATATTACATATGACAAAGTCAGGTAGATCATTTCTGAGCACCAGCATTTGTTCTCTCTCACCAACCCATGATGTTAAAAGTAAAGTGATGAAGTCGTACTCCTTTTTCTTGATGAACTTCTAAATTAAGATGCTAGCTGGTTCTCAGTGTACCCCCTCACCATTTCCACTTCCAGTTTATAACTAATGCAGACATGTGAAACAATCAAAATATATTATATACGTCTATTTGCGTGTGTGTTTTTTCTGAAGGAAGAAAATGGTTCCATCAGTCTTGAACTCTACAGAAATGTGAAAGTTAAAGTCATACTTTTTATTATCATTTTTATTTTTTTGCCAGAGATTAGAGTATTTGCATTGGCTAAGCATGTGTCCCAAGCTACGGGACTATGGCAGAAGCAGAATTTTTTAACTGCTTGAGATAACTTCTGCTGATATTTTTATTTGGTTCCTACTAGTTATTGTCAACAAAATGCTCATATGCCACATTTTTTGTTTCTGAAAAATCTATGGGTTTTATTACATGTATTCAACTGCCTATATGCTATCTTCTGGGTTGTTTGGTTTTTTTACTTTATAGAGATCTCCTCTAAAATGCATTGACTGAAGCAGTAAGAAATCTTGTCTCAACATCATAAAGGTCCTAATTAGATACAGCATTACTGTTTAGCTCCCTAAGTTAGATATTGCTCTAAATTAGACCCAAAGTAATAAAAGAAATACCTTATATTTTATGTTTTCCTCATTTTCCTTACCACTCCTCCTTGAGCCAGTTGCCAGTAACACACCGCTGTGCAGAGGAGAGAGCTCAGAGCAGCAGTCCCATGCAGTTTACCTGGTCATACAGACTGCTACTCAGAGATTGCACAGCTTCAACGGGGCCGCATGTTCCAGAGCAGAGAAAAACTGTGCAAAATAGATACATTACTGACATAAATAGAGCTCAGATAAATGCTGGAACAGACTTATCAATACTATAGGCCCACGTGCCATCCTGGGCAGTGACTACAGCAGAACAGCTACTACATTGCTTTCATTATTTCAGATGGGGCTGTAACCCACACCCACTACTATTGCTCAGCATGAAAATACTATAAATGGAACACTAGGAGACCTGGTGTGCATGTATAATGACTTTTTAAAAAATCTATTTCCCTTAAGCCTGTGATTATTCAAGAACCTTTAGAATTAAAAAAAAAAAATTAAAAAGGTGTTTATTTGTATGTTGAGGATTTCAGTAGTTCAGATGGCACAGAAAGGAAAAAAAACCAGAAGGATTATAGAGCCCTCCTTTCCTCTGTCTTGTTTTGTGCATTTGCTATTGACATTGACAGATATTCCCAGGCTAATCCACTGTAACACTGGGAACAGATTTGTGTTTTCACTTTGTCCTGTTCATCGCCTTTCACACACTTGGTTATTTTGTTTAAGCACATTTAAAACTAGAAATGAAAGGTGAGACACACACTTCTTTTGGTGCTAAAGAAATCCACAATGATAACAGCTGTAAAAACAAAACACGCATACACACACCCACGCACACACACACACACACACACACACACACATATTGACCTCAATATGTGTTCATTTCAAATACATTGGGATCCAGCAGCCCTTAGGAATCCACTTCCTAACACCATTTAAGCACCTGCTCAGTGTTTCAGTTTGAGCCCATGTGAGTCAGCTAGTCCAGGGCAGTTGCTAACATTTTCATGGACTGGCCGGTGAGTGGCCAAGCAGTGAAAAGACAAATCATTAGCCATTTGTAAATTATTGCTTCTTTTTGTCATTTATGTTTACGCATCAGTTTATGCACCCAAATATTGCAGTAGTTGTTAGCTGTAGTTTAGACACACATCCCCCAGCAAAACCAGAATGAGAACACACCATTGTACTTTCTCCTTCCACTACACGAAGAGTTCAAGAAACGCAAAATCTTCAAAGGCCAAAAATAGCCAACCTCCTCCATCACACCCCAACAATGTATGATAAACGGCTAATGCTTTTGCAGTGTCTCCTGTACCTTGCTTGCAAACCACATCTACCCTTTCCTGCCTTTGGCTGAAGCCATTTAGGTCTCTTCACATCCAGCTGACCACGCCTGGCCCCGATCAAGGGGTTTGTACTTTCTGATCCATGTATGCCCTACCGCTGGGCCATTGATACTGATTTGAAAGACAAGGTGTTAAAATGTCAGTGACAGTTTTAGGATGCTTTTAAGAGCACAAGGAAGTGTTTTCATCTTGTTTTTCCCTATTAAAAAATACATCACATACTTATTATTTTAGAAGGAACTACACAATCACATTGTGGTGTTAAAATTTGCATTTAGACTATGAATATCTTCTTTTCTTTATACCTTGACTTTTGCTGTGCTTGATACTTGCCACAAAATCTATCAGAGGACAGTTTTATCCTTTCATCTTGGTGCTCATGGGCTTCAGGGGACAAATTAAAATAGTAGTCATGAAATGGAGAGAGCCAGCAGACTTTCTGGCAATGTGGGAGCACACAAGGGCAGGGTGTGAGGAGGAACAGGAGCACAGCCCAGCTGCAGCAGTGATGGAAGGCTCTGCAGCATAACGTCAGTGCATCTCTGATAATACTAACCAGGACGGCTGGGTTTTGGTCAAACCAGCTGGAAACAATTCTTCAGTGTGCTACCCTGCAGGTCACATATTTTCTTCTTTTTTGTGCCTTTCTTCACCCCAGTTCAGAGAAAATAAAAATGATGACACCTTCTTGTGCTGACTCTGTCAAATACATGCACACCCCAATACATATGTGAGTGTAGGTACCCACATATGCATATGTGTGTGCATGTGTGGACATGCATATATACAAACACACACACAGACACGCTATTGATCCAACACATGAGTTACCAAAAAACATTCTATAGCCTGTATCAGTAGTGCATGCAATTAATGCAAAAACAAACAAACAAACATCCAACTTGGAAATCCTCCCCAACCCTCATTTTTTTTTCTTTTTGCCTTCTGAGAAAGGGATAAAAGTTATTGATAAAGACCAAGAACTTATTTCTATATTGGTCATCATGTGGACTGTCAGCTGCCACTTAGGTCCCTTTCCCAGCCTTTTCCCAGCTATGTAACTTCATATATCTATTTATTGGTGCTGGCCTTATTGTAATTTTTAACGGCTGAATATTGAAGATCCTCAACAGGTTTTCTATCTGTTCCTCTACCCAATTTCCAAAGGTTAGTCCTGCATCTCCGATTATCAAAAACAGGAGTAAGAAAATATTATTGACTTTTGCTTTTGTATAAATGGGAAAAGCAGACCCATAACTCTACTTGTTTCTCTGTGTCTTGTTTGCTCTCTATGGGTGTTGTGCTATCAACCATTGTATATGGAGCCATCTGTGCCAGAAGAGCTCATGAGGGTGTTCAGGTCTTGTCCTTTAAATGTAAACAGTTAATGGCATGGGATTTTGGGGTGTGACAGTTAAACTGGACAGAGACACACACAAACCTTAGCAATGTAGGGCTGCTGTATTTGACTCATTAGAATGCTTTATCCAGTGAATGCTCACTTCTGAAGGAAAAACACTCAGAAGTGGCACTGTATATGGTGAGGTATAAGATAAAATGTTCTATTCCTCTATAGTAAACACCAGTCTTCTCAGGGAAAAAAAAATAATATTCATATGTATTTGGTGAGGTCGAACACAAATTTTTACAATTCTCCTGTACTCAGGACCAGCTTTTTTGATTCTGGTTGTAATATGAATGCAGTTCATAAATGAAAAAGGAGCACCGACTTCAAAGAAAAGGCTTAACATGACCCAATGCAGAAACTGGATGTAAATTATAATGTGTCACTAGCTGAAGCAGCACATGTCGGAAGAACTCACTGGAATTATCTTCTCTTTTTGGGACTGTGAAATGCATTAAACATGGATCTAAATAATGAAAAACTGCTTGTATTGTTTTGTTTCTCTGTAGGAGAGTGAAATATTTTAAACAATCCAATTTTACAGATACTGTATTAACAATTTTTGTTATTGTCTTTAAACAGCTATTCTACAAAATGTAACAACAAAATAGTCACAGTCCAAGAAGTCACTCCAGAATAAAGCCTATTAGGTGTTAGTATGGTTATACTTGTACTGCAGCCAGTGGACAAACATTAAAGCTGAGATAGTTTGGCTTAGATGTTGGATTATATAGTGGACATCATTGTTTTCACAATAAATTCATCATCTGCTTTGTATTTGTTTGATTCACTGATAGTTCTCTAATGATAAAAATACCACGGTATGTTTAATTCCGGTGTTTAACAATTCTGCAAAATTACAAAGCCTAAAGTTTACTTGAAAAAGTGCACAATGAAAATCTGCTTTTCCTGATGACTCTGTTTTTGTGGTTTTGATTTTTGTTTCCATATTAGCACAGCCTTTCCTTTTTATTTTTCCACACAATTGTGTCAGATGTTGCTTATTTGAGATAGAGAGTGTTACTAAATCATTTAGAACATAAATGCTTGGGTGGGTAGATACTGCAGCACAGATATGAAACATCACATTTTTGTCTGACGGCTACAAAGCTTGTTGGCAACTTTGTGAAACTGCTGACACAAAAGGCACCCATCAAAGGCCTTTTGCATGTTATCATAATAAATACATTCATCACTTTTATTATTTGATTTGGTTATTACTGTACTTCTGCGTGTGGTGTCCCAGCAAAGTAAAAGTAAATAAAAGGAAAAAAAAAAAACCAAACCAACCAGAAAAACAACTGCTAAAACAAGATGTTGCTTATTGTAGGAATTAACTGAGGACAGCATGTTGTGAGATTGTAGAGCTGAGGCTAAACCAGTTTTTATCCTGATCTGAATTCACCAAAAGGAGATTCAGTGTGCCCTTTAACAGGGTATGAGCTATTGCCAAAGTGCAAGGATCTGGAGCTAAATTTCTATCCATATCAAGAAGAATTTGTACCATCTCAGACCAATGAAAGGCCATCAGCACTTCTGAAGTAAGGAACTAACAAAATGTGGTAGATGAGATGGTTTATAACTTATGCTTCCATGCACTGTTTTATGCACTCAGAATTAAAGCACTGTAATACATGGCAAAAGAAGAATTGCCAAGCTCGCCTTCCTGAAATCAGCAACTGCTGATGGCTAACAGGAAGTGAAGCACAATTGCCAGATTTGCCATTTGTAGCAAGTGTCCCTTGTGTCCATGGCCCTTGGCTGGGGTGGTGACACTCCCTGTCCCTGTGTCCCAGCGCGCTCCCAAAGGTGCTGGGTTTCTGTCTGGGACCGTGAGAAGGGGCAGGGGACAGTGGGGGGGTTACTGGACCTTCACATAACCGGCAGTCAGGATGATCTATATATGTTAATAAAACAAAGAATAATTCAGAAGAATGTTACATGTACAAAAATATGACTTTCAACTCTGAAAATAAATAAGTTCAATTTATTAAGAGCTGGTGTCAATGCTGAACAAAATACACATCTTCTGATAAAGAAACATTTTGGTGAAGCATTGTACTTTTTTTTCTTTTTTTTTTTGATTTACTAAAATACAAGTTGGACCTTTTTTTCCTTATTGTAAATATATCATTTGTCTCCCTTAATTACATATCCTTATAACTGTGACCATCATTCTCCTTTAAGCCAGAGACTGAGGGTTTGTTGGGTTTTTTTAATTCTTAGGAGTCTGGCCACATATGCCATTTTTTAAGGGAAAATACTTAACAATGAAAAAAAAAAAAGAAAAATATATTTTTTCTAATAAATAAAAATAATTTAAAATGCTAGAGGCTATACATGACTAGTTTTGATTATGTTCATTTATAAATGAAATAGTTTCCAAAATACGTGGAAGCAATATTGAAGGCAGACAAACAAAGATCTGTCTACTTTATTTTCCCATTAAGCGTGCCCTTCTTAACTTCTCCATCAGTGGTTCAGCAAGTAAGAGGAATAAATGTCACATCACCATTCATGAAGTTTGTCAGGCTTTAAAAAAATAGTTCTGGCTTTGAAGGAGTCAACATTCATCTTCAACTTCTCGTATTGGTGGTATCAAGCTGCTTGTCGATTTATATTGATTGATCTGATTGGCCATGTGAGTGCTCATGGGCTTGATTTGAATGTTTCTGGGATAGGCATTATCCGGCTCATCTGTAAACCATTTCTTTTCTGCTATGGAGCAAAACAGGTAGAGACAGAATAAGGAGGGAAAAATGAAAGTTTTAATTAGTGAAGCACACATACACAGAAGCATTAAAAAACAAAAAAAAGGAAGCTGTCAGTAAAGTTTATAGAAAAAAGAGATCAACAGAAGGTGACTTTGACTAATTACTAGCAGTACAGTGCATTAGATTATTACCTTTGAAAATACTGTTATGAAAGGAGGATGACGCTTACAGGTTTGATAATAGAAGCTAAAGAAAAATGCCAATGCGCTAGTTTGCTTGTTGGATGTAAGAGAGCTCTTTTCTTGTGCCCATGCTCAGGTGATTTATTTATTGAAAACAATATGATACAAACCAAAGTCTAAACTAAGAAGCCAAGGAGAGCAGCTGGAATAAGGGTAATGCAGAAAAGAGCATGTGAGTCTATACACAGAGGAGCACCTGAAGAGTCAGAGACTTCTCTGAACCATTTTAGGCTTGGGGCAGTGGCTACTGCTGGCCCAGAAATCATGCAGGAGAACGTAAAGAACTTTCTGCATTTGGTGTAAGAATAAACAGGACTTGTATTCCTGCTGCCATGCNTATTAAGAGCTGGTGTCAATGCGGAACAAAATACACATCTTCTGATAAAGAAACATTTTGGTGAAGCTTTGTACTTTTTTTTCTTTTTTTTTTTGATTTACTAAAATACAAGTTGGACCTTTTTTTCCTTATTGTAAATATATCATTTGTCTCCCTTAATTACATATCCTTATAACTGTGACCATCATTCTCCTTTAAGCCAGAGACTGAGGGTTTGTTGGGTTTTTTTAATTCTTAGGAGTCTGGCCACATATGCCATTTTTTAAGGGAAAATACTTAACAATGAAAAAAAAAAAAGAAAAATATATTTTTTCTAATAAATAAAAATAATTTAAAATGCTAGAGGCTATACATGACTAGTTTTGATTATGTTCATTTATAAATGAAATAGTTTCCAAAATACGTGGAAGCAATATTGAAGGCAGACAAACAAAGATCTGTCTACTTTATTTTCCCATTAAGCGTGCCCTTCTTAACTTCTCCATCAGTGGTTCAGCAAGTAAGAGGAATAAATGTCACATCACCATTCATGAAGTTTGTCAGGCTTTAAAAAAATAGTTCTGGCTTTGAAGGAGTCAACATTCATCTTCAACTTCTCGTATTGGTGGTATCAAGCTGCTTGTCGATTTATATTGATTGATCTGATTGGCCATGTGAGTGCTCATGGGCTTGATTTGAATGTTTCTGGGATAGGCATTATCCGGCTCATCTGTAAACCATTTCTTTTCTGCTATGGAGCAAAACAGGTAGAGACAGAATAAGGAGGGAAAAATGAAAGTTTTAATTAGTGAAGCACACATACACAGAAGCATTAAAAAACAAAAAAAAGGAAGCTGTCAGTAAAGTTTATAGAAAAAAGAGATCAACAGAAGGTGACTTTGACTAATTACTAGCAGTACAGTGCATTAGATTATTACCTTTGAAAATACTGTTATGAAAGGAGGATGACGCTTACAGGTTTGATAATAGAAGCTAAAGAAAAATGCCAATGCGCTAGTTTGCTTGTTGGATGTAAGAGAGCTCTTTTCTTGTGCCCATGCTCAGGTGATTTATTTATTGAAAACAATATGATACAAACCAAAGTCTAAACTAAGAAGCCAAGGAGAGCAGCTGGAATAAGGGTAATGCAGAAAAGAGCATGTGAGTCTATACACAGAGGAGCACCTGAAGAGTCAGAGACTTCTCTGAACCATTTTAGGCTTGGGGCAGTGGCTACTGCTGGCCCAGAAATCATGCAGGAGAACGTAAAGAACTTTCTGCATTTGGTGTAAGAATAAACAGGACTTGTATTCCTGCTGCCATGCTGCACAGGGTGGGCATTATATCCCTACAGCTGCTGGGGCACTGCTGAACTCCAGGGTTTGAAATGGGGTGGGGAACACACCAGACATTGCAGGTGACTGTGGTAGGGCTCCAGCTGATCCTGAATGGATCGGTCATGATAGGTGACAGCAAGGCAAAGGAAGCAAGGACTTAAAGGAAAATTAGAGAGGAAGCTCTTTCTTTTCTATGCTTGAGCACTGTCTGTTTCCATGAACACAGGAGGAATTTTATGGTGTGGCTTTAAGGTGGGCTGGGAGCAATGTGGGAGGATGCTGAGGCTGCAGCATTTCAGCCCTTTCCCAGCTGTTCATCACTGTAACCATTATGTTGCAGGTATGGAAAAAAAGCTTCTTAAAATTCACAAAAGGAAAAAAAAATTCTTAAATCCTTTAGAGATCAATTTGTGCTGCAATTTCTCAATAACAGGTATGCAATTTACAAGATAACTTTATTCCAAGACTTGGGAACTCCTGATTTAGAGAGTGGCTAATGGCCATTAGGTGCACCTCTGCCTTGACAAGCATTTGCAAGCAGGGTTCTGTCTCCATTCTTGTCCTCCTTCTCCAAATTCCCCACACCCCAGAGAGGTGGGTGGGCAGAGCACTGGACACTTATGGTTCTGGGAATTTCATTATAATATGCAAGGTTCAAAGTGTGTCGCACCACAGCTGCCACTCTTCCATGTATGCACTACTCATTCCAATGGGGAATCCAAAATGCTGCAAAGGCCTTGGTGCCTCACTTACATGATATAAACTTCTACTGTTGCTAACTACTGAAATGCTGCAGTATCTGCAATCAGGATAGGAGTGGAAGGAATGCTCGTTTTTTAACAAATAAATGTTTTAAAATTAGCAAAGCAAAATTCACCTAAGAACCCCAAAGATCAAGCACAAAAGCTCAGGAGGGACAGGAGAGAAAAGAAATTGAAAGACTGGGAAGAATAGAGGGCAAATACCTGGACATAAGTGCACAAAATAAACAAAGAACCTCAGAGTTACAGTCTCTCAACAAGTAGCTTAATCTCCAGAATTACTGGATTTTTCAGTCACTTTCATGAATAACAACTTAAAACATTTCTACTTTATATGGATTTTTAGAACTGACGTGCCAGACCCCCACTCCCCATTAAAACCTGCGTTACCCATTCTTCCACATATTTTAAAATTAAATCAAACCCGGGAATTATATTACATATTAGTGGGTTATTACTGAAGGGAAACAGAACTACTGAATTGTTTTTCTTGTTATTTTCTAAAATGCTTTTCACTTCTGCTTAAAAATATCCTACTCATTTGTGACCAGACTAAATGATTCCCTGCACCCTTAAAGTTGCCTGAGTCTAACCGATGTTCAAGCTCCCATCTCCCTCTCTCTCACCTATTATAATTAAGTTCCCTTTGATTTGAACAGATTGGATGATAGGAATTCATAATGTTACATCCTGCACACTGAAGCTAACTGATTAAGTGCTTTAAATTATTCTTCCTGACAGAATGATAAAGTTACAATCTGCTCAGAGATGATCTACAGCTTGCCAGACTCCTACCGTTTCTTTCTACATTCATTTATCTTTTTGTCAAGCAGTTAAAAAAAAAAAAAAAAAGCCTCAATTCCATAGATCTTTTAAAGTAATCAGAACATCTGAATTATTAATGAGACTTTAAGGGAATGATTCCTGATGGGGGCCGGTTTAAGAAAGGTTGTAGGAAAAAGAAGTCTGAGAATGTGTACACATCAAAATAATTTCAGCTCCATTTAAAAAACCATTTAGTTCAAGTGTGACACATGAACCATTATGCATTTGTGGAAACCAATTTTATGTGATCTACGATTAAACTAACCTTTCAGAGAGGTGTAAAGTGTGATGGTTATCATGTTTTAAAAGCCTTGTGAGATCACATAAACAATTTCAAACTAACAGTTTTCTAATGGTTTGTGTTTAAAATGATTTTGAGGCAAGTTAAGCACCGTGAACTCTCATTGCTACCTTCTTTTTTTAAGCACATGGTGCAAAAACTTTCTTTACAAACAGAACTCGGTGCAAGTTAATTCAATGTTGTAGCAAGTAAGGGGGGACTTGCATGAATGCTAAGAATCAGGACTTGTGTTGTGTTTCTCAGCAGCCAGTATAAATCACTTCAAAATACCCTGCTTTCCATAAAATTTTCAAAATGAGCTATTTATTTATGTGTTAAATTTAAAATAAAACTCCTACATTGGGAGCTGTTCTTTAAAAAGAAACCACCCAGTCTCTTTTTGTCTTTACCTGGCAAGTAATAAATACAGAACATCAATAATAAATACAGAAGCTGGTAGATTTTAATTTCTTTTGCTGTTTAGATTTCTTTTTGCCAGTGCTGAAACCTTAATCCAAGCATTATCATCTCCAGCATGCAATGCTTAGATCCAGCTTTATTCCTTTCCTGTTCCTTCATGCTGTTAAAATTATCTTTGACCACATAACGATGAATCTCCTGTGCAAATTCACTGACCTCTCTACTTACCTTTGAAATGTGAGCTTAACACTCCTGACCTTTACTCTTGGCCACTATAATACTCTGCTCCCAGTTACTAGATGTCCTTCTTGAAGCCCCTAGACCCTTTTCAGTCTTTTAATGCTCTGCTTACAGCCTGATTTTGGTATGTCTTCCAGAGTCTTAGCACAGATTTTTATCTTTAGTATTTACTCTTTCATTTAGATCAGTTCAGAAATTCCCTTTTTAAAGTCTTTATACATTGTCATACCCACCAATCATTTTTAAGCTCTCTGTCACATTCAGTCTGTATCTCTCCCTTTTGGAATATTCATATTGATCCTTACCAGAAGTGTTTCTACATTATAGTGACAATAAGCATATTTTTTTACTTATTTTTTTAGGAGATGCTGAAAAAAGTCCCTGATCTTCCTACTATTTGACAGGCTTCTTTTTGACAGCATCACCTGAGAGATGTTGGAACAATTAAATAACTGAATGTATCAGAAAGCAGAAAACTTTTACTTTCCTCTCAAATATCTATGTTTGTAATGGGCTATCAGCATCAGCGCATCCATGAGGGCTCAAAAGGCTTAACGTTCATATTACAAATAAATAAAAATTAAGGTTTTTGTGTAACACTCTTCCCTGCAGCATAAAAAAAGGATGTAAATAATCAAAGTAAAAAGATCAAAATACAGTTTTCTTCAACTTGTATAAGACTACAGCAATTCTCTCCACAGATTTATTTTCTTGGTGCTTTAAAATTTCTATCATTAATTCTGGAATGAGTAGCAACTTAGAACAAATGTCACTGTGGAAAACCCTCTCTTTTAAGCAGAGGCAAAGAAAATACTACCCAACCGTAACACAAAGGTTTTAATAAATTTGTATTCTCACCATAATCCCAGGTAACCTTTCAACTGTTTAAAACATGAGTTTTATGTCTTCTGTGACACTTGCGGTTTCAAATTAGTTTGCATATATGTGTTTGTGTGTGTGTGTATGTCTCCTCCCTGCATGTAACCATCTTGTTTATTACTAAGATGAAAATTCTCCCATGTAATTTGTTCCTGCATGAGAAGAAAAAGTAATGAAAGTTTCTCCACCCACCTGCTCAGCAATTCTTTGTTTGGCAGGTGAATATTTTACATGTAGTAGGCAGTAGGAAATTAGCAGGGAAAGGGAGAATAAACTATTTTTTCTATGAAGAACTTCACTTTGCCACAGGACAACTAAAGTTTTGTGACAAAGATGATGTTCTGGACTTGCTATTGATTTTTTATTTTTTAAACTACCAAAATTCTTAGTTTTGACAATGGGAATTTCACTGGAAAATGCCTGACTCTCTCTGATTATCTCAATGGGAACCCATGCCAGGAACCTGCAGGCTTGCTAGATGCGGTTTTGTGTCAACACTTAAGCTCACTAAGAACTTGGTTTCCAATGCTGAAACCGTGCTGGGACTGATACAAATGGCAGGACCTTCATTAAAAACCTAAAACATCACTTCCTGATATTGGTGATACTTCTTCACTTTCAAAAATTAACTATTCTCCTATGGCTGTCTGACTTGGGTTGGAACAGGAGATTCCCTCTTACTTTTCAATATATAAACCAACAAAAAGTTGATTTAAGTATTTCTCTACTTAAAATGACCAACCTCCATTAGTATATCCATATCAGAAAACCTTTGTCAATATAATAAACGATTTGATCAATCTGACTATAATCAGCAGTGGAAATTGCACACAATATTACTGAAAGTCAAAAGTTTTAGATTTCTAACTTCAGAATAGAGAACAGAGGTGGAGTAAACTTCAATGGAATTTGAAGAATTCAGATTTTCACCCATATTTGATATTCCTCCCCTGCTGCTCACAAAGTAGGCAAGTTAATTCTCTAACATATGCTGTTTATATTTTTTCTATTTGAGCTGCACTGTTATACAAATACTAGTTTTTGGATAAAAATCATTATGTAGGATGTGACAAGTGGCTTCATATTAACACCCTTCCTTTCTCTGCTAAATGGAAAACAGATAAAACATTAATGGAAAAGCATTATGATATCAAAGCCATTAACATTCTTCCAAAATGTGTAACTGCTCTCAACTATGTTCAATCAATACTGTCAACATAAAAAGATGCTCATGTACATACATGGGGAGTAGGAGAGTAGGGAGGGAGGAAAGAAACTAGAATGAGGAATGGGAAATTAAAGTAATGTCTGCACCATGACAGGCATCTTCTCTGAGCAGGAACCTGGGTGTTTCCAAAAGGACACGTGCATTTAGAAAGGCAAGCAGATGAGAGGATAATAAAACAAAATAGGGTTGAGAAACAGCAGCAGCAGCAGCAGCAGCCAGTTTTACTTCTGGTTTGGTGGGGAAAAAAAAGGCAAAAGAAAACCAACAAAACAATCAACCAAACAAACAAACCAATAACTGAATAAAGTTTGTAACTATTTTTTTTTTAATTTCACAAGTTTTCACAAGGACAAAGTTATAGAGGGAAACCCACAGCAGTTGCTAGGTCATGCAGAACCATTAATTTTCATACCTTGGCCCATTCTATTCATCCTTGTTGCACTTTAGAAAAAGAAGTAAGCTATGTAAGTTTTACAATGCTTTTAAACTGTCATATTTCTGGTTGAGCACTTTAACTGGCACATCCTTGTAGTAATAAATATTCTCGGGGCAAAACATGATAACTTTCTTTGCAAAAAGGAACACATGAATTTTTCTTTATGATGAAGAGCAACTGTAATAATCTCATTTGTAGGGGAGCAACCATAATTTGCACTGTATTTCACTGATCGGGCTTACAGCTGCGTTTGAATGCACACTCACACATATATACTGCATTCCAATCATTAGGCTTAGCACTGCACAGTGGTACTCTCTGTAGCCCACTTACATGGTTCCAGGTTTTGTCAGTAAAAGTGCTTGGCTTTATTGTCAATTCACACAGCAAGCAAATCTTCAAAATTATCATGCTTGGGGAAGGAGAAGGTAGAAGACAAAACTAACCATAAAAGCACCTTGATTGGGTTGGCAGTTACAATGATAATCATGCCAAATCTAAATATCTTTTTCTGTCTGCATGCTTTCTTGCTGGATAGCCATGGAAGAGGGTAGGTGTTTCTGCCCTCCCTACCCTTGGAGACCCTCCATAAACCTAGAGCTGTGTATTTCAAAATATACATTGGCTTCTGAAGTTTAAACCAAGAAAAAAAAAAAGTAAAAGCAAGCCTGAATTATCATTTCTACAACTGTCTAGGGCAGATTTCCACTACTTTATTTAGTTCCCTGCCACAACCTTGTTTGGCTACAAGTGTCATGGGTGACAATTTCCAAGAACTAAATTCTGGCAAGTGCATGGAACCTGACGCCTCAGCACTGTGAATATTTCCAACCCGGCCCTCTTGTTCTCCTCATAAACAGTCTGGGACACAGCACCTTTTCTCCCCAAATGGGAGAGATTTAAAGGCACTCAGTTGTCTTCCCTGTATTCCTGCATATTGCATGCACCTGTTGAAAAAAACCAGGCAGAACATGCAGAAAGATTTCTGGAGGTTCTTCATGTATTAGGACTCTTGTTGGAAGATTTATACCAACACTAACTTGGAAAAGTTGAACTACCATCTGGGGAAAGTAACAAAGTCCCTCGAGATCTGATATGTAAGCATAGAAAAATGCTTGCTCTTTTCTGAACATTATTTATTCTGTACATAAGGTGACTAATTCACCTTTTAAAGATGTAAAAGTCCCAAGAAGAAGGCGGTTTTTAATGACTTACATCCAATATTTATGATACATATGGCTTTTTATCCCAAATGTCAAAAGTGAAAGAAAATATAGCTATTCATGTGGCAATATAAATAGACAGAATAATAATTTAATATGCAATTAGACTCTTTCTAAACTTAAATTAAACCATTGGAGTTTTACAATTTCATGCCCAGACAATTTCACTGTTAAAGGGAAAATACACCATCTCCAAAACACTAGTATTTTAAACAAAGTTCTTAAACAAGCAGAAAAGTCCCTGATATTGCTTTGGTATAAAACAGATATGTAGCATTAATCTATACAAGGAGTGTAAGCCCTATATAATATAAGCTTTGAGAGTGAAAAATCAGCAGGGATTTTTTTTTTTTTGCAGGTGTTTTTTTTTTTCAATAGGAGAGTTTTATAAGCTTCAAATAAATGTATCAGCTCCTGTAAATATGAGTATTAAAAAACCTACTGCGACATACATCAACACTTCTGCACTAAATGACTTTCTTTGTGTAACTCTGACATCAAGAGCAAGTGTTCATGTTAAATATACTCTATTTTCAGATATGTAGAGTAACTGCAGTGAGTTATTTATGTTTTCAGTGTGCCTATGGGTTTGGAATTCTTTTTTTTATTCTCCCCTAGCATCATAAATAACTTTTGGTCCGTCTGCTTTGTTGCTGTTGTGCTTAAGGGTTTTATGGTGGTGAAATAAAAATGACAATCACATGCACACTGTCATACATATGCAAAATATGTGTACAAAAAGGGAGAACTCCATGGGAAAACAGGGAACATTACTGCTGGAAACATTAACCGGGGAGAATGGGTGGTGAATGCAAGTTTCACACACAGTGGGAGTAGATACACATATCAAAGTCTATCCTCCTGCACATACTTCTGTTTGTCCCTGGAATCCCTGGTCTTGGTGCGGTTCGGTCGGTTTGCTGTGGATGGGATGGAGTGCACTGAGGAGCTCTTCTTGCTGGAAGAATAGGAGGAATGGGAGGAATGAGAAAGACTGGCTCGGGACTGGCCAGCGTTGTGGTCAAATTGCATCAAACAGAAGATCAAGTCCGTCGGCACAAGCTCAAATTCATATGGTGGGTTTGTGATAACATAACTAGAAAGAAAGGAAGAAAGAAAAAAGGAAAGAAAAAGAAAATAGGTTTAGATTTATACTAAAAAATTTCTTCTAGAGTTGTTAGCTCAGGAACATTTAACCCAATTTCTGTACTTCTGTTTGTACCTAATTTTAGCTCACATAATTCCTGTTATGGTTTAGGACTTTTTCAAGTCAGCTGTCACTTTTTCTGTTTTCTGTCAAACAGACATAAAGTCTGAGAATGATGTTCTTCAAGTGAATCACATAATCATTTTTCAGATAAGCCACCATACAAATCATGGTCCTTTCTCTAGCTGCACCATAATGAAATGACTCTAGCAAAAATATATATAAAAATATATATATATTGACAAAAACCAGTAACATACCCACCACAAACAATCTTTAAAAGAATGGCTGAAAAGCAGAGATGAGGATTTTATATGCAGCTTATTTTAATACATGCTTAATACATATTTAAATACATATTACCTTTAAATACATATTTACATTAAATGTTATTACATATTTAAATACTGTCAGGAGAACAAGGGATATAATTATTGGTTTGGATTGTGACTGTAGTTCAAAAAAATTAAGGAAAAGACTTTGTAGCGAGGTTAATTTGTTCACTCACTCCACATGTACATTCATGGCCTCCGCGAGCATTTATAAAGAGTAATCTGCACATCTGAGAATCCAACAATGCTTAGCATAAATCCCAGGCCTGAAATAAAAAATTGCTCTATTTCAAGAATCCCCACCTTCACCTAATGGCCTTTCAGGGTATGAAGGGCTTATAGAGCAGCTGCTAAATTTTTTCATGCATGTGAAAAACAGACTCAAGCGAGGCAATCGGCATTTTCTGTCCAAGCAAGAAATGAGTAAAAATTGAACACAAAGCTCATGACTTCTTTTCAAATTAATTCAATGCTCATAAGAAATCTGCGTAGCTGCTTCAGGGACAGAAGTCCCTTATTAATCCAACAAATAATCCCAAGTATAGCAACTGCAGTGTAAATCTAAACTGCAAATCATTTTTTCTACCCAATTTGTTCAAGTTCTTATAGAAGAAGCCGCTTTGGTGGGCTGCAGTGTTGTTTATTGCCATGTTCACCCAATAATGATGCTTTTTTGTCGAGCACGAAACAGTAACAGATGGTAGATTTGTGATACTTCTGGTGTGGGTCTGTGTGTATTTCTAGGAAGCAGTTAATTAAGACACATTTCAAGCAAGCTGCTAAATGGCCTTCAGTTTGCAAAGATCGAAATGTGTCTGCTCTGTTTAAAGCACTAAGGTCAGGCTTGGTGCTACTGAAAAAAAAATGTAGTCTACCAAGAGAAGGGTTTCCATTTACTGGAAGAAATTATGATTAGACACAGATGGTACTGATGGGAAGCCCAGTGGAGTATTTTTTGAGCATTCAGAAAAAACCCTAGCTATTGTAATTTGAATTATTATCCCACAACTTAAGAGTTAATTGATATAAGGAAACTCAAGTCCTTTCCTTGGATCCAAACAATGGATCATCATAAAGCAAACAAGACAAAGATACATTCTGAAAATTTAATTAATTCTTTTTGAATAAGATTAGCTGACAACTTATGCTGTAATATCCAGTTTATGATTTGATTTCAGATAGAGTCATGGTGAAATCCTCAAAGAGAATTGTGGAAAAGTTATGCAAAAATGGAGCAAGCTCATTTTTGTATTTATTACAAAATACATTGGCTCTGCCTCACTGAGAAGGCTGAAGACTAGTGAAGCAGAGTTGCTCTAAAAGACCAGACTCACCGTTTAGTGCATTGGCTGGGGGTACTTAGATGTGCATCCCTTAATCGATAAATTCCAAAGCAAAGCATATTGTATGTTTTCAGTGCTTTACAAAATAGATCTCCATAACAACCTCCATCCTAGAGGAAAGAGGAGATAAACAAACAAACAAAAAACGAGAACAGTGCATTTTTTTTCCTTTCTTTGCTCTGTTAACACAATGTCAGGAAACAGGTCATCCAGTATGAACTTTTAAAAAATGGGACAATGTATAGACAGTCTGTTGTTAGTCTCAAATGAGAGCCTTTTACCCAGGGAAAGGAATAATCTAAATGTTTTAATTCAAATAAATAACTGTGTAGAGTGATGATTGCTATTTTGGAGAGCCTTGGTCCATAAAATAATGGCAAATTGGAAAGAGCAAGTGATTTGGTTTAAGCTGGAAATATAAATTTTGGTACCAGACAATGCATATTATATAAAATACATTAACTGTGGCATTAAAATTGTTAGTATCTTTGACCCTTTCTTGGCAGCCTCCATACCGTCAATCAGACAAAAAGAAATTCACCAGGAGCACAACAGAAATTAAGAGTTCTACGGGTTTTAAAGGATAATAAAATATCTGCTGCTGTAAAACAATAACTAAATGTATGATTAGCAAAAAAAAAAAGTTTAGATTTGCTCATTTGTATATCTAAAATAATGATTCGTAAGTAATCATGAGAGTTAATGCATTCTGCCTTCACAGATGTAGCACAATTGAGGCTCACCGCCTTTGAGAGATCGGTGCTGCTTATTTTATTTGTGGAAATGTTAAGCTGCATGCCAAAGTGTTTTGATGAGCTGCTAGTCTCAGCTACAACTGGACTGCAACATCAGCTGAAAGGCTGTAGGCTCCTATCTGTGTACTCTTGCTTGCTAATCCTTAAACTGAGGCTCCCTGTCATTTCTGTGAAGAAGGGAATTCCATTGTTTTTGGACAGTGCTGGTGAATGCAAGGTTAATTCAAGAAACATCAAAACATACATCATCTTCATCAAAGCAGAGTGGGTGCTTTTGGATTCACCTCAAGAGTTCAAACTGTGGTCCAGAAAACATTTCTAGGTACTTCCTTAAAAAAGAGTGCATTATATAAAAATAGATAAAGATCCTTTATCTATCTGGCTGGGGGTTTTAAAATTTTTTGGTTTGCTTGTTTTTCGACTTCACCCTTAGAACGGTACAGTCAAATTATCAGAAAATCAGGATTTCACAAGAATTCAGTTCATCCAAATCCAGCAGAAAACAAACTTTACAACTTTGTTTTCAGGCTAATAAGCAGATTTTAAGAACTGAAAGCTCTGTGACAACCCTAAATAAGCTTATCAAAACCCAAAAAAGGTATACCTATACATATGGAATATATTTAGAATTCATTATTGCTAAAATGGTTATATCATCCAAATCAGCTCATCCATCTCTTTAGGTGATAATGAAGAAGAGCCACAAGATTTTCTGTATGAAATATGTAGGCAAGGACCCTGGGCAGTCTTACCACTTCTTAAAAGGGTAAAGAGCAAACCTGGCACTCTGTGCTATAAATTTTTAAACAATCCAAAATCTCTATTAAATTCAATAATAGAAATTATATGCTTATTAAGATAGATTTTTCACTCAGTCTGAGAGAAAGCTAATAGAGCACAGACCAGCCTTGGTCCTACATTTCCCTCATGATCTTACCCCTAGGTCTGCAAATGGCCCATCATACAAAGCCAACTGAGCAACTCGACACCTGTCCCTGTTTGCAAGTGTCTGGGGCGTGCTGTAACCTCCTCTCAATGCATTTTCCTCAGCAATCAGTGCTTCCAGCTCTGGTGTGGCTCCTCCTGTTACCAATGTCCGTATCAGTGTGAGGATATTGTCATTGAAGTATGTCTGCAGAGATAAAAGAAAGCTCTTTAAGCAAACACCATTAAAGTCACAACTGAAGACATCCAAATTACAACTTTTCCGGGTTTCTGCTGTTTAAAGTTCTTGGCTGTCTCTTCAAATAATTTTATATAGAAAGTGAAAAGACAGCAGCCTCCAATTACTCTATTTTCTTCTATCCCATTAGGCTCCTATACTAGATCCTTCCTTTTAAACGCCAATTCAGGCTGATTTTTATTAAAGTACAAAAATTTGAATGATTTATGTTTCTTATAATTGGTGTTAGTAGTGATGCAATGACTGCTTTCCTTCTCATCGCCCTCATGTCTAATAATGGGCTTTAGGACATGTAATTGTAAAATTCAGACCACATTTAAAGCTTACACAGGCTAGATTGCCTTTTTACTCTTGTCACCAATTCGTTGGGGAGCTGCCTTTGTGCTGCAAATGTCATTACTTATTACTGTGGCTGGACTCTAGCAGTCTAACCGATGTATTGTACTAAACATCTTATTACGAGACTTGACAGTGTTCAGACATAAGCATGTATCAATTAAACATCTTGAGTTCATTCCAGATAAATGTATGATGAGTTTGGGATCCTGGTGGTCCTTTTAAAAAACTCTAGGGTATAGGGTAAGTGTGGTTTATTAGGGAAGATATACTGCACACTGACATTTTGCCAGCATCTGTAGCATTGCTGGTCTGTCAGGCAAACAATGGGTATTTAAAATATTAATTTAAATCCAGATGAATGACTTTCAAGTTCACTTAAAAGTATACTGGTATAGCTCAGACATACTCAGTTAAACATCTGTAATGTATTGTACTGGGCAAAAAATAAAGAAAAAAAATGATCAAAAAAAGGGAAAGACTGTCACTTATAATGCCACCAATGTCTGAGTTTTCAGAAGCTTTGCAAGTGCAGGGAACATAAAATGAAAAATGAGCTCACTGTGGAGCACACAGGATTGACATTGCTGGATTTCTGGATTTTGTTGAATTTAGGACTTAGAACAAATGTCTGTAATCCAACAAAATAAAAACGAATAGTGAATTCTCAAACAGTGCTTGTCGTCTAAAGATAAGACTTTTTAAAGAATATTTTTCAATGAAATTCACTGCTCTATCCTTATAATGTAACTGTATTTAATACATGGGTAAACTGAGGTACAGGTTGAAATATTTTATCCTGGGATCAAAAAGCAGAACTGGCTTCCTATCCATGTTACTTTGATATTCTTTCTTTGTATAATGAAACTTCAGTTTCATTGTTTGCTGGAGATGACAGATAAAACAGAAGAAAATGAGTTCTACGCAGCAATGTTTTTCACTTTACATTGAAATTTCCTAACTTCAAGCTTCTCTGCTTATTTACATAGGCATATATGCCATTCACCTGTTGTCTAAATTAAAATGAGAGGAACATATTTTTATTGTTATACATGCCCTAAAGCAAATATTTGCATCTCATCAACTCCAGTTATTTAAGTTAACCTGGGTAAGGCACTACATATTTAAACTATGTAAAGTACTGTAAAGAGAAGTCTAACATAAGCAGAGGTTCAGGAAGGTTCAGCTAGCCTAAAACAACAGCTAATCTCAAATCAGCTCTTACACATGTGGATGCACTGGGTAACAATTCAAGTGTAATACTCAAACCTCTCTTAACATACAGAAAAATCAATGTGACCCCTTGCAGGAATGTAAGTCTGGAGCGATTACGTGATGTTTAATAGGAATTGCCATTTTGTGAGAAAGAAGACATTCAGGCATGATTGTTTATTTTTCAATTACTCCTTCCTTGATGTTCCTGAGATGAAATCTGAGTGGCCCTCTTTGGCAACTCTTCCCACTGTGCTATACCTCTAAGGCAAAGCTAAGACCCTTACTAGCAAAGGAGGCAGCATTTATTGTGGAACAATGGCTTAATTTGGGTTTCACACCATGACTGATGGGGATGGCACCATCTAATCAGATGGATGAGTGCAGCCAAAAGATGTTCCTTGGGTTTTGTGGGGGGTTTTTTGCAATCAATGGGAGAAAAGATTCCGAGTTTCAGGACAAAGAGCTGCAGCATTGCATCTGATCAGAAAATGCCAACCATAGGCAAGAAAAGATGGGTGAATAGGAAGCTGTAACTTGTCACCTTCTGCTAAATAGGCTTGCTTCCTTCTGTACTAATGTATTTAACACTCCTCAAGAAAAAGCTGTCTACCCATGCTTTTGATTGTCACAAAAATCAGACTCCTCATTACGTCTTGCCAGTTTAGAACTAGGGGAACACTGAAAAACTGAACTAGCTGATATCCATTTCCTTTGGAATAATAATACACTGAAATTAATTTGAGAGTGATCTTCTACTTGCTCTGTGGGAGGGTACATGGCCTGGATATGCCAGTACTTATAAGAAACTGATCTACAGAATGTCTTTGGAAAGGTGCTGTTGTACTTAAAGTAACAAGGCACTTTCCAGTGATGGAAAAGAATCCCTTTTGTTGAGTGTGAAATGAAAACTGAGGAAATACTTGTTTGCTATTGTGATTAACCAAACCCCACACTGGACATGTGTGTAATATCACTTTAATTGGCATCTGGAATGAGAATATGAAATAGGTGTATTCTAAACATAGAAAAAAGGAAATGCATCATAGACACTGAAACTGGGTAAATAGCAAGTGAATCGTGACAAAGATATCTGAGCTAGCAGTGCCACCTAGCCCATGCTTCAGAATCGTAGTGCAGCTCTTTCGGATGTTTCACGGATGCTTTCCCATTTGTTCAATCATTTTTTAAAGTATAATTACCAGAGTGCTTATGTTTTGCAGTTAATGCTGTCATGTCTTTTAAATTAATTGGTCTTCTACAGAAAATTTAACTGAAAATTAGCACATCTTTTAAAAATATTGCTTTAACTTTAATAGCACTTTGCCTTTCATTTGTAATTACACTAAAATTGTCATTTTTCAAATTATATCTGCCTTTTTTGTGTTTTCTGGTAGGTTTTTAAATGATTTTCTTTTAAGAAGACTCCTCCTCCACTACACAGGATTTTAAACTTCATTTTCAAACAAATATTTTAACTTGCTTTTCTTCTTCAGTTAGAGGAATAACATATATCCAAAACCAAGGAGTGACTGAGCTAACATCAGTAATTCATACCAATAACAAAAGAGCCTTTGAGACAGAATCAACAGCAGAAAATAAATAACAGCATTTCACCATTTGAAATATAGTAATTCTTAAACTATTGTTCAAACTTTAAAGAAGTTTGGGACACTTTAAGTTACAAGATGCTGCTTGCTAATTCTCTGAACAGACTTGCATGAAAAATAGTCTTGCGTTCATATCAAAAATTAGAACAGTTTCTTTTCTGTATAAATAAGACTGTGAGGATTCCTTGGGGAGAACTCTTGAGTATGGGATATAATGGAATGTTATTTTAAACTGTTTTAATGATTTTCTTCCATTCTGTACTTTTGGTTATATTAAGAAAAAGTAAGATTTGGTAACACAGAAAGCAATCAAGACCTAAAGTTCTAGAACAAGCGAAAGAATTCCAGGGTAGCGAATGTTAAACAGTATCGTCTGGTGCTATCTCAACAAGACCCAGAAAAAAGTATTTCTGCTCAAAAATTTGCTCCTTTGACTATCCTATGTCATATAACTTTTCTATAGCTGAAGATAACATTTTTAAAAACCAGTTACATAATCTAAAGGATGCTTCCAATCCCACACTTCTAGTTCATTTTACTTGGTGATGAAAGCATGCTCTGCTTTCCAGAATTGGTGCTGCCTTGAGACTGACAGACAATGTGTATTATTTCCCTGGGTTTGCATGTGCTATGACAAAATAAATATTAATATATCATTTCATTACCCAATGGCAGTAGATGTCTCTTCAAAGACATAATAATGATTAGCTGGAGCATTTTAACAATAGCCACTGCCACAGTTAAAACATGAACCAAGCCCAGAGCCTTCCCACAGGGCACAGTAACACTCTTGAACCAAACCTGGTGAGATCACTGCTACCAACCCATCAAAAACACAATGCAGGTTTTGAGCTTTTTATTGTTCTCTGAGCAATGGTGTTTGAGCTACTACACCCTGAATCCTGGGTGTGTGGAATATACTGCCTTTGCTGCAAAGCCAAACTCTGTGTAGATGACCAGTACACAGCACTTTAAAACTGAACTACATTAAGGCTTTTACCCTTGAAAAAAGGAAATAACAGACAATTTCAAATTTAAAATGTCCAGTACTGTCATCTTATAGGAAATAATCCTAAACTAGCAGAACGCAAAGATTTCCAGCACTCAGACTTGAATTAGAAAGTTACCACGTTTTCTAATCTGAGATTCATGAGTTGGGTTTAATGCACTATTTCAATATTAATAAAACTATTTTAAAAGAATAATTTAACACTGATTAATATTGTAGAATTATTATTATGATGATGCAATTATTGAATACTTAAGCAAATTATTTTAAATCTATTTTGTAGC
This sequence comes from Donacobius atricapilla, assembly GCA_013397315.1. Taxonomy (NCBI): domain Eukaryota; kingdom Metazoa; phylum Chordata; class Aves; order Passeriformes; family Mimidae; genus Donacobius; species Donacobius atricapilla. The sequence goes on from WBMY01012014.1 coordinate 312,328, forward strand.
TCTTTTTTAATATACATACATCTATATTGTTTAAAACGACCCACAGATCAGAAATAGTAATATATGCATGACTATTATTTGACTTTCTAATCTTTCTTACACTTGTTTTACTACAAGACCCCACTGCTGTGGGAAGAGATTCTTTCTTAAAGGAGCAGTTCATGTACATTTGCACTATACCATATAAGGAATTTTCATTACGAAGATATCAGAAGAGATCATAAATTGGAATTTTCCTATCAAAAATAAGCAGTAAAACCCACTGAATCACTAAGTAGATAGAATAATGAACTATATACTTGTCTCCAAGTGAGCTGGCAAAGGACAGCAGAGTGCACATAATATACTTCTTACAGAATTCCTGTGCAATTAATAGGATGAAAGCATGACTGCAGATCTCACAATTTGGCTAGGATCTGGGGTTCAGTTTGCCCATACTGGCAGGTACGAAGTTAGACACATTAAATAGAAGCGGTTTGCTAAAAGGAAGCATACTCTAGGAAAAAAAGAAAATAAAGGTAAGAGGTAATATAGTGCAAATAGATTCGTTTGTGTGAGAAACACTCTTTTTCTTGGAGAAGTGAAAGGAGAACACGCCTTCCCCATGAGAATATGGAAAGCAAAGGGAAAACATCTCACACATTTTACACTTTCTGAACGGTCAGGAAAAATTGTACTTTTCTGGCTCCTTGCTGGGCCTTTGAGGAATAAAGAGAAAACAACACTGCCACTGATCAGAAAACTGGTGAAAGACAGGGCAGTGAACAATTCTAACTGACTGAATCTTTGGCTTGTCTTCTTGATTAGTATTTTTTTAAGTAGAGAACTTTCTACTCTTGTTATCACATTTCTCTGGCTTCAGGCTGCACTGTCCCTGAACCATAATATGACCACTTAGATGTGAAAATGCTTAGGGAAAAGGACTGTTATAGAAAGGAACTGCAGAAACAAAGGGGCATGTTGTCCAAACCTAAGAGTTAATGAAAATAAGCAAAAACTGAAACTATTAAAATATCTGAACAGGCATGGTATACCTATTTTTCATTACATCACTATTATTTACTAGAGACACCTTTGAACAAGGAAGCAATGACGTCCACAGCATCTCACTCTCTTTCTATGGCAATGCCAGTGGCAACCAGAAGGATTAATCCTACTTTTTTCTTGATTAAGTACCCTACTGAACAATACATTCAGAGATGTTGACTTAGATAATAACGGGAGTAGATAAACAGCTCTAAGTAGCATTCGAAACTTTAAATTCCCATTCATGTAAAATTCCCATTTATTATGTGAATATGCCAAATATTTTATAGATGGAGATTTTAATTAGAGAAGGTACAGAGCTTAAGAATCCTTGCTTAGGTTTCCTGAATTTGTCACACCTACAAAATACTGTAAGTGGCTTTCAAGAAAAGCATTTTCTGAGGTTATTGAAGACTCCTAGGCTGCATTAGAATAAAATTTTATCTGCGTAGACTCATATTATTCATTTGTGGATGGAACATAAGAAAAATATAGCAGGGAAAATTAGAAAATACAGATACATAAATATGAAATACAAATACAATAATAAATAATAAAGATCACTATGAATTCTTCTTAAAAGAAAAAAGTTTCATTTTGAATTCAGGTGAAGGTTGGATGTGGCGCCTTCAGAGAAACCCATCTGCTCATATATAGTGTTACTTGGGGTTTACAACAGCACTATGGGGTTTTCAAAGTTCCAGCACTATGGAACTTTATTCCACGGCCAGCTCAGATTTTAGAAAGATTCTGTCCTTGCTATATCTAGCAGAACTTAAGGTCCCTCTGAAAGAAGTGCAGCTCACACAGAGCAAGACTGATCTGAAAACAGAGCCAATAGGAAGAGGATGAAAAAGCAGCATGACAGAGGGATTCGCTTCAGAACTGTGCTGTGGCTGCAAAACAAAAGCCCCGATGTAGACATAACCAAAGGCCACCATCTGCAGTTTCTGGCATGCACTGAAGTTTGATTCACAAGAAAATTTGTAAGAAAAAGAGAGGATAACCTCTCTTCACACAAATAGAGTTCATGGGATATGTACAATGGCTTTCATGGAGTTCTATCAGTGTCCCCCAGCACTCATACTCAGAGCATTGCTCATAGCTACAGGAAATTAAAAGCTCAAAACACAGTTGATGCTGTCTGAGAAGAATGGTGAGCACAGGGACTGACACACTGCATTTGGGTCTGGATTTTAGGCAGAAGGGACAACTTATTTTGGAAAGCATGATCCTTAAAACCTGACATGAAACTGTTTCCTTATAAAATTGTGGACTCATGGAAGTCCTAGGTATATCAGTTATGGTCTCTGTGTCCAGCTAAGAAAATAACCTTGCTTAGGTTCCAAAATTCTCTTGACATCTGAGAAAAAAGCATCCTCTCCTGCCTACCTCTGGAAAAGATTTTCAACTTCCACACTCTTTCACAACAAGTCTAATAGAAGGGAATGAAAAAGATTTTGTTTGCTTACTGCACTCATGAGAGAGTCCAGCACGCTGACAGCAAATGCAGTTCCACATGCGAAGGGCTGCGTGAGGTACAGTTCTGTGTCGGGATCATCATCATCATCTTGGTCCAAGAACTGAACGTTTGAATCATTTACTGAAAACAACAATCATAATATTAGGAGTAGAATCAAAAGGTATTTCTGGGTCACCAGCATGTGACCGTACACATCACACAATCAAAGAAAAAGAAACGGCATATGTCTGGAAACACAGACTCGTGTCTTTGACGTCACTGAAAATGAAATCAAGATGGATGTGAAAATGTGCATTTAAAAATCTGTTGCTCGTTATCTTGCTTGTAAGAGGTGACACTTGTTCTTGGCAGGTTCCTATCCCTCTCCTGTAAAGTAGCTTTGTGACCAGTTGCCTGCACTCAAAATGAGATACATTATGCTCTTGTATATTGAAACAATCTTGGTATATTGGCTGAGGCTGTATGCATGTACAGTGAAATGTTATCACAAGATATGAAGTTAGAACCCTGTTGCAAAATAAAGGCTGTCAATAAAACTCTGATATAGCCCACAGGCATCTGTTAGATGTGCTGCTGTGATTCTTACTGGAGTGGTGTTAATGCACTTACGGCTCAGAAGAGGATAAACTGTCCCTTTAACATGCATCTATCTGAATGAATGAGCAGTTATTCTCCTGCAGCACTGCCTTTTGTTCAAATATTTGTCTCTATAACTTCACTTTCTCAGCCACGAATTCTACATTAGCCAGTGTGAAAAAGAATCTACATCAGCCAGTTTTAGAGAAAAGCCCAAATAAAGCAGTATTTGTCATTTTGACTTTTTCTGGCATTTCATTGTCACAGTTAAGCTCTCTGCCTCCAACTCATTCCAACTAAAAGTAGTTGTTTCCTTGAGATCAGTGTATCAAGTGGATCATATTTCATGAAATATTTCATTTCCACATTAGTCTCCCTCAGGCATGAAAGCACAGACTGCTTAGCTATGCCATTGAAATACCCTTCAACTTACTAAATGACAAATTAATTTCAGTTCCCATGCAAGAAAGGGAAATGAAAAACTTTTTGAGCATTTGAAACTGCACACACTGACTATATCCCTATTCCCCATGTGAACACATCTCCTGAGCCAACCCAGCAAACTTTGAAAATAACATGAGAGCTGCTGTTAACTTGATCAGATTTCAGCTCTGGACTTCTTAAGTCAGAAATTCTTCTGCCTGCTATTCTGATCCTCCTTCTCATACAGTTTCATTCCTTTCCATATAGTATATCCACTCTGTTTCCCAACTCTATATATTGTGCTTGCTACGTTTAGCTTACAAAACACGAATTACTGCAGATAAAGCCTCATGATAGCTGTCTAAATGAGATGAGGATAGAATTTAAAATTCTTGCCTTTGCACTCCCTGATGTAATTGTTAAAACATAACACCTCAGAAATCTAATAAGATAAATGTTCTGCCCTGGGAATCAGAAGACTTTCATCCAAGAAAACACCACTATCCACAATACTTCTTTCTGTAGTACAATACATATCAATTTGATCTCCAGATTCTTAAGCAATATAGTATTTGAAAGCCTGTTGTATCATTTCAAAATGTACTTTTTGAACAGCTGGTACCTCAGTTTAATTTGCTAATTGAGATAGGCACTATTGACAGTAGCATTCCTTTTCCACTTCCTTCTGGCAGACTAATACCTGACTTAAGACAAGGTGCTAGCCACGCCTGGGGTCAGTTCCTACCAATCTATTGTGAATTCTGCAGGTGTGTGTTTATCCTCAGTATCTTTGTCTTCCTGGTGCAAGTTAGCACTCTGGGATTTGTGGGCCAGGAGAGCTGGTTTGAATGGCTGCTGCTGTGCCACAGGGAAAAGCTCATCAAATGCTGCTTCAAAGGCTGGTGAGAGCACTCTGTGTTGAGAGGGAACCATGCAGAGGCTTGGCTGCTTCTCTACAGCTTCAAAACATGAGCTTCTGAGAAAAAGCCTACTCTACAAAATAAACAAAAAAATAGCTTGAGGGAAAGTATGATGCTTGGGGTTTTTCCTGGTATCTTTTACTTCTTCTTGGACTTCCTCTGAAAAGCTGCTAAGGCATGTCCACCAAATTGACAACAGGCTGAAGTAACAAAAAAGAAAGAGAAAGAAGAGAAAGGAGGAGAGAAAAATTGGTGTAGGAAAGTGAGGGCCAGGGAGGTGGGGACTCAGGCCAAAAAAAAATGAATTGGTGAGGAGGTGCTATGAAAACAGCCGGCAGGTCAGACGAGTGTGATCAAAGGTTTACTGATGCTGCGTGAAAAAAAATCATTAAGAAAGACCAGAACAAGACAGTCAATTTCAACCAGAACCACAAATAAAACACATTCAAAGCAGTGCCATGAGGGTAGCCCCTCTGATACAGCCAGATAAATAAAGGAAAAGCTGATGACAGTAAGAACAACAACAGAAAATAAGACAGTGATGTGAAGGAAAAAGGCACTTCTTACCCAGTTCAGTTATCATTAGAATGTGGGTTCCACTGTTTTTTTCCTGACTGATTGAAACCAAAGGCAGAAGTTTGCCAGGCTTAGCTAGTAAGTAAAGTATTTAGGGGGAAAAGAAAGTACAGAAAGAGAATAAAGTAAGGGAAAAAGACAGGTAAGGCTCTAAAAAATAAAACTGAAAAAGAAAACAGAAGGACAAAGGACCACAAATCAAGTTTGTATTTGCCATGAAAGAAACAGAACAGCTTCTGCACTTCACATCACACCACTTGACAACATAAATACCCACAGCTAGAGTGGAAATCAGAGTCTAGTTACCTACCATCATTGTATTCTCAGGAGTGAAATATCTCATACTATTATACAGAGTTTGGTTACACATGATTAAACAGTTTTGGACCATGAAGAAATAAACAAATGGCCTCTTACAATTGATTAAATGCACAGGAAATATCTGCTTATACTTACTCTGGTCTTTTTCCTTTACTAACCTTAGCCCAAAGACCTCTGCTTGTTTGTTACACTATGCAAAAAGCATCTTGTCTGATAGAATATTTATTTAAGAAAATGGAGAAAACCCAAAGGAGGGAAATATATTTCAGTTATTCAAATAAAGTGAACCAACTGTTACTAAACTTTCTTTAGGGAGATTAATTCAAAACAGTTATCAAAAGAGAAAACAACAGTGTAAGATAAGTATGGGTAATTTTTCTATATCTCCATAAAAAGGAAAGAGGAAAAAGACATGGGAATGTAAATGGAAGGATAAATGTTAGCTTGTCTTACCTAGCTCTGTTATAATAGGGATGTTGGCTCCTGTTGTAATGGAGGGTTGACGTAAAAGGCCATGCACTGGACTGTTGTCTGGAGATGTCCTATCCATCCCAGGGGGTGTAAAGCCTAAAAGGAAAAAAGGAAAAAACAAAAAAAAAAAAAAAGAAAAGAAGAGAGAAAAATAGAGAAAGTTTACAAACTACACACAAAAAAATCCCAATGCAAACACCTTTCCTTAAACAGCAGTTAAGATTTTAAAGAGTACTGTTTGTAAATGGTAACAGAACCATGAGGAACAAACTGCTTCCATTAATCAGCTTTTGGTTTGATCAGATATCAAAATTTAAAATTATCTAACTGTTTTCCAAGAGCACTGCCACCCACATACGGAAGGGTTTTTGCAGTTTTCATGTGTATTGTTTATAATATGCATGGCTATGAGGATCATAATTGTAGGAATACTGGGATGGAAGGGTCCATTCTAAAAGACAAAAAGATAGGATGAAAGGAAAAAGATTTTCAAATGGTACGTGAGAAGATTGCTTGAAAAGAACTGGAAAGAGTGACAATTTGAAGGAAACAAAGGTGGGAGAAGAAACATGTTGGAAGGCACTCAAAGGAAAAACAAATCTGGAGACCAGCAACACTCACCTTTAAAAAAGACAGTTTTCAGCCAGATTCCCTACAGTTTGAAATGGAGCTCTTGACATTAAGCATTTTTTATCTATTTTTTTTTCTTTAAACAAAAAATACCCAGCAAAACCTTTTGGAGTTTGATTGTAAGTACTGAAAAATAGTAGTAGTAATACAAAAGCCCATGGAATAGCAGGACTGGAAATTCACCACTGAAACTAAGGCATTCCATCTCCCTTATCCAGTAAAGCTATAGAAAACATGGGAAGACTCATTTAATGTCATTGCAGAAGTGATGGTGAAACTAGAAAATGATTTTATGGTTTCATATAGACCAATATCAAGGCAGCATTCTTAGACAAATATTTGTCTGCTAGGAATAAAATTGAGCAAAGCTCGCTTTAAACCATACTTAAAAAAAAAAAAAAAGACATTACTTTTTTTTTTTCCTTCCCATATTATTCCCAAGTTCTTTGACTTCACACCTGACATCCAGGGGCAGACTTTTGGTCCTCTGTCACTAGTTCTGAATTCTCCATACACTTATTTGCAACAAATCACAGCCAAATAAATTCCTGACTAAAATCACTATCTTCTTGCAGTGTGGAAAATGTTTTGCTCCATTAAATCAATTGATACATTCACCTGTTACTGAATTCAGAGGAAGACGATATGATATTATCTACCTTACTTTTCTTCAATTTGGGGACCAATTTACAAACCAGGAAACCTCTGAACTAAATTGCAGTTGTTAGCATATCATACTGGTTTTATATTGCATTAAGGACTTACAGTTCTCTTCCAGCGATAATTACATTACTCTCAAACTGCCCCGAAACTACAAGGACCACTAGATCTGGGCTTCTTGATTTAACAGAATTTCATTTTCTCTTTCCATTCATCTATCCCTATGTTCTGTCTGTATCACACAGAGAAATCATATACAGGTAAGAAAACTAGAATCACTGGGAAGAGACTTAGCTCTGCAGAAGGTACTGGTATGAATTTCATTCCGACTATCACAAGAAAACTAGATGCAACATGGTGATTGTGCAGACAGGACAGTTTGATAAGGGAGTGAAAGGTCTGCAAAGAAATTCCTCAGGAGAAAAGAAATGGATATGGTATCTTCAACAGGCTTTCAAGACAAAAACATTGTCATAGAGAAACCTAAGTCAGTAAAGCAGTTCTATATAATATTACCAGTGGATAGAAAATCTTTAAAAAGCGTATTTCTTAGAGGCAATAGGAAATGTTCACAGTCAGTCATGTAACACCACCTGTTGTGCTGAACTCAAGAAGACCAGCTTGGTGACAGTGAGCTGCAGTCCCTGCCATTTTTGGTTTGCAGATGTTTCCTTGTATCTGGTACTAAGACCGAGAGCTGTTTTGGCTCTTTGAATGCTTATCTCTTCATGGCAGAGCCAGAGATTCCTCAGGTTCACCAAGTGAGTCTGACAGAGGTCCTTCAGTCACTACCTCATGAGTTACAGGTAACACTGACACTCTCACAACAAATTAAATGTGGGACTTTTAAAGTCCCAAAAAAAATTAAAGAGGGACTTGAAGGGGAAGAAATGATATCTGAGGACAGGTGGGTATTAGTATGACACCTCCTTCTGCAGCAGGATCCAGTGTTTTAAGTCTTGTATTCGGTTATGGAATGTGTTCTTTTAGGAGATGCCAGATATGGCGTTTGGCACATTAGAAAAAGCTCAGGTAGCGGCAGATTCCTTGAGCAGCTAAGGTGGCAGGCCCAGTTGGGCAACAGCAAGAGTCTTCATGCTCACTTATCTAAAAGTAGATAAAACTACTGCTGTTCTCATGTACCCTAGGGTTTGTACTGCTGGGAGTATCCCTAGAAGCTTGCTTCTCCCTTTTTTCCTGAAGCTTTTCTCCTATGTCAGGACACACCTCCTAAACCACCTTCTCGTGAATCAGGCCCTTCATATGGTAGGAGCACAGCAGTATTTCCAGGTTAAAAGCAAACTGAAGTTAGTGTAACTCATCTAAGTGTGCCAGTTCTTCTTGCCTCCCCTTCACTGCAATGTGCACATACACAGAGACACGCACACTCTCCATCAAAGGCCATTTGTAGCCACCTCTGTAACCCTTAGAATATTTGTCTTCCTGGGATGGTGTCAGAAGATTGAAGTAAATGTGGCATTTTTGTTAGACACAGATTGTCAGAAGCTCTGTAATTGCACACTGCACACATAGTGCATTCAGTCTGAAATGCAGGAAGCATGTTAAAGGGATTGTGTTTTCTCTTTGAATGAAAAATAGACAGATGCCTTAATATTTTTCATCCCACTGTCTTAAAAGACGTGAGAAGTATCTGATAATTTAATTTCCTTGCTTATAATTAATTCAGACACTATTAGAAATTTACATTTAAGAAATATAAAAATCTTGGAGTATTTTCAGGAAAAGGGAAACTGGAGTATTTGGGGATTTTGTGTGCTTATGTTTTGAGTCACAAGCCATCGAACACCTTCAAGACACATTCCTGCTCCCAAGTCACAAACTAATTTCCATACATGGAAAGCTGTCTACTTTTTTCCTCCAGAAGAGAAAACAAAATAAGAAAAAAAGTGCAGGAAACTAACCTGCTTTATCAGAACTTTCATTTAAAGGCATGAAAAACTACAAGTGACAGCTGTGCAGATTCAGTGAATGTGACATTTTTGAATTTCTTCAACTTGACAAGTAAACACCTTAAATCGGTAATGCTATATGCATAATACATGACCTGTATTTTGACATCCATCATCAAATGCTGACTTGAGAAAATACAGGTTTGTACGTCAAGGAGTAGCACCCATAAAGCAGGGAGAAATTCAGGTCACAGGGTATTAGAAAAACTCTATTTCATTACAGGAGCTGAAACAAGCTAAGGCATCAGATTTAAGATCCATTTTCAGCTGTGAAAAGATTCAATTCCTCTGCACAGAGCATTCATTTAGAAATGACATGCTTTCCTCACAGCCTCTTTTCATTTTCCTTTTCATATTCCATTTTCTCCTTCAGTCCCCAAACCTTGTTCCATTAATGCTCATAAAAATCGTAAAACAGTTGTGATCTTACAAACACAGTATCTCCTTGTTCTACAAACAACTGAGGGAGCTCTGGCTGCAATTGCTTAACAGGATCAGCCTCTACACTAAACTCACATGCCTGTGCAAGTCTGAGCACAGTTCCTGTGGAAGGAAATGCAGTGACAGTGGGGAGGAGGGACTTCTGGAGAAGGGAATTCTCTCTGCCAACAATTGGGAGGTAAGGTACAGCAAAACCATATCAGTTCCAGCAGTCACTGCATCTGGTACTAAATTGCTGTACTGGGTGAGTGGTTGACTTTGGATCACTTGAATTTTACTTTTTGGTGGCTTTTGTTTTCCCCACTTATTAAACTGGCTTTACCTCAGCCCATGAGGTTTTTTCTCACTGTGGTACTTAGTTGTCAGTCACAGCCAACACAGTCAACCCACCACCATTGTCTATAGTGATAATCACTACAACATAGGAGTAATAGAATCATTTAGGTTCAAAGTGTCTTTTAAGAACATCAAGTCCAGCCACTAACACAGCCCCACCAAGTCCACCACTAAACCATGTCACTAAGTGTCACATCTAAATGTCTCCTAAATACCTCCAGGGATGGTGACTCCAACACTTCCCTGGGCAGCCTGCTCCAATGCTTGTCAACCCTTTCAGTGAAATTTTCCCTGATATCCAAACTAAACCTCCCCTGGCACATCTTGAGGCCAATTTCCTTTCATCCTTTCAGTTGTTACCAGGGGGAGAGACCAACTCCCAGCTTACTACAACCTCCTTCCAGGTAGCTGGTGAGAGCAGTAAGGCCTCCCTCATCAAACTGAGGAAGCTTCAATAGGAGGCAGCCCACCTCGTCTGTCTCTGAAACAAGATGCTGCCAAGCAGTAGACTGGGAATATCATGATTCTGAGAGGAACACAGGTTTTGGGCTCATGACATGCTCCAAACCAGTGAGGCCTGGCAGCCAGCAGTCACTGCTTCTCTCCTGGCAGCACCCTCCCTCCCTGAGAAGCAGGGATCCCCATGCCCTAACTCAAGCTACCTGCTCTGAAAAGTTTGAGCCTCCCTGCAGTTCTCTGCAGAAAGCTGATGGTTCAATGTCTTGATTCTGAGCAAAGAGTGTTCCCCAGCTCCAAGATACTATTGCTCACAGAAGTAGGTGAAAAACAATCAGTTGCATCAGAGGCAAAACTCTAAGTCTTCAAGATATTCTCATCTTTGTGGAAAGAGAACTCCTTCCTAACAGGAGGCAAGCTCTTTTTACATGGGGATGCAGGTGTTCCCCTGCTCTGAGCCTGAGCTCATGGCCAGGTGGCTATAAAACCTCACTGTCCCTTAAAAAATCCCACCTACAAAGGGATGAGCAGCACTGGGCTCATGAGCTCTGTGCCTCTTGAGCCAGGTTGACCCGTGGTCCTCCCAGGGAGGCACTAACTGTATCTCAGCAGTAACAGGCAGGTATTCTGAGATCCACAGCGGCACTGCAATGAAGTTCAAAATTAAGGAGTGCCGGCATGGCTGAACATGCCTTCTTTCCCCTGAAAGACTTCCTAAGGCTAAATATGCTTTCTTTCCATCAGTTTTGCTCTGTTTATGTGTGAGCAACTGGCCTGATGGCCAAATGATCTGCCAATTGTGCTGGTCATAAACCACCAATGTTTGTTTCTTTGCAGGTCACTTGACTGAGTGATGTCCCACAAAATGCAGGAAAGTTTGCTCTTAATAGTAGTAAACATATTCTAAAAGTCTGCTGAGGAGACCAATAAATGTTCACTGGGGTTTTCCTGTAAAGTGAAATTTGTCTTGTGGATGTGCACTGCTTCTGTTCCACTGATTCCACCAAGACTCAGATGGACATATTCTTAAAAATGGATTTTTATGCTACATTTATAAAATATCTTCTATTCTTAAGGATCATAATGGATCCTTTATGATTCTCTTCCCCTTTTTCTCTGACCCTTTCTTTTTTGCCTTCCTTCCTTTCCAAAGATATACATTTTAATAAACTGGAACTCTGTGTAGGCAGAAGGCACTATCCCAAACTGAAAAACACTTGACATACCTAAAGGTTGTTATTAAAGCACCTTGTAAATTGACAGTGCCCTTTAAATAATGCTATTTTAGGGAAAGATACCATGGCATTCACTGGGTGATATATGCACTGAAGTCCTCAAATATAATTTAAAAGGCATATATACATTCAGCTACCTCTGGTTCACCTAAGGAATATGAGACAACAATAACATTTTGAGCATATATGAATAACACACAAGTGGTGAACTGCCAAACACGCCCCCAACAAGTTATCATGCAGAAATATGGGACAAGTATTTTCATTAAGCAGAGCCAGCCAAAAAGAAATAATTCTCAGAAAGGACCTCACAGTTGTATCCCTTTGCTACTGTTTGCTGACAATGTCATTAATATTCCTGTGAATTCAATTGAATGATAGACTATACCTGTTATTCTCACAAGTACAGCCCTTGGGTATACCTGGAAAGTTCAGCAGCAGTCATGCAGCTAAAGAGCTGCTGACATTCATGGGAATCTGTTACAGCCATTCAATTCAGAAACAATTCTAGCTTCAGTGTCCCATGGGGTCTGAGACAGAGAGTTGTAGTTTGGCCTGAGAACCTGGAAATCCTAAATTCTGGCTTCAGTTCTGACTTTTACTGTGATTTGTGCTGAAGATCTAATAATCTCTTGAAGATTATCGCTAAAGGTCTGGAAAAGGAGAGGAATGTGGGAGAGCAGATGTGACTACATAAGCTCCCAGCTCTCTCAAAAAGAGAGCATCCTCAGGGATGCTGCAGGCCCAAACAGGCCAAGGTAAATCTACAGAGAGTGAAGGCTGAAGAAGGACATCTTTTTCAACTTTAGCAACACTCCAATGCTTCAGGACTGAAACAACGCCTGGAGCTTTGAACTCAGAGACTATGTTACAGAGAACCAGCTGCCACCTTCCTGCCAAGAAAGTGCTCTTCTCGTCTAATGTCCCCTTGTTCACTTTCTGCTGAATTACAGAAACCTACAGTGAAAATGTCCAAATCAAAGCTTTAATGGAAGCACACGGTAGTGGGATCAATGGTACTTTCCGCTCCCCAAAGTGTGAGATCCATTCCTGGATGAGTTAGTGGCCCCGTGTGCTGGAAGTGTAAATGATTTATACGTCTGCTCATTCTTGGGCTGCTCTAACAAGGTAGGATTAAGCTGTAAAAACAAAGATCAAGAGAAGGACTGGAGCTTCATCATCTTGAGGTCTAGCATTGAATCACATCACATTGACTCAATTTCAATTGTGAACAGCATAATATATTAGAAAAGCATAATATTTTAAGCCTAGGGCAGAATCATGTATAACTTACAGGGGTTTGTTCACAGGTACTTGTATAAATCTTTTCCCAGTTTAAATGCCATTTGGGTTTCACTGTCATACACACCCGAAAAAATGAAGTCTGCCTAAAACTGCCTAGTTTTTTTGTCATTGGCTTTATAGGAATTTTTTTCCCTTCACAAAATCTTACGTGGTAATTATTCAAACGCTAACTTCTGCCAAGGTTCACCACAAGCTTACACAACCCAAAACTACCAAAACAAATGGGCTTTCTTTACTAATGCTTTGCAGAGCACACCCCTAATGTTCACTTCTTGCTATTTTTCTCACTTCAAGTAAGATAATATGTAGTTACTAGCCATAGCACTTCCCTCAAGTCTGCTTGAATGGAAACTCTATTTCTCTATACACTAAACAAAACTAAATTTCTTTTTTTTTTACCTTTCTTTACAAACTTTATTTTTTAATTGTTCCTACTCTTCATTTACCATTTAATAGTTTTCTACACTAGGTGCTTCTAGGGCACAAAGTTGTAGCATCTAACTGTAGCACACGTTTGCAGCTAAAATGATTTAGTATATAACAATGCCAAACTCCTTTCAGTTTAATCATTAATCAACTCTGCATATTTAGACCTCAGGCAAAAATAAATGTGCTGAATAAAAATTATCAAATAAATTAAGCTATATTACCTAGTTTAGAGAGACAGGTATTCAATAACTAGAAACAAAATGGAAAACACACCACTAAAAATGATATATCGGCATGTTAGATGAGACTCTACATTATGTCATGATATCAAAAAAAGGGAATTTTTCCTTAGTGTAAAAGGAAGAGCAAAGCCAGATATCATAGCAAGTAATCAATTAAAATACTTGAAAATAAAAGTAACAGTGTTGTCCAATATCTGATTGGCAACTACTGAAACATAAATTAAACAAATTTCCCATTGCTGCTTATGGGAAAATTATGCAGATTAGAATTTGATTAGGTTTATATCATGAGACTCAATTTGGACATTTAATCTATTAAGCTCCAATAAATGAGGCATCTGAATAGCTCCCCTGAGCAGCAACAGTAATAACGACAGCAGTCATTTTTTGGAATATATATTCTGACAATTTCTTTAGCAGACAAGTCCACATCTTTAAGTACAATTACTTTGTAACGTCTACAAAAAATTCAGGTGTTTGCAATGAGGAAATGGATACATACAAAATGCTTAAACAGACATTTTATGATAATCAACATCTGTCCCTCTGTTCTAGCAATATTGTTTTTCCATCAACTTGGACTTACTTACAGTCAACTTCATGGTCTGTGTGGGCTAAACAGTGCCAGCAGACTTGCAAATTACTCAAGCTGGAACTGAGCTGGAAACCTACGGTAAAATGTCATTAATTTCTCTACAGTCTGGGTCAAAACTAAAATCCCACATTCAAGGCTATCTTGGGGATCAAATATTGAACTGTGAAGGCTAAAGCCCCATTTTATCAAAGAATTCTGAACTAAATTCCCAGAGCTGAGCTTTGAGACAGGTTGGATTCAGATCAAGACCACCTCTAATTTATCTGGCAGGTATGCTTCATAGCCCTCCTGCATTATTTCCTGCAATCTAATCTATTTGCAAGTACACAAAAGCTCCTCTCCTATATTACTCTATATTGTAAAATGCAACTCCTCAAGGCCTGCTGACTGGAAAGCATGTTGTGCACGTCCTGTCCTGCCAGATTTCATCAAATCCTAGAGAAGCTTTTAGTGGATAGGTTGTCTTATGCAATGTAGTCAGGTGCCTGTAGGCAGGTGACTGAAAAAAAAAAAAAAAGTATTTTAAAAATTTCTGGGCTTTATTAAATGCTCATAGTGGAGGAACATGGATCCTGTGTTCATGTGTGAATGTATTTTCTTTAAGAGGCTTTAATATGAAATTTAAGTCTGGCACTCAAACTTTAAGAGTGCTTTTGCAGCACACAACTTCAGAGTAGCATGTCTGTTAAAGACGTCTTTGTACTTGTCATGTGAGAAATGAGTATCAGGTTGAATTTAACTATACCAGTCTATATAATGCTAACTCAACCAATCTCCCCTTGGAAAGCACAATAAATCAATCACACAACCTTTTATTTCTACTCCTTTTTTTTCACCATTTAAAAGGCCCAAATACAAACTGTGCAGTTGTGGAATCAGGAGGAATCTGAAGTAGCTCTCTAATTAAATGTTCTTGAATGATGTACCAGCAGCAGTATATAAACTACTGATAATACGTAGGCTGTGTCAACAAAGCTGCCTGAAGATCAGCAGCGATACCACTGGTATCACTGGGTTCACCCAATCTGTAAAGTCTGGGAACCCCTGCTTTAGTCAAGAATCAAGAATTCAGAGAGCAACTTATGCCTCTGACGGCTATATCCAAAGCATACAGTCAGCAGCATAAATAAAGAGGCAATTTGCTCAAATATATCAAGAAAAAAGGAAAGGTATTCAGAAAACCAGTGAGGTAAAGTCTGCTCTTAAGACAAAAATTCCATTGCTAAGTCTGCACTGCTTTGGCTCACTGTCTTTCTCCTCTTACAAACATTAATCTTAAAAAGAAAATGAATTCCTTATCATGACAGGATGACTCATTATTTTATCAGAGTTTTTTCTAAAATCTATAAGTTTCCTTTACCTCTGACAGCTCAAATGTCTTTTTGTATTTAAAGAAGTATCAGCAGAAGTGTCTCTTCACCAGTTCCTTACTTATCTTATTTATATGGGATCTGAAACCCATTATACTAGCAAACAAGCTGGTAAAGACAGTGATAACAGTAAAATGTAATGGGGTATTCTTTAAGTAGTGAAAATTGAATGGCAATCATAAAATGTATACTACAGTATCCAGTCACAGTACAGACATCCTGAAAACTTCCAGCAGTTTTTTGTGGGGTTTGGTTTGATTTGTTTTGTTGCGGTTTTTGTTTTCAGTATTGACTACTTATTATTATCCATGAATCTAAATACTACTTTAATCTCTACAAACAATTAACACATTGACCTTCCTATTCCTTGTTGCTTAGTAGAGTGTTAAATAGGTTGATAAAAAATAAAATATTCTCTTCCTTGTTTTAATTTCATTAGTACCAATATCAGTGGAAATAGCTTTCCTTTTAATTAGGAATTTTGAATATTTCTTAGAGTCTTTAGTCTATTTACTATTATTTGGTAGGATTCTGAGAATAAATATTCAAGTTGCAATGTGGACTTTTGCTGCTAGTGAGGTAGTTTAAGGAGTGGTGATTTTGGGCCAATCTAAAATATAAATCTGCAGTTAAATTGTAAGGGCTGATTTACATGTAATAGGGTGAGCAAGTTGCCATAAAAAAATATCCAGACACAGTCCAAATTTTTAGATGCACTCTGTCTATGTAATTCAGTCTACATCTTCCACTGAAAATGGAAGATACATCCACACAGATGAGTTTACATTGCCACAAAAGAACTGGATATTTAATAAAAGAATGTAACTACAGGGTGTTAGTCCTATTAATCTGCCCTCAAAGAAATAAGAAACAAAATTTTCTCAGGCCCCACACTACACTGCCTGATTTCAGTCTCTTGTTCTTTCTTTTTAGAGTTGTTTTAAAAACGTCTGCCTGTCTTCGCCCGCACTTGGAGATGCATTACTAAGTCACAGAACAAGCAGACTGGCAGGAACTTAGGAAACCCCACATGGCCATCCATTCATACTGTAAACCTGTCTATGCATTTATGGAAAAATTCTGTCAAACTTACAGAAAATATATATCCTGTAGGGATACGTTCCCTCTCACTACCAACCAGTAATCATGCTCCTAAATTAGTATTTAGAATATCTGACAATTTAAGTTGAATAGAAAATTTAAGCAAGCAACCAAACTTTAAATGAACATGAAAGGTGGAATCTCCATTATACTTCCACAAGGTCTACTTCAAAGTTCTAAGGAAAGTTTGCACATATTGCTATGACACTACAGACATTTTATAAGATCTTAATCTTGTCTCTAAATAAGCCACTACAAAAATTCCCATTAGCCATAAACTTATTTGTGTTGAATAGAAATAAATTACAAGAACTACTTCAGAACTTTCTTAAACAAAAAATCCTACCCTACCATTTACAAAATTACTATTTTACTTTTTCAGCTCTGGTTTGTTCAGATGTTGAAAAGCTGCAAAAATACATTATTAGGTGCACAGCAGTATTGATTCTCCAATAAAGACTGTGCCTCACATCAGCCTGAATATCCCATTCTGTAGGTGCTGAAAGAACTAGCAGGTTCTTGATAACGAGAAGCTAACAAGCCTTTAGATAATGCCTATTATGGAAAATCTGGGGTGTCTCATATTTAATCATGTCAAACTTAAATCAACAGGTCTGTCTTGAAAAGAGAATGCCAAGATTTTTATAAATTTTATCTAAAGCTGTCGAAGTTCTGCAAATCACTAGCAGGTGATAGATTCTGCTTTTCTGCTTTGGAGATCACAGATTAGGATTTAACTGGAAAGAACAAAAATCTAGCTTTCTCCTTTAATGCTATTAGACTGGTAAAGTCTGCTAGATACCGATGCTTTGTATTTTCTTCCACAGTAAAGCAAAACCAGTGACACTGATCTCTGAAAAAAACCCATCACCTTTATGAATATAAATAACCATTTATTAAGCAAACAATACGTAGTGAAGCAAAGAAAGACACCAGAATTACGCTCATGAGGCTGCCTGCTGTGGTACATTACATTCAAACTATCTTGTATTCCTGCAATATATTATCTATATGTTCCATTTTCTTGAAGTTATCTTCATAATCAAGATGCTATCACAAGTATCATGGGCACTGGAACTATTTTTAATTTTCATTTAAAGAGCAATTAAAGAAAGACAATGGATACACAAGATAATAAAGTAAGTGATTAGCAGCATGCAAATGACATAGACTTAATGATAATACCCTGTTCTATTCTCCAAAGGGCCTGTTGAGAGAAACCCTTCCTACATGTGGTTGTGCAGCTAATGTGCCTCAGCCTACAATTACAACATCGCTGACACCATTAACCACTGAAACAACATCACTTCATGAAATCCTTGTTGTCTCATTAAAATGCAAAGGGTCAGGTAATTTACCAGCATTGTGTGTCTACTTTTGTTGTGGGTAATTAGCAAGAATTACCCAGCATGGACTCCTACTGGGAAATAGTTAAACTGTGAAATATTAAAAAGATTTTTTTACATTTGATGGGAATTTGAAAGATTTAGAATTAGAACCTCAACATATCTCTATATTCAAAGCCATGAAACACAGACCTTTTACACATTTAATGTCATAAGATCTTTATGGTTGGTTACTTCTGAAAATTAACTTCAAATTTTAAAAATTTTCCTTAGTATAATTTGATCTAGATATGCATCTTCTTATGCAATTAAGAACTTTTAGAAAATATACAGAGAGAGATGCAAACCACCTTACAGTTTCCTAAAGAGTTACATATGGTTCCTTAAAAATAATTTTTTTAAAAATTAAAACACAGAGGTTGGTGCAGTACATTCTAATACTCATGTTCCCTTTCGTCTTGCTAATTGCAGCCTCATATCACCATTTAAGGGAACCTTGATAACATTCACTATCGGCTCACATCTTGTCAGGGAGCAAAATGGTCTCTTATTCTTTAAATGGAAGTTTTGGAACATAAAACACATTCCAATAAAAGTGAACAGAAAATTATGAATTCATTAAACTACTTTGGTATCTTGTGCTATATATAATATTTATATTCCAACTACTGTAAAATATGCTTTAATATCTTTAGGCAACTCTAAGGACTTAAATATTTATAAAATGGCTAAAGATAAAGTATAGCTCTCTTATTCCTACATACAGATGATGTAAGGCATGCAATCAAAGACAATAACACTTTCAACCCATTTGTCATCTTAAAGGAGCCTTTCAACTTCAGATCCCTTGTGTGCAATCTACATAAGAGTTGTTGCCTACATAGGCAACTCCAGAGGAGTTTGCTCCTTAAAAACTACCAAGAGTGCTATACTTCACATAAAACAGGGTTTTCTGAAAATGGAGACAAAACTATAAATTTGCAGGGAAAACAGCTCCAAGTGGGGCTTCAAAATACTGCTGTATTTATCTCTGGGACATCTGGGAACAGGAAGCATTTTGATTTAATATTTCATAACATAGAGGCAATTGCTTCCTTGCCTGGTGTATAATTAATGCTCATAAAAAGAGTGCGTTTTTTTATTCCTCAGCATCAGAAATGCACAAAATAGTACACCTTCATAATAGGGGGTTTGCTTTCAAGATGTTTAACAGCAAATAATAATAAAATTGAGTTACCATAAATTTATAACAATTTTGGGATGCTTAAATATAGTTTAAGTGTGAGATCACATATTTGAAGTACTGTATTATCTACCTCCTTCGTCCTGTTTTATTTTTCTCTGGCTGAAGCAGAATATACCTTAAAGTTGAAGAGGAAGAAGCAATTGTGAAAACTTAAAGATATTTGGGCTAGGACCTTACAGCATTTCTTAAATACAGAGAAATTGTGTCAATGGAATGTGTCTCTCCAGCCATTTATCCAACACATATTTAGTGTTTTATAAGCAAAAGAATTGAAAAACCTCTTTTCTTAAATAGTTTTTCTCTCTTTCCAGGAAACTTAGAGAGAGGTGCAAAGCTACTTTGTGTGTGTAATTCCAGTAGGCAACATTGGTGCCCAGCTGCAAGGAAAGGTACCCAAAAATACGAAGGATGCTTCATGGGATCCTTCCCGTCAAAGGTTTCATGTGAAGACTGGAAGCCTAGCAAGGTCCTAACAAAGCTGGTTTCTACAGCACAGGAAAAAAGTTAAGTGAAAAGCCTCTCTCCCACCCAGTCTCTTTATTTAAGTCCAAATCTTGCAAAGACCTGCACATAATCTAACTTTACACAGGTGGACAGTTTCATTGAATTCAGAGAGATTTATTAACCTGTATAACATTGAGCACATAAGTTTTGGAACAAGCAAGGCATTAGATTGCAAACTTGCCAGGGCAAAGGCCATATTTTATTCTTGTATATATCAGGACTATGACAACAAGCTCTTAATTCCATCTAGAGCTCTAGTGTGCTACCATAAAATAAATAACAGCTATCAGCTGATCCATCTAGTTCAGCAGGGTAAGAAATTATGTGCATGTTGCAAATAGGTAATACTGAGTAATTTATCACAGTGACCTGATCTCCAAAAATTGAACTATTTTTTGTGAGTAAACAGTGATATGGGACATGTCTGGCCTTTATCTCGTTTTTCAGTTATTAACTTCATTACTCTAGGATGGTCAGCCTTTGTTTTGAAAAGTGCTAATGAAACCAAACCACAACAAACACTTCAAAATTCAGTTAGCTAAAAAAATAATCATTCAACCAAATAGAAAATTTTGTTAATTGGAGCAATATTATTTTTGCAAAAACTGATGCTAACAAAAATACAAGGAACGCTCATAACCCAGTATAAAACATCCTTAATCAGACGTTAACTCCTACTCTAAACTATGAATCCCACAAACTAATAACCCTGATGTCAATGCAAAAAACCCGTTTCGGAAATGTGACTGGTAGGATTGATATTGTCTTGGAGAAGATCTTTCAAAACATCTGTGCAAATTAGGTAATTATGAATGAGCTTTAAGTATAACAAGCATTCTGCAGTCTAAAAGACATTGATATACAAAGACACTTAGGAATGTAAGTGTTGAAAAGAATAAAGCTAATGTCATAGCTCACTTTGACACTTTAAAACCGACCCCAAATCTTTCACTTTCTGCCAGCACTATTCATTTATTTATTTTTAATATTACATCTACATTTAACATTCTACATTTACTTATAAGCTTTCCTAAGGAGGTTAAGTAGCTCCTTAAATTCTGCAACTATTTAGTGCAGCTAAATAGAGTTTGATTTTCTATATTTGAAAGTAAGGTTCTTTATCCTTGTTTTCATGAAATATAACAAATTAAACATAGGACTGGAGTTGCCAAAGAATATTGAATTCCATAAAAGCCTAAAATATCATCTATGATTATCCAAACCTATATTCTGAAATATTAACTTTAAACCTTATGACTATAAAATAAGAGAAATAAAATTCAACATTCACTAAACTCCCCTCCTTAAGGAATAAAACCATTGCTTTGAATTTATTAAAAGTTTTCTCTAACAAATACAGTTATATCCGAAAATGGCACAAAACCTTTGCTAACAAAGCACTTCAGACAGTATTTATCCTTTCCTCTTATTTAAGAATTTTCTCTCATTTTCAATCCAAATAATATGGTTGTTCTGCCTTTTGCTAACATTTCAGAGATAAAGCAATCAAGATTTATTTATCAGTAGAGGTGGAAAAGAATATATTATCTGCAAGGACAATGGAAAGCAGATCTCAAATTAATTTTAGTAAGAAATTTCTTGCAGCAAATTGTGAGACTAAGTTCATAAAACTTTGCAATGATATGAGAATCAACGATCAGACTGTGAAATAAATCTTATGAAACTCTGTGGCTGTTTCTCTCCTTTTAATCAAAGTTCAGGACAGCTCCAACAAAAGGTGACAGTGAAGCCATAAGTGATTTTTAAAGGAACTAAATCAAATGAAATTAAACTTGTACAGGGGTATTTTACCTTGTGCAATCTGTTACACTTGAATATTGGTGTGTAAAATTCTGAGTACGTTTACTTGATTTTATAGGATTTGCCCCAGAAGAATTCTGCCATGATGTATGAAATGTATTACCCAGGAGTTCATCCAATCTTCATGTTTTGCTCTTTATTCTTTCTTGTTGGAGGATCTATTATGAGAACTGTAAATGAAGGCCCTAAAAAGATCTCTCATGTGTTGAAATAGTGTTCCTAAGGAAAATTCTCAGAAGTTGAAGTCATTCAGAAAACAGCTGCAATTGTTACTTTGCTGAAATACATCTCCACTGCTGTACTGTGATCTGTCTTAGAATGTCTGTGGACAAAATGTTGCTATACAGGCTCCCCTTCCTGTACTTTAGGCCTGCTTGGAGCTATAAGATCACTTTTCTTTATTGTTTAGTAAGTGTTTTTTAATGAAATGTACTGCTCTTATTATATAGGACTCAAAATAAGCACTAAATCACTATCCAATAAAAGAAAATTATTGAGTTGGATATCTAAAGTTACTATCCAGAGGCTACTCTGGTACAGTATTTATAAATCTCCAAACAGTTAGGTATAATTGTCTTTCTGGGTTTTGGGAAGAAAGCCAAATAGTAGCTTTAGTTACAACTGAAGATAAATATTTTGTGTTGGGCCATGTTCATCTGGTGGATAAAATAACAAGTAAATTCCAATCAAGTAGGACTCTAAGAAAAAACCAAGAAACATGAAAAACTAAATGGGAATAGTCAATAGATGATACCTGAAGAAGAAAGGATGGAAATGTCAACAAAAAGAAGGAAAGGAAAATTACTGGAGGTGTCTCAACTTAACAGCCAAGGCAGAACCCACCCCATACTCAGTCCTCCTGGGTGCTTTGGAAAAAATATTATGATTGAGGAGCACATGTTATGACTATGGATCTAATATTCTCTGGTCTGTTCTCCAAAATACTTCTTGATGAAATGATCTCAATTTCTGTTTGACGGAACAGAATGAGAAACAGAAAAGAAAATGAAAACCATTTTCCAATACCTGGGGGTGACCTTTTTCTTCAACACAAACACATACCTCTTTACAAATATTTCTAGAAAGATAATCAGTCAAGATCTATAAGAGGAAATCAAGATAAACACAAAGCTTCCTTGTCACAAATAAAACATTTGGTTGAGTTTATAAATAATCTTGTGAAGAGATGGGCCAAACTCCCAGCATTTTGTACTCCAAAATCTGAGCTATCTTAAGGAAACAGTTTGCTGCAGCTTCAGTGGGAAACATTTTGGCCTTTCTGTCCTTGGAATCCAGGTTCTAGGTCTCCTAAAGGCAACGAACTGCCCTGATGATTGCCAAAAGCTCATTTTCAGGACATTACAGTCTGCAGCCAGCCCTAACCTCTAGCAAGCCTATGGTGCTGTCCACTCAGCTTTGAAATGATCAACGCAGACAGCCCTGAGAACACTTTCAACATAAGAACTTTGAACAGCACAGGTTTAATTTGAAAGAACTTCTTGTTCTTGTTGAGTAGAAGTACGTATTTTATGTAAAGGAGACCAGAAAATTCTTTCAGAACCCTTAGTAAGCTTTTCGTCCTAAGGAAGACAGCTTGTTTCCATTCTGTGTAGCCATGCATTTGGTCCCACGTTGCCAGACGGCTGATGATGAACACAGATTTGACAACTGAGATACTTTACTGCCATCCCCTCTGGATATGCCAGCTCATTTGTAGTGCTGGTCCAGATTATAATTTTTTCCCCGTGTCTTGGAACTTTGAGTTGGATTTTTCTTCTGTTGAAGGTCAAGGCAGAGCACTGTGCTTGGATAAGATGCAATTCTGGCCGGATCAGTTACAACCCAAGCTAGGCAAGCCAGAGGACAAAAATGTTGCTGCATTACCTACAGAAGGTCCAGATAATTACTGTTAACCAGTTCAAAAACATGGGGATATTTTAACACCATAAGCAGATACTATCAAGTCTTCACGTCTGTATGAGAATGGCTGCGTTTTAAGTTCATCTTGAACTAGTAATGAGAAAATCCATTGTTGATGCAAACCAGATTAATTCAGAGCTGATTTTTCAGCAGTCAACTTAATCCATTGGGAATTGCTAGCCTTACTGTTATAGAACTTTCCCTTTCAGCAAAGTTTGCTGTCATGTGTCCACCCATCTGTTCTTTCTACCAGATCTCTCCTCTTGGATTGCACCGGGGATCCATTTCAAAGCTATGTTCCTGCCTGGAAAGGGAATATTTGGATGGATACAGAAGGTTGACTAGTGATGGATCTTTATAGGCCTAGGACTGAGAGTGACTTTGGTGTTAAAGCAGGTAATGAGGATGAAGCTCTAGGAAAAAGGGAATGAAATCCCAAAATTTGTGGATTCTTTTCCTGCTACCAACTTAAAGCAAAGGAAATAGGGATATAGCCCTGTACTTCAACACTTGCCAACATTTATGGCTTATCTGATGGTTAAATACATTTGCATCCTGGATTTATGGCACCCCTCTTCTACTTGATGTCATCCTTCGTCTAAAGCTGAAAAGGTGACCCCAAAAGGTGTCATCTTTTGCCTAAAGCTGAAATGAAATAGCCACAGATACAAACTAGAAAGATCCTTGTATATTCAATAACACATCAATTAAATGACTGTATTATTTTTTTTTAGAAATATAAACACAAATTATATATCAGGTTTTCATATGAGATTCCACTGCTGGCTGACTACACAACTATATATATAAAATAGTATTTATTTACTCAGAATAACAAGGGTAAGGTCATACTGCTAAATCCCCCACCAAAAATCTTGCAGCTCAGCCCATATATTTCTTAGACTGCTTGCATATTTTATTTCTTCTCTTTTCAACACCCTGTCACAAGTCAACTGACCTTCTGCCACACCTCCAGATTTTTTAATGTCATTGTGTCTGATGATCAGTAACAGAAGTAACATAAAAGAAGAACACAGAAGATCTGAAGCATGATGTTGATGAGGATGTCTTCATTCAAAATCATACATTAAGATCTAGAAAAACTGACTGGCAATACTGGAAGTCTGTATCAGCCAATGTGTTAAGGATAAGTATGTCAAGCAACACATAAATGTAAAATGACAACTTGCTCTGTAAATAAAAGTACTTAATTGCCAGCAAGAATCTGTGAATTTTTTCCAATACACTGCTTATTGACCAGCAACAGTTGTATCACCTAGTTTATGTAATTGTCATGATAGTTGTGTCCACCATATGTTAAAGCTGCATTTCACAGACAAAAATGTCACATTGCATATAATTTCCAGTAAAGTTTGTGCTATCTACTGATCTAACTGCTTCTGACAGTCTAATCATTTTGTTCAAGGTCTTTCATGAAAATTTACTGTATTGAAAGGAACACAACCAATTCAGGAGTTGTGGATTTCATAAACAGAGAATTTACTGTGAAGATAATTATTTTCTGAAGCAACTGGGCTTGCAATAACCCCTCCTTATTCATTGTTCTTAATTAAAATAGGCTGTTTGTTACCTGCCTTATGTTATGCCCTGTTTTCCCAGAACAGCTATGGAAAAAGACACCTTTTATTTTTAACATGTAGTCTGGTATTTACCTGAAGAAATGTCAAAAATTTCTAAGAATGTGCTCACCTATTGTTCCTCTGCTTCTCTGCATCAGCAACATTTAAAAGGGCTAAAGGGATTTGGACTATGGCCAGTGTCCACTTCCTGACCTCCAGGGGCTATTGCTGTAGCAGCAACCTGGGTATTAGAGAGTCACAGAACAATTCAGTCTGGCAGGGACATCCGAGGGTCTCTGGTCTTATTTCCTGCTCTAAGCAGGGTCAACTATGAGGTCAGACCAGCTTCTTTGAGCTTTATGCAGTCAGGTCTTGAATACCTCCAAGGATGGAGGTGTTCATGTGGTGCACAAGACTGGATATTGACGGGTTTCTCTACTCTCACTGAGGGATGGCCTGACCCTTTGTACTCCCAGAGGTAAAAGACAACTGCCAAGTGCTGGAAATGTCTCTAAATTCTGAGCAAAGACAGAAAATTCTCTCAGACTGTTCGTGCTCAAGAAGAAATTCTTGATTTTTTCAATTATGTGTGTGATAGGAGAGAGATTCATCAAAGAATAGCCATTAGCTGGATAGTGAAAGTACAGATTTCATTTTGAGATTTCAAATCCCAGGCCTAAACCAGCAAAACAAGGAACTTCTATGCCTGTCTTCTACTTCTGCAATGAGTTTCCTAATCATGACTATAAGCTATCAGGGTGTGAGCAAGTCAGTTGCACAAATTTATGAGGAAAGAACTCTAAAATATTTGGGTTGGGTTATTTCCAGACCACAGATTTGAAGCTTTCAACACTCATGGGATTGAAAACAATCAGTTTCTTCCTTTTCTTCTCTAAATCTAGTTTTTATCCAGAAAACTGTCCAATTCAACTTCGAAAACTTCAAGCTTTTAGCTTCCTGGTACAATTTAATTCCAGTGTTAAATTCCAAAATTTTATTGCCGATTCTAAGAAAGAATTTTCTATGTTCAACTTTCTATATTCAAGAAGTTACACTGCAGCCTTGAGTTTTGGCACATAATTACTATTCCCTTCCTGATTGGAGTGTAAAGAGGAAAACCTGAACTTAATCTTAGTTCTCATAGTCCTTGAGGGAAAACTATCTCTAGATCAGGCTCAGAGGGAAACTGCAGACCAAAGCACAATCCTTTCCACCTACATTTATAGTGCAACTAGATCCAGAGGGAATATTTACTGCTGCAGTTAATAGGTTTATCAAAGGTAGGACTTCAGCTGCATAAGCTGCAAGACCCTTCAGGGATGGGAAGATGATTGTTTTTACACTGATGGTCTTTGCCAGGGTGCTTATGACTGCTTTGCAGCTGCTTTGCACAGGCACATATGGTGTAAAATAGCCTTTGGCTACCTATGAATCAGTCCCCTACTCTCACGAAAGATTGAAAGATTTTGTTCAACGTCCTTAAATGGGATGAGTACATGTCAAACCATGGGAAGGAATCAGCTTTGAGTTAATTCTCAGTGTCTTCTTGAGCAAGAAGGCACCAAAGCTGTAAAGAAAATTTTAAGTTCTTATTCTTTTTTATTTTACTTTTTGGCTTGTTCTACTCAACCTTGTATTTTCTCTGTAGTTTAAATATGTTTTACATAAAAAGAAATTTTGTTAGACAGACACTTCGGGTATTCCAAAGAATAACTGCAAGTTATCATTGGTTATATAACAGCAACTCACCCTGTAAAGAAAGCCACGGTTAGAAAATGACGATTTTATATATTATCTAGGAAAACTGTAAAATGAGAAAAAATGCCAGTTTCATGTTCATTCAGCTTTCCTCTAAAAGATGTGCTTTGTGATGTAGCAGAGAAACTACGTGACTGTCCCTTTAAAAGCCATCATACCAATCAGCAGGTTTAACTGTCAAGCAAGCTGATGTAGGGCTCTTTGAATTACTGAGTGAGGGATATTCTTCCTGCCAGGTCCTGTCCCCTGTAGGCACTGCAGAGAAGTATTATAGGGCAGTCCTTACCTTGGGAATTAGCCTGCAAGACCCCAATGCTGTCATCAAACTGCATAGATTTGATGTTGAGTGACGCCAAGATGCATTCCTTGTCCTGCAGCGAAGCATCATCAATATTATTCTGATTGGCTGACAGGATAACGCACATGTCGCAGAGGTTGATGTTGACAGCCCTTAAATCAGCCCGACTTAATGGCGTACCCTTCGGCACAGGGAAAAAAAAGGGGGGTGCAGAAGAGGAAAAAAAGAAAAACAAATTAAAGATTGAGAAGGAGCTTTGGGAAATTATTTAACAAGTATCTTTTTTATGCTCTGACATTAAGCTGGTCTAACTATGTGCCAGGGAATAGGAGATGTGTGCTAATCTAAAGGGTAGTTGGTGCTGATGGCAGCATTTTAGGTTCAGTCTCAATACTCAGTCAAGCTATTACTAACAAACAAGAAACAGGAATAATGCCAGCATTCTACATCTCATCGGTGACTTGAAATTGTCTTGATTTAAGTTGCTATCATGTGGCAACCTCTGGCTCTCTGAACGTAACAAGGGGGGTGTTTTAAATGTCTATTTATCTACTACCAAGTCACAATGGTCTTGGGCAAAAGAACAGCAATTTAAACAGGAAAGCTTTACGTGTCCTGCACATTTGAAATGCAATCAGGACAAAGCTATTTTTTCCACCTAAAGCAATACAGAGAAAAGGTTAATCCTTTTCAAAGCATGCTTTTGGTGCTTCTAGAAGGAAAACACATTGAGCTTCAAAGCTGTGTGATTAAACCCTCTGAAACAGAAACAGGACTTTATCCTAAGGTGCACAACTTGTGCAATGTTCTCTCTATAGAATCCTCAATCAGAGAATGGAATCATTTAAACGAAATGGTGTGGTAGTCTGTGGACTTTTTTCGTAGTTAAAAAAGCTGAGACATGACACTTAACATGATATTTTTTGTTTAGAATTACACTTGCCTTTCACATTCGACAGTCCACAGCTGCAGTTACAGAATATTAAGTCAACATCACAGAGGCTGTGAGGTCCAGGAAAATACACTTTTTTCTTTTTTTTTTTTTAATGGAAACTAAATTCTGCTCTGCTGCCTCACATGGTTTGGTATCCAAAGACCCCAATGATGAGGAGACATAGCTGTCCCAGGGTAATGCAGAGACTTCCATAAAATCAAGTCAAGACCCTAGTCTTCCATCTCTTGATCATTCATGGTGAATATCTCCTGAACTCCACTGAGAGTACTCAACGCAAAAGTGAATTTAAGATGCACACAGTGAAGGAAGAGCTCAATTCTTATTCAGTGACTTCCAGCCTAATTATCCCATGTAACTTTCAATAATTTGAGGCACAAAACCTTGTGAAAAACAGTATGTATCAAACAGATATGATTTCATTATAAGCTGCTCCAAAGTTAGAATAGGATTATTCCAGGCACCTTAATCCTGCCCTTTGTGTCTGTACTGTGCACCAAGTGAAGCAGGATTCCTGTGGGGAAAAATAATATGCAATCATGTAATTAATTAAAGGCTCACTCCTAATGATTTTATGCAAAGGGACAGAATTAAGGCTGCCTGAGGATATTCAAAATTGGCATTTGCCTACTTTTTAAGAGTTTACTCAGCAGCTGAAAGGCCTCTTTTAATACAGACTTTAAATTCCACTTTTTTTTTTTTTTTTAACCAGAACAAATGTTTTTATTTTCAGCTGTAACCACATCTCCATCAGATATCAGCAGCAAGTTTTACCTTGTGAACCAAAGCACAGAGAGGTATGAAAGTGGCCTCCCTTTAACAAGTTCCTACAAGTATCATCTTGGAAACTTAAGTACATTAGTAGATTAGTATAATTAGATCAAAAAATTGCTGCTGTTTTTAACTTTATATCAATATTTTGAACCAGATGGGTTGGGAAAAAAAAAGAAAGAAACAGTAATGAGGTCTGTGTGGTCTTCAGACCCTTGATTACTATGTCAGATACAATGACTTTATAAAATTCTGTATTTTTAAAGCTGCATCAACTAAGTATTTAAGCTGTTCAAGTCAAAATCAATCTAAAGCTATTCTGAATTTTGGTGTAAACTGGGGAAAGTAAAGCTGGTGCATATTTCTTTAACGCCTCTTCAGAATTCAGAATCAAAATTTTGCAAAAACATATTATAATAATGGATACACATTATATACTGGAAGCAGTAGCAGGATTCTATTCTGCTCAGTAGCTCAACAATATTATCAATTTAATTCTGATTCCCTAGTCTTTAGCCTTCACAGTGACTGGAATTAAAAGGAATTGGCAGAAAGAGAAGGATATTAACTGACCAAATCTGATATTGACACCATTTTTGTGACAGCAGAGAATCTTGTGACACCATCTGGTGGATCAGGTTACAGAAAAATGCCAAGGGCTAACACTTAAACTGCATTTACAGTAACAAAGACCTACAGTCTGAATTAATCAAAAAGCAAAGACAGTCCTTTCATTCTATAGCTATTTTCCCAATTATTCAGTTAAGGTTATATCCATCATTGATTTATTTATTTTTAACTGCTGGAATTAAATTAAGAACTAGTAAACTCATAATTTTTCATTCTTAAAAAATCATCTAAACTAACTTTATTATATAACATGCTGAGCATTTTCTTTCATACTCATACCATGGGCCCCCACGTGTCATTTATACCTATGGTCACCTAAGATCACCAGCTTAGAGGGCGTCATTTTAGTCCTGTAGCTCTTGGTTCTACATTTTGGTCATATGAGTGAATCATAATGACATGTAGGAGAAAAAGGACCTTTGCAGCTTTAGTGGCTGTGCCTACTAAGATCAATAGGAGCTTTTTATTGATTTAAAAAGGGTCAGGGTTTTGCTATACTTCTATACAGGACTCTGAACAGAAATGCCAAGGCAGTGCTCCTTATAATGCAGGCCATTCCACAGGAAGTCTTTTTGAATACATATAAACATTATGTAGACAGAGTAACAATATTTTTTTCAAAGGTTTTGTGGGTATAAAAATATAGATAGTATTATAAATAACTATTGTCATTCTGTCAGGGAAATCACAACATCAGAACTGGCTCCATGCAGGGCACTACAGTGAATGTTCAATACATAACACAGCCAATACATCTGATAGCAGCTGAAATTCATCCGATGAGGATGATGAGGAACCAAATACTGCAGCAAATATCTTCTAATAAGGTCTCACAGGGCTCTGTTTTTATAGACACAGTAAAGGGAAAATCTAAGTCCTCAGGCCTATAAGTAGACAAAAGTAAAAAAGCCTCAGATCAAAGTCAATACGAATCTGTCCAGTTGGTGTCCTAAATAACAAAGTATCAATAATACGGCTTTTGAACTTACAGGCAAGATTGAAACCTTGGGGAAGTTATGCAGCGTCTCCCATTCCCTTCGCAGGTATTCAAGTGACCCCACAAACACAATGTGCTTGAGTTCATGGTAGTGAAAGTTGCTGGCTCGTAATGGCATCACTAAATTTCTTAATCCAATCAAAGCAGATTTAACATCCCCAAATATGCAAACGACTACATGCCCACTTAAAACTGTCATCGCTGCTTCACTTCGAGTCTAAAAAAAACAAACAAAACAAAACAAAAAGACAAGGGGAAAATGAAACAAAGGGAATCTTAAATCATATATTGAGTTTAAAACGAAGAAAAATACAACTGTCAATATTGTTCACGCACAAAGAAGCATTTTGATAACACCTATTCATTTTATCCTTAGTTATATTTCATTAAATGTTCCCAGCAGAAAAAAAATTTGTTCTTGTTTGCAAATCCTTCAGCTTCTACAAAGACATTGTATTGGACCAAATTCTGGTCCTGTGCAAGTTTCTATACATGTGGATTGTGACTCTGGTTACAAAGTACAGTGGGTTTAGCTAAGGATTATAGAGAAGAGATGCAAAATCATGCCCTAGCTGACAAATCACTAGCTGGGTTTTTTTCAGGACCAATTTGAAAAGGAAGGTGTTGAGTGTCCAGTGCTCCTATGTAGGGCTTTGTGATATTACTCTCTGTGATATTACAGATCCTGTGAGTTGAGGGCAGTCTCTTAGAGTCAAAGCTCTTATTCAAGGATAAGCTGCTGTTTCCCTGAGAAGAAATCCACAAATGCTCTACACTGCTCTGCTTTACAATGGATGCCCACTATATGCCACAGAGCTTCTCTCAGTGACAAAATAAAAGTGTAAGTTTGTGACTAATACTAAAGTTTCAGGCCAAGTGGACTTACTGAGGAAAAAGGTCTCATTGAGTATACTTAAACAGTGTCCAGAATTATCTTCTTGTCTCACTGTTTGCACTAATTTCAGCATTGCTTAGTTCAGTTGAGCAGGCAACTCAAACACCAAGATGATGAAATACAGTCACATGGAAAAAATGACCTTAATTTCTGGAGCCAGTCTTAGCATTGTTGTGCTCCATCAAGTAGCCAGAGAACCACGGATATCATTGTGCCAAGAAATTGTACACTCTCTACCATTACACAGAAGTTTTGTCAACGAACAGAACTAAAACAGTGGTGATCTGCAAAATTTTCCTCTCACTTATCCACAGTATATGTCATTTTTCTAAATTACAGAAGCATGGTGGTGTGCAATTAAGATTGGGATGTGCAGCAGATATGCTCATTATGTCAGAAGAATGGGAACTCTGATTAGAAGTTTTCTCATCAGTTAAAAAATGCCTGAGCTTTCAATTTCTCCAGGGCAATTACATTGACTTTCATACAGTTGACCAAGAGAGTCATCTTGGCCCTTCAAACAGCAGAAGACATGAGACTACTCAAGTGAAGCATGTAAATTGTGCCATGCCTCTGCCCATGCATCTGGAATACTCAGACTTTACAAGACAGAGACCAAGTCTTGAAAGCAGGTATGTAAAATGTGCACTCCACAAATCAGCCATAAATCTGTATGTAGCCACGTATTGGCAAAAATCCCCTCTAACTACCCGATACTGCTGGAATTTGCAGAGACAAAACAGACCTTAGGCCGAAAAATTAATTCTTTTCTGACTGGGACATCATCAAGTATCAATTAGAAGACAACCTGGGAAATCCCACCATCTTCAAATTATGCACTAATTTATACTTGTGTGGTCTCTAAGGACAGCATTAAATTTGCAGATATGAATGTAGACATAAATTGTGGACTGCGAGTTTGAAAAGGTGTAGGGAAGCATTTTGCTGGCAGAACCTTTACTGGTGATGATGCATGAAGCAGAAAGAACCTGGACAGACTTGCAGATTCAGAGGCTGGTAGTGGAACAAATTAACATGGCATAACCAAGAGATGATGACTGAGTCACTCCCCAGCACCATTTGTGGAAGAACACTTTTCAAAGTAGGGCAGCATTTAGTTTGTCAGCTAAAATGTGTTTGTACCACAAAGGAAGATTTCTATCTCTATTACAAAGTGTTTTACAGCAGGGCTACCCGTCCTTGCTTGCTGATTACAAATAAATGATACTATTTAAAGCTGTTCAGGCAAACTTCTTCTCAAAGCTCCATCTCTAAAATTTGGAATTTACTTGCTTGACTATTTAAACACTGATATTGCAATTCCAGGCAATGTCAGAGTTATTACAGAAACCCCTGAGGAGAAGTGGAGACAAGCTTTTAACCCCTGATTGCTAGAATAACTGGGGCTGTCACCATCGTTGGCTACTCCATGCCACAGTGCAGGAAAATCTAAGAGAGCAGGCTCGGGAAAAGCTTTATGAAGTGCGACAAAGTGAAGATCCACAGGGGAGCTCATTTCAAATATAATCAGTTTTGCATACGAGATCTGGGGTTAGTTACTTGCTACTCTTAGGTATGATTACATGAACACAAGTGGCATAAACTTTCAAAACAGACTGTGATAGGCCTCCTAATTATTTTTAATGACTTTAGTCAGTTTGATGGTTTTCTCAGCTAAAGAAATGAAACAAACATGGACAGGGCTTACTGCAACATGCTAGAGTCAGAGGCGGAGCACTACTTGCTTTGGCCTATTTGGGCATCTTGAAATATTGGGAACTGAGAGAGAAGTTCTAAGAGAGCAAAATTAATAAAAAAATCAATTAACAATAATTAATAAAACATCAATAAATAAGAGATAAGCCAAAACAACACTCGCCTGTGTTAGTCATTACTGCCCTGTGTAATGAGAAAAATGTGGTATGTAAGCATTTATGTATTTTTAATCTTAATTCTCTAAAAATTTAAACTAAGTACACAAATTTCAGTTTATGAAAAACAAATTCCCTATACTGGATGAATTTTGATTGTTGCACTGGGCACACAGATTTATGTAACCAAAATTCTTTAACCAAAATCTTAGCTTTGATTTCATCACTGTGCTCCTGATTTCAAAACACTGGATTTTGTGACAGTAGAGACTAACTTATTTATCCATTAGAAATCAGTTCTATCTCTTTTCAAACACAACTTATCATCAATACCTACCAAAATGACCTTTTCGATGTCTTTGGCTGGACACCAATGAAACATCCCTGTAGAGTCGTATTTTTTCACGTTGGCATCCATATTGTCAATCTGCTCATTGCCAGGAATTAACAAGGGGTCATGCCTGGGGAAAAACAAGTTGAGGACAACATAAATGGAAAATACTATGAATTATGGATGGAAAGATATCCCAAGAGCTGTGTACAAAGAGGGATAAAAGTAAAAAAAATGAAAGGTATTTACACTTTAACATGCTTTCAATAAAGACATTTTTAAACAAAAGGTGGATAGAAACCAAAAAAAAAGAAATTTAAATTTTGGGTGCAGTTTTAATGATTTTCTATCCTCTTCTATACCAATAAGCACTTAATTTTAAATAGTTTTCTGACACTATCACAACCATGTAAATTTTTTTTCTTTCCAGTCCTGCCCCTCTGAAATACATATCCAAGTTCCTATGGACATCTGCAATGAAGTAGAAGGGATAGGAACAGAGCCCCATGCTGATGAAATGGCATAAGGATGGAAAGCCAATTACTTGCTTTTACCACATACAACTTCTGACGTGATGCTCTTCACAGTAAAAGCTTTAACAGGCTGCACTTTAAATATTTTAGCAATTTGCCCAATCATATTTTGCTTTCCCAAACTGAAGCCCTTTAAAGATTCAACAGTATGTCATTTTAGAGCAGAGTGACTAACAAATGCCCACATCTGGAATACATGATTTTAATACCAAACAACAATGTCCATTTTCTCTGACAACTCTACCTGTGATAACCTTCGAAGTGTTTCTGTGGCAACATTTTAAAGCACAAGGCTTCTCAAAGGAGAAGCAAATGAAAGACATGTTTATGAACTTGCACTCCAGCTACATAGCTACATCTAAGCACAGACACATAGAGTTCTTTAATTTATATGCC
Source organism: Donacobius atricapilla (assembly GCA_013397315.1). Classification (NCBI taxonomy): domain Eukaryota; kingdom Metazoa; phylum Chordata; class Aves; order Passeriformes; family Mimidae; genus Donacobius; species Donacobius atricapilla. Next base: position 346,743 of record WBMY01012014.1, read on the forward strand.
AAAATCAAACATTAAGCTAAGTACTAAGTGACTCCAACACTCTCACACGCTGGTGAAGACCCTTAAGCAACTGCATTACACAATAGCATTAGCAGAATCATACAGGGTAAACTGACCCTAAAATCATAATATTATGATTTAATAGTGCTTTGACTGGAAGGCAAAGTCTTTACCTCAGGCTTTTATCATGAATGCTTGAAACATCTTGATACAGAATTGTAACTTTCAAAGAAGAAAGTATTTGCAATGTAAGAATATGTTAGGTACCCCCTGAGACAGGCATCCAAATTTTAAAGCAGTTTGCCCTTTGAAGCCTGCTAAAGAAATGCCCATATTGTCTGAGCTCTTAAAACTGGAAAGTTTCCTGCTTGTAAAGCATTTTAACCAGCATGCTGTGGTAAGACCCTCACTACTGCATGGACTGCTAAAGCAGACTTTGCCACACTGTGTGATATAGGTGAATTTCCCTTGAACATGGTACGCTAAGCTACCATGCAACCAGTATTTGCATTCCTGTGAAAAGTATAATCTCAAATTCAGTCAGGGTGATCAATTGGTGTAATTTCATAGCCACTGATTACAGATCAATTGAAATCAGTGGAAAATTCGCACACATTTCACTCAAACAAGGTCAGCTCCACAGAAAGTGGCTCAAAAAAAGTTGAGAAACTATTAATACAATGTTCCATTTAAACCAGAATCTTCTGATTCTTTAAGACAATCAATGCCCTACATGGCAAAGACATAAGTCAGACTCATCTGGAAAAAAGAAACACTATGTTTTCCAAGTCTTTAAATTCTCCCAATAGAGATACAGTTCAGTGATTTCACTGCAACCCACTGGCAGCAGGGAAGCTCTGGTGGACTACCTGGAGTCTGATCCTACTCCAAGCTGAATAATGACAAGGCTTGCACATAGAGAGTGTGGTCCCTCTTTTGTAGGAAGCAGGGATCAAAAGCTGTGTCAAAGGGGTTTGTTGCAGGGGCTTGGTTGTTGTTTTTGTTGGCTATTTTTAATTTCTAGAAAAATACCTAGAGAGTGCATTCTGTTCCTCCATCCATCAGCAAGATGCAGCCATGGTAGTTGCGTCTGAGAGCTGACTGAGACGCTGTTCACTGGGCATACCCCACCTGCTCAGAGTTGCAGGTGGTACAACAAGATCTGCAGCCATGAACGTGCTTCCATTTGAAGGCTGTACTAAAGTTCAGACAACATTTAGTGGCGCTCTGTCCCAGCTATTTTTTTCTAATGGAATGTGTATGTTTGAAAATAAGAAAGTTTGCCAAATGATTAGGAATCGTCAGGAGTTTCCACTGAGAAATGTTTTTCTTTCTGTTTCAGGGTTAGGGCTTTTCCCCCCCAATACTTCAACAAAACATTCTAGTTTTTCTAGAGGAGCACTGTAAACTTCACTTTCCAAAAGCAAAGTTCACCAGTCAAATTACCTTACTTTTCTTTCAGAAATCAAGCACATATAGGAAGGAATTTTTCCCCTATCCTTCATCAGAGGAACTATAATAAATCCGTTTTTAAAAAATGCCACATCCTAGCTTTGTAATCAGTGTTTCCTTCCTGCTCTGAGATCTAAAATTAAATAGATGATCTGTAGCTTTAACACAAGTGAGTATTTAGCAATACTCTAATCCTAGACAAAAAAATGATTTACAAAAATGATACAAATTAAAAGGAATGTTATAACAAAGCAGGCGGTATCAGATATCTGACATCCAATTATGGTCAACTGCCTTGAGGTTTGAGGCAATTTTTAGAGTAAGTGCTTAAAGACTAGCATAGTTCTTTTGGGCTTTGCATCCTAACAGGGAACATTCAAAGTAGCTTCTGCCAAAGGTTCATTAGAATATTTTAGGCTCAAACACAAGTGGGCTGAGGGCAGAACAAAGCATATGAATCATCAGATATAACTCCCTGTTGAAGTTTTAGGTAACAAGTTGTGATTAAAAAAACAAAAAACCCTTCAGATTTTTATTGGATTTGGTTTTGGTTTGTTTTTGTTTTTAAATCAACACATGCATTTGTTTCCAGTATCATAAACTGCTCAGACTCCGATTTACTGCTTGGAGTACAGCAACTAGGAACCTTAAAAGAAGCAAACAGAATGGGACACACAACATGAAAGCATGCTAAGAGATATTATTGTGCTACTTTTAGTCCAGGATAATGAACTATTGCCCGAGAAGGACTCTGTGATATGACTAGCCACATTCTATTTCACAATATGTGGGGTCATTCTTTTAAGTGTGTTTAATAAATTTAAATCTTCTGGGCTAAGATATTATTTTAATCTCTCTTTAATCAATGTTCTTTTACTCTCAGTAAAGTGATCCTAGAAGATGACTCTGGACATTGGAAACTCTGCTACTTAGGTCCAACTTTGCCCTCAGATGTTACTGAGTGTAGCCGAAGATACGCTGACTTACATATTCAAAAACTGAATTGATCACAACAGTGATAAAATAGTATTACTACTTTGGACATATACACCCTCATTAATCTGATAATCCAAACCTTTCTTGCAAATACTAAAAATTAATTAAGATAGACACACAGAGAGGCCAAAGCTGCCAAATCTGCCTAAGGCATTTGGACACCCTCTTCCCATTAAAATTTATATTACACAAAGCATTACAGTTGTTGCCCTTACAGCCAAATCATGGGCTGAATGTTTCTAGAACCTCTCTGCCTCCTCATCCTTGAAGATGGCCTTGTCAAGCTGTGCTTGAGTCACACTGGCAGGTTACTGCAGAAATGCTTATATTCACGCTGCAGTCATTATGTTCTCCAGGGCTGCAAAGTCCTCTGATTCAAGAATTCAAGTCATAGTCATATGAGAAGTTGTCATAGGAAGAAATGCATTTTCTGTAAATTAAATCCCTAGTATTTGTTTTAATTAAGATGTTGGTTTTTATGGCTTGCAATGACCAAAGCATTTGGTCATTCTGGCTAGGAAAAGACATGTATAGCCTGTATGGCAGGAAGGGAACAAAAGTTAAATTTCCCTCATCCATAACCCCAGTTTAAAAATAGCTCCTCTGGTTCTTATGGCAGATATTACATACGCATGACTTAAAATGAAGAGCAAAATACCATCTTTTCAAGGTTTTGAAGAGCATATAATGCCACTTATGTGCAATTAAACTTGAAAATGATGCTAAATGCCATGCTACAGCTGCAAACCCAAAAAGCCTGCCTGGAAGACAACAGCCTAAAGCAAAACCATAAATCCCACTTACAGCAAACCTACTGCAAGGAAGTCAACATTACATTTTAAAGAGCACTGCTTCCCTAGCACGCATTTATAACTACTGCAAAATCCGAGTTTTTGAGTCTGAAACTTTTGAATACTGACAGGGGATGGACAGAACTGCAAAGACCATTCAGGACTAAATGGCTGCCTCATTAAATGACTATTGTTAAACATACCCTTGTATTATGTCACCCTTGTCTTAGCCCTCTTGCTATTATTCATATGCAGTTAAGAACTAGAGCAACATACCCTTCCTGATTGGCAATGGAACTACTCCCTGTGCTCAGTGCTGGGAACAATACTGTGTGACCAGAAGGGAGAACCCTGGGGTTGTGTGAAAATAAACTATAATCTCTTAGTCTTTACACATTAGTAAGACAATGTCTTCGCTAGTTTTTATTCTGTCCTCCAATAAAATTCTCCTTATATAAAGTCAATGCAAAACACACCTGACACAAACACTATTCCTCTTTAACCTGTGTTTGTTAGAGTCTGCAATTGTGCCTTTTTCACGTAGACATATCTGGATTTTGTGCACAAAAAGATGTTTAGTGGTCTCCTGCACAAAATTCAGGGTCTTTAGAGACACCCTGCCTGTGGTTCAGGAATTCTGAGTTTTCCTACCTGACCTGTGGGTTTGTGGGTATGTCTTAGCAAGTGTATGCACACAGATGCTTAATTTTAGGAGGAAGAAGTGGGTTTGCTGAAGGTAAGAGAGGAACTGAAGACACACTAAAGAATGTCTCATGCCTTTGAAATTTCTCCTACAACTACCCTAACAAATTGTGGCAATTAACATGCTGTTAGTGTTAGATGTATGCAGCCAGTGCAGGTGCTAATAATTGAAAAAGCATTTAGAGCTTTTACACCCTGGCTGAATATTTCATGATGTGCTGCATGTTTCACTATTTACTCAGTGGGCCTCTGTCACTTCAATCTTCTCTGACTGCTTTGACTGGTGCTATAAAGCTCAACCAAGATAGAGTGACGGCTTGTCACAGGAAAACTCCACTGACTCTAGCAGCTCGCTGGGACTAGCTATGAAGGTTGTCACGACATTCTGATGGAATTCAGCAAATGTTTTGTGACTAATACACCCAACATTTGTCGGCTACCATTAGCCATTCCCTGTGACCCTGCAGTCTGTGTGGATGGCATTAAGTTGTAATGAGAATTTGTTGCCTCTGTGTGTTACACTAATGACACTCTCTCACTGATTTTTCCTTTCACAGGTTAATCAGAAGTGAAATTTGTAAGGATTCAGTGCCCAGACGCACCAGGCTTTAGAGAAGAAAACCCAGTGAGAGAAAGAGAGAGAAAACCTGCATTTTATGGCTAAATGCTTTCATTGATATATTCAGAAACTATTCTAATATCACTACAAACTCCTAGTTGTCTTTTTCCCTAAATCTAGGAAGAAGACTGTATCTAATACAGTGGTTGGTACCTAGTGCCTTGTCCAGTTTATGGGCTCAACTACAATGTTAATTCTCCTTTCTTCCCTCTTGCTCTGCCCAGATGTTGCTGGTTTTATTATTCTCAGAAGCCTTACTGAAGATTTCTCATTAATTTATCAAGACTATTAAGAACACTGGTATCAAGCTGTTTAGAAATGATTGTAACAGATTTAAGAAGAAGGAAAGCAAAGTTATTGTGCAGATGTAATTGCAGCCAGAGAAGAGCAGGTTGAGAACATGTGAGAGAACAGCTCTGCAGACACCATGGTCAGTGGAGAAGGAGGAGCAGGAGGTACCCAGGCACCTGAGCTGAGGTTCCCCTGCAGCCCATACTGAAGATCGTGGTGAAGCAGGATGTCCCCCCGCAGCCCATGGAAAAGACCCACACTGGAGAAGGTGGATGCCTGAGAGGAGGCAGGGACGTGCAGACCCATGGAGAGAAGAGCCCCTGCTGGAGCCCCTGGCAGGGACGTGCAGACCCACGGAGAGAAGAGCCCCTGCTGGAGCAGGTGTCCTGGCAGGGACGTGCAGACCCATGGAGAGAAGAGCCCCTGCTGGAGCAGGTGTCCTGGCAGGACTTGTGCCCTGTGAAGGGCCCATGCGGGAGCAGCCTGTCCTTAAGGACTGCACTCCGTGGAACAGTGACCCAGATCGCAGCAGTCTGCAGAGAACTGCTGCCCCTGGAAGGGACTCACATTGAAGAAATGCATGGAGAACTCTCCCATGGGATGAAGCTCACCCTGAAGACAGGGAAGAACTCCTCCCCCTGAGCAGCGGGAGAAAAAACATGTGATCACTGACCATAACCCCCACTCCTTGTCTCTCTGCACCTCTGGGGGGAAGAGGCAGAGCTGGGAAGGAGGGAGAAGAGGGGGGAAGATGTTTTAAGGTGTCTTTATACTTGTCATTATCCTGCTCTGATTTTGTTAGCAATAAATTCAATTAATACCTCTAAAGCGAGTCTGTTTTGTGAGTGATCTCGGTCATGATATCCACCCATGAACCCTTTGTTGTATTTTCTCTCCCCTGTCCCGCTGCAGAGGGAAGTGAGAGCGCAGCTTTTGAGGTGTCTGGCATCAGCCAGCATCAACCCACTACAGTCTTTTTGAAACCTGGGTACCACTCTTCAGATCACGAAGCCAGTTCTTCAACTCAACAAAGAAATGGAAAGGAGACAAATTAAACAGGAAACCAAAGTTATCAGTCCCTAGTCTACCATGGTAGCAAGTCAGGAGGCTAACAGGTACTACCACCTAACATTTAAATAATTTAATTCTATAATACTGTTAAAAACTGGTGTAAGGCAACATAGTAATCATTGAATTATTCCTGTTGTTCATGTCGGTTGTAGGGAACTCGTAAAAGAGAATCAAGAAGTGAATTGTGCTATTATATACCTGCTGGGTTGCAGCTTGGTAATCATTGCATATTAGCACTGTATAAAATCTGGATATAAATTTGAGAGTACAAAATGGAAAGTTCCAAGACTGAGGGACATAAATATATACCATTATGGTTAATCAGTGGGCTTTCACCTTTTCAAACCTTACCTTCACGTCTGGCTTAAGGGAGTCATGGAAAACGATCAGAGTCAACTTATTTTACCAGTTTTAGCTTGAGAAATGCTTCCCTAGATCTGCCATCACTCTTTTTTTGTTTGTTTCTATGTGAAATCTCACAGTTTCAGCTCATGGAAGGGCAGCACTACAATGGCAGAGGCAATGCAAATTCATGCTGAGTGGCACTAGCAGAAATGTGTATGTACATTTAAGCGTATGTGGCTTAGTGGGTGGATGAGGAGATAAATGTGCACAGCCATTGTTCATATACTTAAAATATTATATACAACTTTGGGAAAAAAGACAGGAGGTTTCCTCCTCAGCTTCAGATAAATAATCTCATTAGGCTCCTGGAAACGTATGCCAAAGAGCTCACTTTTTTCCTGTGTCATTTAGCTGGGTCTTGACAGTTTCTGAGCAAGTTTTATTGTCTCGTTGGGAATTATTTTAGATCCTCGATCAAAAAAAATCCTCAGGCTTATGAAATTCTCCTTGGCAACACACTGAAAACCCAGTGTCCTCCGATGCCTCTGATTCTTATGTGATCAGGGACACTAATGATAATGACCCTTTGCTGAGTATGCTACTTGTCTAGAGGCCTATGTCAACTACACCACTACATCCAGAGTGGACAGGGACAAACTATTTGTTTGCTCTTCAGGCCCCTTGGGCCCTGTCATATGCTATTTGTTCTTGCATTAAGAGGTAGTTTGACTCAGCTGGGCTGACATTTCCTTCAAGTCAGTGTATTCCACTCATGCAGTAGCAGCTACCAAAGCATTAAGTATAGACTTGAGGCTCAGCAACAATCATTTAAGTGCCTTTTTTGATTCATATCCAGGGCTTTTCACATTTTTACTGGTCATTCTGAATCCAAAATGACACATTTTTTTAAAAACTAGCTTTGCTATTTGATATTCAGGCGACATAGCCTCCTCATAGTTAACGTGGCTGCTCATCAATAATACGCATCAGAACCTGCAACTGAGACGATGAACAGGGACTGATATTGCTGCATGATACCAGAGGCATTGATCAGTTCTACTTTTCTTCTCCACCTCATGAAGGACACCTGATACGTGATTACTCTACCAGTCACAGCCTTCCTTCTTTTTCCTTCCATTTCCTATTTAAATTTTACTTTTTGCTGTAATAGGATGTGTTCACATCTTAACAGGAGGAATATCTATTTTTTCCTTTGGGAGTTTCAGTTATTTTAAAAAAGTAACCATGATCTTGTGGGTTTTATGGGGCAGACTTTTGCTGATGCAAAACAGGTAAAAACAGTAACAACAATGCCGAGTATTTTTCTGGTTAATTTGCGATTGTAGGTATTGTTGGAATTTGAAAGATTTGTTTCTGATTGGTTAGACTCTTCTAGTATTGCATCAGTGTAATTCTGCTCATGCCATTTGATGTGATGCACTGGTCAGTTAGACCAGTGACTTCCCAAATGTGAGTCTAGACCATCTGTGATGTACACAAACAGCATCTTTATGTCAGTCGTCTCTTTATATCCGTTAGTAATTTCTTGTAATGTAGAGTAATCAAAAAGATGTCATTAAAAAGATGTCTCCAATGTATCTATCCAGGATCTTATTTGGTAATGCAGATTTCTACTTATGTGTTAGCAAATCTCAAAAATTCCCACTCTGTGACCAGGTCAGACAACTTTTCATGAGGTCTCAAGGGATCCCTGTGATACCATTTCCATCCTCTGTTCTAATCCAGTAATACAAGAAGTCATAAAGTTTTGTCTCATAGCATAATACCCGCTTCCCTGATGGCTCCGCCACTATGGGAATCTAAAACCTATGCAGCATTTCCAACATTATCTTAACTGTAGGGCTGTTCAGAATGATTCAAAAGTCACAGTTCGAATTTCAATTTATATATCAATTTTTCACATATTTGTTGTTTTCATACTCCAGACCTCTTGTCTTCCAGGCTCTTTCTAGATCCTCTGGATCTAAAACCACAGCTGAGAAAAAGTTTGCAAAGTAGCCAGCTATTTCTGGGCAGGTGGGACAGGAGCAAAGCTGACTTGAAAGAGAAACATTTAAAGTAAATTTAGGAAAAACTTCCAAAGATAAATATCAGCTACAGACATGACAGTGCTTTAGCTGATTTACCTCTTGGGTACTTCTAGCTGACATACACTAAAGATTTCTGGGCAGGAAAGCAAGTACCTGTCACTTTCTGTAATTTACGAGGATATGAAATAGCAGATAATACAGTCCACCTTTGTTTCAGAGAGGAGAAAAGAGTTTGACCATAACAGACAAAGCTTAACAGAGCTTTTTTTCTGATTCAATCCACTTTGTCTTTTTAGCACCTTGGACCAAAGTTAAGTCAGTGTAGATAAAGAGCAAAAGGAAGAGATGGCTGGGTCTGGGGAGAAGCTGAGGGTGCGAACACTGGGCTGGAGAATAAATTTAGCAGCAACAGAAAAGAGGAAGAAAACAATGTCTGGATTTGGAAGCCTGGCAAGTTCTCCACTCACTGCTCAACCTGTGTTTAGCAATTCTGATGTGCTACTGAGCAGACAGCTCAGGCTCAGGACGACTACTCTCCCTCAGTCCCTCTTCAGCGGGCAATGAAAGCAGGCTGTACTTTGAAAATCTTCCCCCATCATGCAAACTGACACAGGCATGCTTTTCAAAAACCCACAGCCAATCTGTTGATCATTACTTATTTACAAAGGCCTTCGGGCAGAAAGTCCTGTAAAAACCATACTTGATACGGTATACACTAGCTTTTTCTGCTTGTGGAAAAAAGTACCCCTAAGGCTACCTCAAACCATCACTTTCTATTGCACATAAAATGTACCATGTAACACTAAAGTATTTAATATATATGGTATAATATATCTACAGGAAAGGCATTTGTGTAGAAGTATGTTACCCTGTATTTGGTAATTTGATGTTTTGCTGAAGGCTATGACTTGAAAAAGCCTGCACCTAGTACAGAGGACCTGTCATCTCAGTACCCAAGAGCCAATAGAATAAAGAAGTACCCTTAAGCAGCAAAACTTTGACACAGCTTTGAAGCATATGAAAACAGTATAACTCCCCAGAATTATTATTACTCAAGATCAAAGAAATGAGGCATACTTTACATAGCAAACAGGGACAGTGTGTTCAGCTCCAAATGTTTCAGCTCTTTCTCTCTCTCTCTCTCTCTCTCTCCTTCTCTTTCTTTCTACTTTTGCTTCCCCAAAATTAGAATCTGGAAAAAGGTGAGTGGGGGGAATCTCCACATTTAAATTTTAAGCAGTTAAAACAATTAGAACCAGATAAGAGGACTGTCCAAAGGTAAGTAAATTGAAAACGATGCTAGCATGACAACTGGCACTATAAAAATGAGAAGTTTGCCAGTATGCTCATTTTATTTTTCCTCATAAACTGTAAACAAGCATGTAAATCAGTGTCATATGGCCAAGGCTGAGCTAACAGGAAGGCAGAGAACTTTTAATGATACATTTAACAGAAATAGATGGTCAATAGGAAAAAAAAAAAGCCACAGCTGGGTGCATTTTCCCTCTGTGAATCAATCTCACTTTTGGTTCTGTAGTCTAAACAGAGATGAAAACGATTTGTGGAAGTTATGTCCTTGAATATGCCCTATATTGCAGAAACAATAAACAAATATGGATGCTTCTGTAACTGCCCAAAGAAAATTCCAGTCTAGTGACTGAAACACAAAGAGAAATATCACCTACTTGTATCCAGAATCATTACACGAACAAAATCATTGTCAATTATAAAAATCATGAGAGATTTTATTTATGGAAAGAACTATGCATTTGTATCTTTTTTTTTTTCACTTAACTTCTGTGAGCAGGCACACATAAATCTCAAACTGCACGGATGTGTCTGTTTATATATGTAAATAAGTTTACATTTTTCTCTGCGTGTGTGTACATATATATACAGACAGAGTGGAAAATCTCTGCTATGTATTTACAGATACAATTATGGACAGAGGGTCTAGCCTGGCAACACAGCATATGCCAAAAGACAGCAGGAACAGCCTCCTTGAAAACTCTGTCCTACTACGTTATCCCATTTTGACTGACTTGAGCAGGTAAAAGGCAAAACACAGTGAGATAGAATGCAAATGACATAATATTTTAAGAGATTACAATTGCTTGTTGCAATTCTAGTTTTAACAAATCTCTTAGAAGTAATTTGTCCTATGAATGGAAACTACATAGTTATACAAAGGAGTACTATTGTAAAATAATGTACACATAGCAACAGGGGAAAATATCACTAACGATGCTGTTTTCATCACCCACTTTTAGAGTATACACTACCCTCTTAAAAATCCCTGTATTTCATAATTAATGTGCTTTTAGTTTGACTAAAACTGTGTTAGTTTTGAACTTTGCTTGGGCAAGTACATATATTATTAGACTTTTTCATCAGTCTAAATCAATTAAGAGAAATTTGATTTCAATCGACAGGATAAAAGGAAGGTAATATTCAGGTTCATTTTTGATTGTGATGATACATCTCACATATGGCCTTAAGTACAGAAAACAGTACTCAGAGGGAATCCAACAAAAAGAGAATTGCCTGAGGCAAACTAACCACATGAGTTCCCCTGATTGGTTAGTGCTATCATTAGTGCCACTGCTGTTTAAGAACTACACATGGACAGGACAGGGTGACAGCTAAGACTTTAAAGCCTATGTATTTTTCAAACAGCTTTTCAAACTGTTTTTCATGACAGAATTTTTTTTCAGCTCTATCATTAACTGCTGACAAGCTGACAGAATAAATACTTCAGCCTTTCAGAAACCATCTAACAATCTTTTTTTTTCACCCCCTCCCCTTATTTTTGATGTGGGGGGAGGAGAGGAGGAAGGAAGAAAGAAGATGAAGATATGAGTTTCTTACAGTCTTACCTCATCAGTTTGGGTGAGGAGTTGGGTGAATTTCGCATGCCTCCATTTCGCTGCTTTTTTTTGGGTGATAGTGTTGATGGCTGCTCATCTTCAACTGGAAATATAAGGAACTCATGAGATTAAGTACTGCTCTGAATGCAATATGAAATACAAGTGAAGTAGCAAAGAACACACACTCTATGTCCATTCACGCACTGATACTTCATCCCAACAGTAATAAAAATCAAATACATGTTAGTCGAAGAGATTGGTTTGAAGGAGAAGCAGAGAAGAATACCAGAGTTTTGAACATAGGTGTTCAAATTGGTTTCATACTTCAAAAACAAAGGTGAGGGGACCACATTCGGGTTATTCTTAGAGTTATTATCAGTTAATCTGCGCTACAGAAAAATAGAATTAGTGCTCTGCTGTATTCCCAGACAGAAAAAGTACTATTTGCAATATCAACATAACAGCTGCCAGCCTGCTTTTGCTAATGAACTATACACCAGTTGGTTCTCGCTCCTCACATGCCAAACAACAGAGTCTTCATGAAGAGATGTAAAATATTCAATGCCTTGATGTTCAATGATTCAGTTAGTCGGGAATATGAATGCAGCCTGCCATTGTGCACAGATCTCCAGCACAAGTCAGACCTCATCTCCCTACTCTCCTCACAAAAAAGAGTTTTAACAGGAGTGAACAGAATGAGGTTGAATGGAAGTGGGGAGACAGTACCTGTATAACAGAGGATGCATGTGTTATGCAATCTTTTAATGAGGATGAGGTGCATTTTCAAGGACAGATCAATTTCCAGATATAAAATCACCTACAGTTTTGCCAGTCATAAACTACTCTTGGCTAACTTACGTCACAATATGTATTGCTTAAAGAGGTGCAACTTACCTATAAGAATTAACCACAATCTTTACTGTTTTGAAACTGTAACTGCACTTCATAATCTGTATGTAACGTTTACATGTGCAATCAAAGGGAATAAACTCATGCCTGCTTTCTCAGGTTCATGCTAATGCTAATTTATTGTGATATAAAGAAGAAAAAATAAACTTTTTTTCTATCTTACTGTTTACTGAAAAATTAATCAGAAGATAATATAGCTGATGCCTAGGAAGCTTTTACTTTAAAGCTAAAAGGGAAGACATTAGTAGCAGTAGTAGCTGCTATATTTAAAGAGCTTAGCACTCATTAGCAGTGCACAGGCAGAGGTTGAGAAAAAAATACTACTTGCAACAAGATACACAGGAAAAACAACAAAACTGAGATATACATCATCTGCCCCAGACTTATCTGTGAAGAAATGAAACAACAGCCTTTTGCTATAACCCTCTTCTGACACTATTTTATTACGGAGTGCATGCCAGCCTGCCACGTCTGTCTGTTTGCCCAAGTCTGCTATGGAACTTCATTTTGCCTTGCTCAAGAGCAACGGGCTGGGTCCTGAAAAGACAGATTTTGCTCTCTTTTTAGATGACCTGGAATCACCTAGTACAAGGGAGTCACAAGCAAAGAAAGCACTGCAAAGAAAAAAAAAAAAGGCAACAAAACAAAGCTAATCCCAAAATAAATGTGCCGAAGAGGGGTGTAAAAGATAATACTTAGATCAGAGCAACGACTATCTAATAATGATTTATTCACTAAGTTTCTTCTCTTCTTGGGCAGCATCCCTAAAGACAAAGGAATTTTTTTCTCATTTGACTCTTCTTTCTGTTTCCAAATCAAAGTCCTATAGTGTAAATGCTTATTGATGGCTAGTCAAATGCCATTCTTTGGCTGAGAGATAAATAAGCCCACAGAAAATTCTCAGAAATACAGAAATTGAAATTTTCTTTCAGTGACAGTTTGCATGTATTAAACTAGATCACTTCAGTATTTAGCTATGTTTACCATGAAGTGAACATGCACAGAAATGCACACAAATATTTTGTTGGTAATATCTTTGCAGTTTTGATTGCAAAAAAATGCAAGTCTTTGCACTTTTCAGAACACCCTCTTCAAATTATTCTTCTGAAAATGACCTAGTCTTTTTTTAAAGTTCTCTATCAAAAAGTTATTTGCATTCTATTCCACACAGGCAATAGGTTTCAAGATATCCACTGTGCTCTCTTGCTCTTTATTGGATATAATTATTCAGTTCCAGCACTTAATGGATCAAATGAACAAGAATCATCCAAAATCTTTCTTCCAGAAAACAACAAATGATCTATTTTGCTCTCTCGGGAGTAAAAATTCTAAATTTCACTCAAATTAATCTGTTACCATGGGGTTACAGAATGTTTGTCGAGAGATGCAGTATGGCACCACTTGTTATACATGTTATAATGTTATAACCATTGTTATACAACTTCAGTAGTTCCACGAAGATACACAGCCATCAGGACCATGAGCAAAAAATCTTACAGTAATATAAGTCAACTATAGATAATACTATAACCAGAAATATTTCTCTGAACAAGAGAAAACAATATTAAAAAGTAATATTTTCCAAGTTTTCAGACAGTTAATAAGACTCCTGTCTGATCCTTTCAAATTCTGAAAGTTAATACAATAAGGATGTTTTTGTACTATATGGTCCAACACTTGTGTTCTCCAGTGCTGCCAGGTGATGCTAACCTGCTGCCCAATTAAAATCAAAGTCTTACTAGTAATCATCCAAAATAACAACTTCTATAAGTATATTTCTAGTCTGCACTTAATTATTGGTACTGCATCTACAATAAATAAGCTTCCTTTTTGGATACGTGTTTGTCATATTCAAACTATATTATTGTCACCAGTTGCCTGCAAAGTCCAAGGTGGACACGGCTTACTAGTTAATACCTGTTAGCGAAGCCTTCTGAGGGATCTCAATGTGTTGCTTAACCAAGAGAGCCATTTATTCTCATTGTAGCATATATATTAATCATATGACAGAAAATCAAGCTTTGTTTTCCACTGAAATCTCTGCACAGAGTTTACAGGGCATCTGCAGTTTAGCAACACAGCTCCATACGAATGGAGGAAGGGAAGGGAACACATGAAGTTGAAATACGTGAATAGTATCTAATGGACACTTACCTACGGCTTGGTTCCCAAAAATGTCGCAGTGATAACTCACAAGTGGTTTCTCATTATTAAGTAGGATATAAAACACATTTAATTATTATTCTTCAGGTACTCCTGTCAATTTCCTGCCTATTTAAAGAAGTGGATCTAGCAAATTTTTTAGTAAGGTTATTAAATATTTTAGTTTCATGGTTTCTGTGTCTGCTTTAATTTAAAAGGGAGTCCTAAATTTGCTTGTTCTTATGAAAGACAAACATATTTGAATAATGGGGCCGTGATATATGACAGCTCAATTCTGATATTGTATGTTTGCTTTTGTTAATGACTCTTCACTTTTTATGTCTTTATACTACAAGATTTGTATTAACTACAGCCATATTATGTTACGCAGACTTTTTTACCACTCTCACGAAAATTGGAAATAAGTTCAAGAACTGGACACAGAGTTTTATAGATTTCGAACTCAATTCAGCCTCTGAGTTCTACTAACATTCAAGAGCTTCTTTGCACATCCCTAAGTATAATGCTTATTGTACTGCTGCAACAAGCCAGAGCCCACTTGTCTAATAACAGTTTTGCGGTTCAGGAAGACTCAGCGCTAAAAAAATGTCAAGCAAGAATAATGAGGCTTCAGATACTCAGTTTTATGCTGGAGTTTAAATTAAAGTTACACTGATGCTTTAACATGTTTGCTCATTCTTGAGTAAAGAGTGTTCATTATTTCAATGACATAACCTCCAGACAATGTTCCATGAATTGGTTTAAGATGTGCTGGTAATTTTAACAGCCTTAATGTGGAGTTGAACATCTGTAACAACATATTACTTGACTTTTAGTCTCATTTCATTTTTAAAGCAAAACAAAGGGAAAGTCTTTCAAAACAGTGGACAAGTTGATAACTTTTTTCTTTGTTATTTTCTAATTATTTTTAAAACAACACCATCTCCTTCACTGCCTCTCCCAGGTCACTAGCTGAATTAGTTTATAAATACTTTTTTTAGACAACAAAAAGAGCTGAAATTTGAAATAACATCTATGTTACTGCACCCTAACTGGGATACCTGGTAAGTTCATTCTGCCTAGCATTCTGCCAAGCATTTTAAATGCTTCAAAGCAAGTAAATCCTTTGAAAGGTACAGCACAAACCACCCAGAAACATTAGTTGGCTAGCTATCTTGATTAACTTATTAATCACCACATCTGGAGAAACCCACAACTGTAAGCACTTAACAGAGCATTAGTAATGTCACAGTCACATCGAAAACAGACTGCAAAAAAACCATGCACAAACCATTCTGTATTGCCTTATGCATCCAACTACTGGGCTACCTACGGAGATCTTGGTTCAACCCAGGCTTTTGGGAATGGTAGCGGTATTTTACAGGCAGGCTGAGTGCCCTTTGCAATCTACAGTAGGTAGATTCTCCTTGTTCAACAGAACTCAGTAAGTTAAGGTGCAGCAGCGAGGGGTTGTTGGGTAGGAAGAGGCTCCCTTTACGGTTATTAACAAGTGGAACAGGTTCCGGGATTCCTTCAGTGGACTTGGCATCAATCAATGCATTAGTAGTTGCATTCTTGAATTGATATGAACATTTTGGGTAACTTGATTTAGCTGCATTCTTTACTTCTAAATAATAAGAAAAAATTTAAATTAATTTCTTTGTATTAAAAATTATTTCAAACCACAGGCATGAATCAATTTTGATATTATGTGGAAATACAGACATTAAAGCTTAAGATATCAGTTCCAACAGCAGAAATAAAGGTTTATACCTGCAGCTTTCTTATGTTGTTTCTTTTTTTTTTCCCCTCTAAAATGACTCTTTATAAAAGAATACTTATAAAAGGATTATTCAACAATATTATCAGCTTTAAGCAATAATCCTATCCTAGAGTAAGTATGTCTGAGGTAATACTTATTCCCCCATGTTGATAAGGGCTTTGAGATTTACTATCTGTGGAGGATGTTTATTTCTTTGAAACTACTGAAAATGACAGGGGAGGTAAAGCACTCTGCTGCTATTAAAATAAATAAGGAATCATAGAAAACATAAGGTCACCACTTCAAAATTGTGCAAGCATACTTATGGAATTAAACTGATTTTAAGGAACCCACATAAAAGTTGTTGCGTATTCAACAGTGCTGCATACTGTAAATCTCAGGAGGTCATACATAGTACCTCTGAAAAGAAAGTTAAGAAATTCAATTTTCTAAATATGGATTTAGCTTAAAACTGTGATTGTCTTCCACTGATAATATATCAAGGCTATTTAAACACTACCCTCCCCCCAATAATACCTCTAACAAATGGCACCCTTAGTAAAAAGTAACAAGAAAATGTTTTTCTGGTAAAATATGCAATAAAGATCTTGTCCTAATTATTGTTTCATTCTGAATGAGTACAGTGTAGAGAAGAGGGTACATGATTGAGCTGCTAAGACCTTATATTTGGTTATGTATAATGAAGTAAGAAATTTAGGTAGGGAGTAGTTGGTGGACTGATTTGCAGCATTATTTCCCTATACCTTAAAGATTCAATGGAAAACATAGAGCAAAGTATTTGAGGAGGTCAGCATGTTTTTGGGAATCTTTGTTTAGTTTACCACCAGCTAGAAACACCATCTGGTAACAGGAAAGAGAAGAAAATAGCATTCCCATGCTTGCCATTTTTCTTCAAGCACAAAATCTGTCCCTCTCACAGAAAAGGTAGATGTATAGGAATTACAAGAGTCATTTGAAGGTACTTTTTAACAAGGTTGAACTAGTTGGTGACAAAGCGCCCATTCCAATTCAGTGACCTTTTGATGGCTTGCAACTATTCTGACTGAGGTAGATAGAAAAATTAGTGAGAAAAAGAACTGAAGTCTAATTTACGATGTTATTCTGATTTTTACTAATAGAAGTAACATTGGAAGTATAATAAGAATGCATACTCACCAGAGTTAACATATATTTTAAATGATCAGAGGAGAGCATATATCTTTGATTAGCAATACTGCCACAAAAAATAAAATATACTCTATAAAATATTGAATACACTACTTGAAAATTATCAATTTTACCTCAGAGTTACTGTTTTTTTTATCAAATTTTGTACTTCTACTTTTGATATTCCTCCAAGTGAAATAATTCTCAGATGACAGAATATATCTGAAGATCTCTATCTCCCTATACATGTCACTGGTCGACCATGTATTTGAAGGCCTTGATATGCATCAACTCAGTTCTATTTTTAAAGTGCAGATAGTAATACTGGAAATAATCTTTAAAAATCCACATCCTGTATCAAAGTATCTTCACATGCAATGGAAGAAGGCCAGAATCTATTAAGTTTATCGACCCTCCAATCAAGTTGTTTAAGAAACACCATAATCTTTCTACAGTCTCTTCTTGAGTTCAAAAGTGATGGTTTCAGATACCAGACCTGACTATTAAGCAATAACCTTCCATAGCACAGCGTATGTCTTATGGCATATTCCATGCAGAAAAACTCAAGCTTTCCTAAGATTTTGTGCTTGCACAGGCACAGCATGTGTCAGAACAAAAATACTTGTCTTTTGGTATGACTTCATATCTGGAACTTGGCACCATATTTAATAGCACCACATGATCCTGTTCAGCAGGAAGGCAGACTGAGCTGCTTAAAACCTAAGTTGCTTCCCCTTACTTCCAACAGTGTGGACAGGTACTATTACTGAGCATAGGCATAACAAGTTGCCAATTGTTTTTGGTCAACTATTCTAGATTCAAAAGTTCTAACTACTGGTTTCATTCCATGACTTCGAGCTTCCTGCCTCTGACAAGAGCTCAGATCAAAGTGGAAGAAGCCCCACAGTGGATCAATGATGAAATTCTTTGTACATAGGATAATTTTCTCTCTTACTCCAACAGTTTTTGGCCCACATCTTTTTACTCCATCTTCAAAATAAGGATTACAGAATATCTGAATGACCTATCTTTGGTAGAGATAATAATCTCTTTCTCCTTTCCTCCTAAAATTACATACATTTTTTAGCACAGAAGAGTAAAGCTGGTTACTCTTAGTGTAAATAGCCTGCCAAGATGTAGGTGCACATTGTGCCACACACATGGGGCTGCCAGGATACACCCTAAACTACATGAGCAATCATGGAGCTTTCGGATTAAGCAGCACTGTACAATTGTGTGGGAAACACAGGAAAACTTCAGCAGATACAGACTATAGTGTGCAGAACCTAAACCACTTATGTAGCATCCCTCTGTTCAGCAAAGACAGTTGATTTTTAATAATAATTTCTTTAAAATCTGATTGGGTTCTTGCACTGTTATGTGGGCTGATTTCCATAAAAAACATATCTGGGAAACAAAGATTGCTGTTAATTGTATGGAACTAAATACATCCTTACACACTGTCACTGCCTCACTAGGTTTGGCAATCAAACTGTCTGGATTGGGGTAATTGTTGTACCACTGCAACATCAAATCACAACCTCCAAATCCAGGGTTCTCTTCCAAGTATGGGATGAATTTAGCACCACCAAGTCTACTAAAACAGGACTATATTTCTAGTCAGAGTTAGATTAATTTCTTTTTATGTAGAATGACATATGACCTTATTTCCAATGTAAATGGTCACAGGCCTGCATTGTTTACACTGCAAAAGTTCCTGAGAACTGCTTGGCACATTTTCATGTATCTATGAGGCATTATTATTACCTAAGAATATTCTGAGAACCATTTTGAGAGCAAATTATAAACTACATTTTGAGAATGGCAAGCAGTAAGGAACAGGATAAAAGTAAGAGTAAGAAATTCCATTTTCTGTAGTATTTTCTAATTGCACCCTGGGTGAACACTACCTACTTTTAATAAATGATGTACAGAATTTGCCCACGAAGCCTGTCACCATTAGAGAGATAAAAAATAATATGTATAAAATGTGATATATTAATGCGATTGTAAAGGTATTTTGAAGTTGCATATATTCCTATTCCTTACCCCCACCCTCAGGACCTCCCTTTCAAGCTCAATGAATACACACTTGCCTACAGACTGCGTTAGGGAATCATGCCTGTTTTTATTTCTATACATTTTATTTATTATAATGAAGATAATTTGAATTGCAATCTGCAACTCCCTGAACATTTTTAAAACAACAAATGTAGTTAAACTAATGCCTGTGGCAATCTCTATTTATTCCTTGTGAGCATACACTTGCCATAGCTTCAAACTGGGCTGAGCTTTAATTTAAATGTAACAAGGCAGAATACCAGTACAGTGCTTTCAACAAAATGGCTGAAACTGGCTTCAGCATGATTTGCCTGGAAGGGAAGATGAAAATGTGTTTTAAAGGAGAAAAAATATCCTGACCAAAACCAGACATTCTAAACAACCACCACAGATACCCAGTGCTCCTTTCCTCCCCCATCTCTATCAGCTGCTAGGCTTTCAGCACTGTTTTTCGCCAGACACTAGCACAGTGTTTTCCTTCATAGTCAGCCATCAGCCAGAGCTGTCACTTGCAGATACTTCATTTTTGTTTCAGTCTAATTCATACTGCACCCCCTTAATCTCTGTAGTGAGTAATGCCATGTCACTGCGAAGATATGTCAGATCCAGCACTAGAAATACAGAGAGTGTTTCTAACAGTTAAACTATCTTGGTTTGAAGAAATATTTTATTTCTTCCTCCAACTTAACCGATGTCTTTCTCCTGAACCTCTTCTGAGCTGACCTCCAAAGGAGCAGTCACCATTCTCCAATCTGGCTTAGCTTTCATGGGGTGGGGGGGTGATGAGAAGCTGCAGCCCTCTATTACTAAATGCAAATAATCAATATGTTTATTGAGCTTTTGGCTACCAGAAACCTTTTGATGGGAGTGACAGCGAGCACGACTTGCCTCATTCAATGACAAGCTTGTTTAGACTTTTTGCTACCTACCACTTTGTGAATCAGGCAACTGAAAATACCCACAGCAATTCCTCCAAACTGTCAGCTATTGCTGTGATTCCACCCAGCACCCCCTGTACAAGACAACAGATTAACCATTAGGCTAGATATGTTGAAAATATACAGCTTCAACCTTTCCCCAGCTAGCTCAGAGCGATGTATAGATGATTATTTCAACCGTCAGCTGCCGCATAGACTTAAACCCCTGCACAATAACTCCTGGATTCATCTGCCCCTTGTCAAACTTGCACAGCTTTAGTTTGAGCATACATAGTGTGGCAGTTTCACTGCGGATCTAGAATAATCCAGACGGCTGCTGTCTCTTTGTTAACAGGAAGCTAAACTGATGAGTTTGTAATGCATTTCTTATCAAAGGTAGCTTCAAAAAAGAAAATGTGCCAAATCAGTTGGGGTTGGGATTTTGCATAGTATTGAAATATGATTTAATCAAAACATCTGTTATTTGTTGGGGAAAAAAAAATACCCCATGTTATTCATCCTCTAAAAATCATTTTGTGCCAATGAACTATTTATTTTACAAATTTACTTGATCTTTTTGGTGGTAAGAGATGTAATGAAATCATTGACTAGAAACTACAATATAATGGTGCTTGATGAGATACAAGAATGTTAATTTTAGAATCTGCGGAGCAGCGTTTGCTTGATGTCTGAAATGGTAATTCAAATGAAACAGGATTGCTGCTTTTGTTTCTATGCGCATTGCAAACTTGGAAATGCATTTCATCCTGTTTTCTTAGTACAAAAAGATACGCTGCATATCTCTATGCACTCTCACCATTAGGAAAGCAGGTGAGGCTGGCTTTTAGTTGCAGAGTGTGCCACTTGAAGCAGATAAAAACACCAAGATCCAGGACTGTCAAGAATGCATCATCAGAACATTTTGCAAATACTGAATGGTGCTTACATGAGACATTCTCTTTGAAACTGCAGATCAAGAAATATGTCTTTTCTTTTCTTTTTTCCCCCTCTTTTTGTCTCAAGCTTGCACCTTTTGGCTAAAGGCACATAAAATTTCAAAACAAATGCATTGTGTTTGCTACTTTTTTCTTTTTTTTTTCCGTTTTCTTTCTATTGGCATCCAATACTTAAATTTTGTATTAATAATACATGGTCTTTCAGACTTAATTCTTCTCCCACATAAAGAACTGAAACTCAAACACATATATTCCTCATCTTTGCTTTTCCTTGAATGCTGTAAAAAAGACAGTTAATAGCAAATGTGGAACCATGCTGGATCCTGTTATTAATTTAAGATGGCTGCTCTGATATTCAATGAAATCAATATAAAATTTAAGTTCCTAACCTTTTAGAGTAACTTGTATATAGAATGAAAAATAGACTACAAAGGAGTTTGGAAACCCAGCAAAGTTATAACTTGAATCTTCTGGTGAAGTCCGGTGTATGGGTTTACACCATTTGTACTTATTTTTAAAGGTAGAGCAACTCCCTAAGGTTACCACAGAAATATATTTTTTTCTTTGCTCCTCCAGTTTAATTGAAGAACATAACTTTTGTGAATGCTGTATCAATTATTATCACTTCTCTGTTATGATGACTTCAGCAAGCAAAGAAGTGGTTTAAGGCTGGATAAACTGTGCTTGATCCAAAGTCCACTAAAGTCAGAGAAAACATTTACACTGACTTCAGTGGAATTTAGATCAGGAGCTATTCATACCTCATGCATATCCTGTTATAAATGAGAAGCAAGCCTTTCCCATATATATAGCATTTTACACACATTGGCGTGTGTGATTTTGAGAAGGAAGGCTTCTGCTTTCATGGATCTAGTTTCTCATTCAAATACAGATGTACATAGACAATAGGATAATACTTGCATATAACAAACATCTTCTCTTTCCCCTGGCAAGTTTGCACAGTAGAAAAAAAGCCACTTCAATTCCTAATCAAATCCTAATTTATATTTAGACTAAGTCATAGGTCCATTGAACCTTGAACATCTTTTCTAAATCAAATTTAGTATTCCCTCAAACATTTTTCTTGATTTTTAGTCTTCATTCTCCACTGCCTTTTCAAATTATGATTCACTCTGTAATTGTTTATTCAAGTCATTATACTGCTATTGGAAAGCTGTCAAATGGGAAGTTAAAAAAAAGTGAAGCATCAGTGGGCTTTTTCCCCCATTCAGTCAATTGTCCAGTTGGCTTCTCCACATGCCATATCCATACAGAATACTATTTGGATAAAGTTTATTTTGGGAAAGGGCAAAGAAATGGAGATGTGCCTAAACTGTAGAACTTAAAACAGAACACTGTCTGTTTTCATGGGGGCCTGTTTTCCAGACAAACATCAGAGTGAAGGGAACTAACTTCGTCTTTTTAGAGTGCACTTCAGAGAATAAGGAAAGTCAAAGTGTCTCATCAGCATGGCACATGTAAATATGCCGAGTTAAAATTTAAATTATGTTACTTCATTATAACAAGCTGTTCTGCTCTGAACATGGAGGAGGAGCTACAGAAAACGTTTCCCCATGTGTCAGAAAAGAGCTGTTCAGACCCTGTGTTTCCTACCAAGTCACAGGGAGCCATGAACTACAATTCTGGAGCCCCAGCTGCTGTCTCTAGCAGAGCAAAGTACAAAAGGATTGCTCAAAGCCACATGTTAACATTTTAACAGACTGCTGATCCCATGGCTACAAGCAGAGGACTGGGAATCTCCTGACTGGGATTTAGTTTTACCACTGATTTTGGGTTACACAGCCTTGAGTGGCTCACTTGCAGTCAATACTATTTTAAAGGATTTTCCTACCCACAGATCTTGTTAGAATTCAAATTATCTGAAATTGTGGCTGTTAATCTCTAATTTTCTCAGATCTAGCAGGTGTAAGGCTGCCAACTTGCTATTGCTGTTTGAAAAGTATATTTGCAATACATTCCATAAAAATATACTATACTCATATGTGATAAGAGTGTATTGCTATTACAGTGTTTGGTGGTTTGTTTGGTTTTCTTTATCGGACATGAAAGTGTGCCTCTAACATTGAGTAACTAACATCCTTTCCATTTCAGTGTTTCAATTTTCCTTTCTTAAAAGACATAGTGTCAATTAAAGGACACTGATTTCCTTAAGAGCGGCCCTTTGACAGTTCCCCAAGACATGACGGGTAAAGCCAAAAGGCACATCCTTGGGAGATCCTTTAAGAGTAGTAACACAGAGCAAATTACAATATTCCATGCATTGTCATAGACTATCCTTGTTTCGAAGCACAGCAATCCAAAGTGTATTGTTCTTTGTCCTATTGCCTCAAAGAGGATTTTGACACCAACTACAAGGGACACAGAGGAAGAAGTTGTAACACTAGCAAGGGCACACTGTAGGTATGCCGTTCTGTCTTGTTTTTACAAAGTTAAGGAAGTTTCCCCTTTGTGACTAAACACACAATCTGATCAGTCACTGCAGAAAACAGTGAAGTTCTATTTGTGGATAAAAAATAAGCTACTATTAAAAAAAAAATCTAAATTTGATAGGCCACTTGTCATTGTGCCTATGATCACTTTACTGTTTACACTCCCTCAGCTCCATTAAATTCAGAGAAAAATATACAATGCCTTGAAGTAACTAAGAGTAAAAGTAAGCACTGGAGTCCTTGGTGATTGCTCTGCTCCTTGGGATTAGAAATTTTGTATTTACAGCATAGTCTGACAAGGAAGAGTATTTCAGTGCACAGGAAAGCGATATTTCTATGCCTTTGGAGCAGGACTCCACAAATTTCAGCTCAGTCTTTCTGCAGCTGTTTCCTTCCTGTGAACATTGGGAAGTGTAGATTTCATCCTGCAGAAATCTAATTTGAATTATTACCTTTATTTTCTATTTAGAAGTGCCAATTTATCTTAACACCTTAAAAACACATATTTCAAGTGTAATTCCAACCTGCATATCCTAAAGTTTTAAACTGAAATAAAATTTCATCTATCTTGTTCATTACAAGAAGACAGACTAGGTCCATGCCAATACCACAGTGAAATAAAGATTTTAATAAACTTCTTATAAATCCAGGTGATTCTAATCTTAAATTCTAAGGTTTTATGTATTTTTTTTCTTTTCAATTCTTCCTCTGCTTCCCCATGAGTTGCCTTACTTTTGAAAACACACTTGAGAGGATTTGGCTGAGGTTGTTTCTTTTTTTTAATTTGGTAGTTAATATGTGACTGATAAATTGGGAGTTTATTCATATCTTTTTACTTTGTAAAATTTGATACCATTGAATTTCTTTTGGCTTGTGTTTATCTCCGAAAAAAAAAAAAAAGGCGTAGAAATGTCTGTGTCTCTGAACAAGAAGAACTGAAATATTAACATTAAACTCTGGTTTTCTTATCATTAGTCTCACTCAGTTTTCACCCATATCAGTGGAAAAACTTCCATTTACTAAATTTTCATAGGATCAGGCTCAGTGATCCCCAGTATTCTTCCATACTTAGCTGTAATATTCCTCTGGGATGGAGGTCCTCACACTACTGTTACTTCATATCATTTCATATGTAAAGTATAAAAGGCTGTGCCTATTTACATAGACACTGGTTCTAGAGACAAGTACTTACACTGTACACACTTTTATGGAAAAAACTGTATACAATTTAAAAGACCCATCTGAAATATATTTTTTAATCAAATTGTTTCCTTAGCAAAACAATACCTAACGAAGTTTTTGCAGACTTCTCAGCCAATACTGATTTCTAAGCCAGCACCACCACCTGCTGGTTACAGGGAGTTTCAAGACCCAGTGCTGTTTTCCTGTCTTCAAACCCATGCATCAATATCGAGCAGCATTTCTCAGCCCTTCTTATACACAGAAATGTTGTTACAAGAAGAGATTTTTAGCAGATTGTTGCAGTTTAACAGTATTCTATTAGCTGAATTATGGCTTTCATAAAAGCAGGGAATGTTAACAAAAAACATTATTTTATGCAAAGTACGGTAAGTCACAGGGTAAACATTAAAATTAATCAAATAGATTGAACCTGTTTTATTAAAAGGCTATTGTCACATATGCAGGTTTTATTACTTACATAGTTAAATACTCTTTATAAGACTAAGAAATGAATATTTTTTTTCCTAAATGATCCTTACTTTAGTGTATTCCACAATGCACTCCCTTCCTGTGAAGCTTTTTCTTGCTCTGAACAAATGCATCTAAAAAACCAATACCACCTGTTAAATATATTAATATAAAAACAACCAAGATATAAATAAGATTAAGTCTATAAAACAATAGCAAAAATGGAGATGGAATATAATCAATTGCTATGGAAATTTAGGGAAGTATAGTACATAATTTCTAGGTAAATATTGGCAAAAAAAAAAAAAAGGAAGTAAACCAGCACAATAATAACAAAACCCCCCGAAACTATATCTCTGCAAAATGCTCACAGTAGACTGGCTGAAATCGATTGCTATGGGAAGCAAGGGCTGACAATCCACCCTCTAAGGGTGAAAAATAAAGCATAAGCTAAGAAATCCAGTGGTGACAACTAATAACAATGATTTCTAATAGAAGGAATACTCAAAAGGACGCATGTATATAGCAAGGCTCAAAATACCTCCACATAAAATAAAAAAATTACTGTAATGAATCCTCTCTGATAATTTTCCTATTACTAAAAAAACCCTACTTTACTGGTAAGATTGAAATTTCTCCAACAACTAGGGTTCAGCTCTTTTGAAATACTGTGAGAAGGGAAAGCATGCCATCTCACCATTCACTTCATGTAAGACCAACTATAATGGCATAAAATTACACAGGCTAGCAAGAGAGAGAAAAAGCAAATAATACTGAACCTACCCAACTAATCTGATATTAAAAAAACAAACTACGTATGTTTTGTCCTCTCAGTTTTTACTTTGATACTAAAGCTACAAGGAAATGCCAACCTTGCTTAGTTCATGACAAGGATCAGACAGATCACAACCCATGATGAAGAACAGCTTTAGAAAGAAAATTTCATCAAACCCAACTGCACAGTGCTTGGTACTTCTGGACTCATTAACCAAACCTTGACGAGAATATGGGCATCATCAAAGAAAGAGAAGGGAGCCCAAGAGAGCACCCTCACTGTTCACATGCTGCGCAATGAATTGAGAGGAGAGATAAAAAGGCAATGGAGAATTTTGGAGAGAGGATTGTCAAGGTATTGAATTAGCAGGTTACTCAGTTGTGTCCTATGGAACACTTGGTGTGCTCAGCACAAAAATCACTTTCACACTAGGAGTATAAAATTAAATATAGATGATGTCCCTTTTCAAAGTAGGCAGCATGATAAGGCAAAGAGAAGACTGACAAAATTTCAAAAAAAAAAAAAAAGTAATGAAGATTCTGTAGGAAACCACTAAACTGCCAGGATTTCTGTTGTATTATCACACCAACTTCACAACGAACTCTATAATCACCAGGAGCTGAGGAACTCTCTCCAACAAAGAAAATTGATGTATAAAATTTCATAAGATTTACAGGTCAGTTACTACCCTAAAAGAAACTACATCTAACACAAATGCCACAGGATGCCAATATATTTGGAAATACTGTTGCTGCCAGATGTTTTGAGAGTCAGATACTGAAAGCATCCAGAAATCCTATGCACAGGGGACACTGACAGCTGTCAAGAAAGTCATCTTCCAAAATCAAATTGCTTGGAGCTTTACCTCTGAGGGTTTTATTTTGTCCTGTTTGAGGAGAAAGAAGAGGGCACACAAAAGACTCATATGCTAAAGGCAGATTAAAACCAAATGCATATTTTGACATATTTTATATTCCTCATGGGCAGAACTCAAGGATACTGCTGAGGAAATCTGTGAGACCCAAGGGACAATTTCAGAATGTTTCCTGAGGAATACGTGGGGCTTGAGTATTGAGGCTGAATGTACAAACTTAAAGATATGATACTGGCATGTCCTCATGCTACATTTTTAAATGCAAAACAAGAATTTTGCTATTTAGCAGTGGAAGTACCAGCAAACTGTGGATGAAGGAGCTACAGCATTCAAAGACTCAATCAGCCAACCAAAAAGACCTTTAAAGTTTGATCACCCTCTAGACATGCTAACACTAGAGATCCTGAATCCAAAAACAGAGCAGGCACTTTCATTAAAGCAGGAGACAGTCTTTTCAAGGATTATTCACGAAAACCAGAAAGACAGAAAGTTCTCCACAGATCATGTTTTAATAAAAAACTACGTGTGGTAGTGGTAACAGGGGAGATCTGAAACAAAAATGTAAATAATCCTATGCTTGAAAGAGGCAAATTCAGGAGTAGGGAGTTCTAAGAATGCCACAACCATATGACAATGGCATACTGAAGTGCAGATAGGGCACAGAATTCACACTTCATAAATTAACATGCAGAAGGATCTGGTGTCAGTGAGTTAGAATAATGTCAATCCCTGCTCTTACAGAATTTCACACTGATGTAAGATGAGTCAAGTCCAGACTATGTGATTGGATTCTTGGCGTGAGTCTTCCCTGGCACTGCAAATTGTTTGTTCACCTACTCCTCTTCCAAACATAACCAAGGGCTTCTGCTGAGTCATAGAAATCTCCAAATGTAAGATGGCTGCACGTTGGACTCCTTGTATGGAAGGATCCTGTTAAATAGTGAGGATCACATTACTGACTCCAGGCTCTGCAATCTTTGCACCATAATTATCATAACAGAATCTCTGCTGAGACTGACATCTGTCCCTGCCCTACTGTCTTCTCATCTTTTCTCCTTTGTATGAATGGAGAAATCAGTAAGGTATATCTTGTTACTCAGGGCAAGTGAGACCCTTGAATACAAATAATCAAACCAAATTTAATTAAATTATTTATATATGTATTTACCTATGTATTTATTTTTCCTTGAATAACTTTTCTATGGAACACAAGTTTTGGTGGAAAAAAAAATCCACCTTTTAAGAACTGCTGAAAAATTTAGATCTTTCACAAATGAAAACTGATTTAATTCTCTGCAGAATTTTGTTCATAAAATGGAAAAAAATATTACAGCTTCATGTCATAATTTATATAAAACATCATCAAAAATTAAAATTTAACATCAGTAGAACTCTTAAAATGTGCAACTTCACACAACAAGGTAAATATTATTTTCTGTCGAACACCAAATGCAGTTATTGGCATCCATGAGTTTGCCAACTATTTTTACTCATTGGAAAGCTTACTGGCTTTGTTCCGAACCAAGTGAAAAACACTGTCTCTTGTCAAAAACAAGACAAGATACAAGAATGGTTAGGAGTCCATTATTGATAAGAAACATTAGCATGTCATCCGAATATTTGGGAAACATGTCCCATATGTTGGAAAGGACAGTATGTAGGGGAAGCCAGAAAAGTACATCCTGTTCTATTCAGCACTGCATCTCACTTCTTCTCATCCTTCTGCTGTCTCATTGTGTGAATTTTAGTCATTTTCATACCCTGCAATTCTGAATAAATAACGTATCACTTCCTTGCTGCCACCCATCTTGTGATTGACTGATCACAGAGAACCTGGCAGAATCTTGCATGAACTGGTAGATCAGGAATACTTCTAATAGAGGTAAAGCAGGAATAAAAGAAAAAAAAAATCATTGGACAAATGCCTGCTAATGAAATATGCTATCAGTTTGCACCTAGGGATTTACCACATTCTGCTCGTGGAACAGGAATAAGCATCATCTCTACGTTAGGCTCAAAACTTGCCACTGTTTTTATTCTCTTCAAGAAGAATCTTTGTCCTATCTGCCAATAAAACTTTACCAGCTTGGCAAATACTTATCTTGACTTATAAATTACTGTCCATGTGTCAAGCTGCTATTTTTACTTAATGACCAATCCCATAAGGGATCATCTAAGTATGACAAGAGTGGGGCTAGTTTTAGACTAAACAATGCCCGTTGTTAGATGGCGCATCTGCCGGTTCCTTTGGGCAAGAGCTTGCTCAAAAACAGAGCCTCCATCTCCTGTTGCCAGTCTTCTTCCATAGCATAGGGTGTGTAAAATCTCTCTCCATATTGTGAGGCATGATGTGTCAGGGAACATAGAGCACCATGGAGTGAGAGAGTGGATATAATGTCAGGAACATGGGAATGGAGAAAGGAACATGCGTAGTGCAAGCAAAATCCTTTATGCAAGAATGAACAAAGGAAATTGCATGACAAAGATCAAAGATGCTATAATGAATTTTTGGATTTCCTTCAGTAGTTCTTCATAGCAAACAAGGTCTGCATTCCAATTAAAGTTCAGAAGCAGCTAAAAGCTTCAGATTATGTAAAATATATCGCAGCAGAGATACTTCTCTACTGATGCAGATAAACTCATGTTACTCCTGTCCTCTCATATAGTATATTCTTTCTAAACATCTCTAAATTAGACAGCAGCAAGGCAATTCTGGGAATTTCCCCACACATTCTTTCTGTTTTGTACCCCATTTCACTCTCCTCTTGTTCTCGCTGTGCATCTACATTCAAAAATCTGAAAATAGGCCTCTGAAGGGGAATATCTATGTCAAAAGCACATGCAGGCTTATATTTAGGACTTCAAAATGTAAAGATCTCAAAGCACTTCTTAGCACAAAATGTAATACAGCATACTAGATTGAGAATGCGGTATTTTCATTCTTTGAGGGGAAGAACAACTATAGTCACGTAGAAAGTCAGTGGCACAGTCAAGATTAGGATCTTTGCCTTGTGGCACTTTTGTTTCCCATTTGCCTAGGTAAAATTCGCAGTCAAACTAAAATGCACACAGGAGTGTTTGACCAGATAACACTGGACACATCTTACACAGTAATAATGCCTTCTCCTCCCTTCCTTTTGAGAATACTTCTGCTGTGCTAACAAGATCTGATCAGCATCAGTGAAGCATGTCTGTGAGGTAGCACACATTATGCTTCCTAGAATCTTTGATAGTAAGTAAAATCACAGAAATACAGCATTCAATATTAAGAAAGGCATCATAAGAAAAGATATATCATTGCATTATTAAAAAAATGCTAAAAGAAGGTGGTGAATAGTCTCAAACAGTGAAAGGATGACTGAACTTTAGCCTATTTTGAAGTATATTATCAACACAGTTAAGAACTTACCTACTGAAATAAATGTATTTCTGATTTCTTAAAAACAAATTAAGACTTTTCCTCATGTGTTGTGTCCAACCCTCTCCTGTCTACTATAACCTCAGTCAAAGCAACAATACAGCATGGGTGCTTCACTTGTTGCACTTCAAGAACCACATACAGAGTTATATGACAACAATCTCCTCTTTTCATGGAAAACATAAATAAATCATGAGGCTGTGTTTCCTGGCATACACAAATACCTCAGAAGGTTCTAGGTACTCAGTAGAAAATAGAAAGACACAGAAAAATTGTCCTATAAGTTGCTTCTGACTTCCAGACTGGGGGCTGATCCACCCTACTGCACCTTCACTGCCCTTGGTAAAATCTGAAGATCTCTCATTCTAATTCAATAGATTTTCCTGGCCTGGGAAAGAATTAGGTTAGCTGCCCCTGCTTCCAGCTCTAGAAGAATGAGACACATAGTGTATTTATATTAGTGACTCCTAATGTCACTACAAACCTGATTAAAGGTATGCACATATTAAATATAGTAGAGGGTCTCATGGAATAACCAGACGATGGATCCACTGAGTTTGATTTTCTTCCATATTTCTGTTGTTTTTACATTAAAATGCATCAAAAGCAAAAACACTGCCACACATAAAGGACGGGCTTTCATTCTAAGGGGTTTTATACTAAACTGAATTCCACCTTTTTATGTTTAAACTCTATTGTGGTCTGTTGCATACTTCAGTGAGCACCTCCCTCTATATATTACAATACATTTGGATTACATGAAATGTGTAAAATATAAGCCAGAAGATTTCCTTTTTTCTCAATCTGAGGGGAAATATTCCAAGCTGGTGAACATGTTCTCTCCTTGAATTATAAAAGGAGCCGAAGAATAAAGATAGAAAATAAAATAAATTATAGCAAGAGTATGATACGTACAGGATTTACATATCAAAATTTTTGGTTTTGAAGTATTGGAAAAGAACATGAATTACATATCATAGTGTCTCTGTGATTAGCATGAGCTGATACTTTTCTGCTGTTGTTTCAATATTGAGACCTTGCCCAATAACATCCACACAAACTAGCTAAGAGTCAAAATGGCAATCAGTCTGGGGGACCTATCCTGAAAAATGTTACCAACAACTTCCCAGCATCAATGAGCTTCTCAATCCTGCAGCTGTTTTAAAAAGCTTCCTCCCAAAGGCGTATTTACAACTAAATTAAATGCAACTTTGACTTAATTAATGTTTTAAATGATAATGAATACAATGTAGATTCATAAAGGCATTTACATTGCGTCATAAAACTGATAAAAATTTAATAACTCTTTGTTAATAAGTTATGTCACTCCAGACACATAAGGCCTAAGGCAGTCGATGCTGTAGTCTAGGGTCTAATCCAGGTTCCTAATGCAGGTGGTACAAGGAGGCAGGAGACTGACTTGACACTTGACATTTGCTCTAAGCCTGCTCTGGATCAAGCCACTGCTTGCTCATAAATACTTTACTTCATATAGTAAAGGTCAGAATTTGGGCTCAAGGCAGGGCTGTGACAGAAATGCTCAAGCTGAAACCGAGCCAGCTCTGGCATCTGTCGCTTGAAATAGCTCGAAAGCAGTAGAGAAGGAGACCTAACCGGCCAGCATCTGTCCCACACCAAGGAGGTAACAGGAAGAATCTGCTGCCTGGTGGTAAGAAACTGTCATGGTGAGTTTCATGACAACCAGCCACACTCAGGAACTAAAAATGCAAACATAATTTCCATGTCACCTTGCATAAGACCCTCTGCTAAATTCACTCCATAGGATGCAGACAGCATCTTTCCTAGCTTGTACCCATAAAAGCAAGCACTCACTAGTCCCTTCCTGTGACCCTGGCAAGAATCACTACTCAACATAAAGGCCTAAAGGAATTAAATGCAGACTTCTTGATCTTTCCTTCCCCCACTATCCCAATTCTTCAAAGGTTTCACTGCTAAACTTAGCAGTGCCTCCACCCCATGATGATGTGAGAGTTCATCTCCTTGTCACAGACATCACAAATTGGGCAGAGCTCACTGTCATCAGCATTGGAGGTATATATGCTGCATCACAAAACTCACCTGAGAAAGTGCATGCCTCCTTATTTACATCATCTAGCAATGAGCCAGATTGTCTCATTTTTACCATTCTACCTTCTGACAGCAGCTTAGTTTGGAGGAACCATTCTTGGTTTTTTTCTACATCTCAGTATTCACCTATACGCTCATACTATGCCCAAAAGAAGCTTAAATAATTCAGCAGCACTCAGATTCTATTAAAGTACAGAACAATAAAAGGGACTCGTGTTTTGTCTTAGAGCCTAACCATACAGTTGAAGTCACCTATTGCAAAATACCTATTGTTTCATGTCACTTTTACTCCCTTTGTAATTAATCTTGTCTCTTCAGTTTTCGAAGAAGAAACACAAGTCATGGTACACTCATATATATGAAGAAAGTAAGGAAATAAGATATTTGGAGTCTCATGAGGGCACATACCAGCCCATTCTGATCACTGCTTCTATCTCACTGTTACCAATACAGAGAGTAATCCAGTTAGATAAAGCAGGGGATCACCTGGAGGGCAGGACATCAGGAGGGTAAGAAAGGCAGAAAAGGGGTTGGCTTAGTGAAACCACTGTTCCAGCAAGCAGTTCTTGAATGCTAGTTAAGACTGTGATTGCATTTATTGAGTCAATTCATCCCATCTTCTTTAGTGGAAACACTTGCATGCATCTTTGTATGATTGCAACAAGAAGATGGAAAGCATGTTATACAGAATTGCAGATACAAATTAAAGCCTGAAAGTAGAAGAGTAATTTCCAGTCCCAGGAAAGCAGATCTCAGTGTCTGGCTTCTCATTTGCCAGTAGCAGGCCATGGAGCTGGCTGCAGACATGGAGATCACCAGCATGTACAATCTTTGACTTCATGACAGTGGCTATACTGTGAGACCCTCTATAAAATAGCACCGTGGGATTGTCCCACAGTGGTATTTTTTTTTCAATTGTTCCATTATCTGGTCTTATAGGCTTTAAAACCCCATTGTCCAGTTTTAGCAACACCAGCTTTTTCAACAGTGGTTCATTCTCAGAAGATGGCTAAGGAAGGTGATTCCCTTCATCCCCCAGTAGCAACTATTAAGATGTATATGGCTTGACTTCTTTTTCAGTTGTACTGGACTTGTATCTTAACTGAGTTATCTAAAAGAGTATTCTTTCCTAAAAACTGGCAACGAAAGTAAACACAGGTACCCATTTTTTAATATTATTTTCAGTATTTTGAAAGGGGAAAACATCATAGTCACATCAGTTCTCAGGAATACACCACCGAATGCATGGAAACCGATGTAACTGAAGTTAAAATCTGTCACTCTAAAAGGACAATATCTGAAACCAGTTTTACATAAATCAGTATTTCATGCACAGTTCCTTTTCACAGGCTTACTATTTATATTCTCTGTTCCTTTGAATTACCAAGAATTTATTTGGCACAAAGTCTCATTCTAATGTTCTATTTTCATTAATCTCATTAAAAAAAAAAAGAGAGAGAGACTATACAACATGGTGCTCTCTCGTTGTCCAGTATACAGAGGTGGGGTCATTCCACAGAAGTGAGCTGTAAAAAACACAACAACCTGATTATAATCGTTTGTTTAGGACCTTATGCCATTTACAAAGGAGCGTATCTGTCCTCCTTTTCCCAATTGTTTTCATTTCCAAGACCAAATTGCTTGTTTATTCCTTAAATCTCTTCTGCCTCAAAATATTAAAAGCATACTACTGTTTTTTTCTGCAGGACAAAGATGAGACAGTGTGACCACAGAGAGGTCAGTGGGTTATGTAAAAGAGAAAGGATTTATGCAGCACATGCAAAAGTTAGGTTTTCAAAGCAAACAGGTCTACTTCCCTCCTGTGGCCACTGCAGAAGTCTCACAGCTCAGTGTAGAGGGAGAGAGCAGTGGTACTACCCCACCTTGTCATAATCAGAGCACTATAAGTATAATGTAAATGTGATGATATTCATAGGTGGATTGAGCATCTCATAGTCTCTAGCTACCACAAGGTGGTATACACATCCTGTGAAAGGAAACTTGTTGTTACTAAAGAGTGAACAGAAAATTCTAGCACTGAAATTGTCTCCTGACAGGTCACATACCCGCCCTTCCTGCACCTCAGCTCATGCATGACAGCGAGTACTTTCCTTGCCTTGGCTACTACAGCAGGACTAGAGAAGTAGTAGGTTAGAAAAGCAGAGGATACATCCTCTGTGGAAAGCAGAGGATGCTGTCTTGCATTCTAGGAGAAATAGAGCATGCTGGCTTTTCAGCCAGTATTTCAGGAACTTGGGACCTTATAATTGTCAACTCATTTAGAAAAATCCAAGCATAGTTATACAACTGATGAGTTTTAGATACACTGACCAATGTCTGTGTGTGTCTGGATAAATCAGTAAGTTACACATAATTTCAACTCTCAGTATAGAATTCGGCTTTTTCGGTTGTAAAGACACACAGGCAGAGTCTGAAGGTCAAGGAAGAAGCTGGAGCTTTTCTTGGCCTAACTTTCTAAGGTGACATCACCAGTTATAGTTTCAGCACAGTTTACCAACTATGGTACCCTTGCTCACCTAACCTTGCAGAATGTGATTTTAGGTCCTTCGAGGAAGATTCAGCCACTATCTTGTGTGTACAGAATAAGACATGTGCTGACACTAGAAGACTATATGGAATATGTGGCTCTAAACTGGGTCTGGCACACAGGTAGATACATGCTTTGCTTCTTTCAAAAGTTTAGCTTTTTCCAACTTGTCTCAGCATGGTCTTTCCATGTAAGACATCTAAGAGTCTGAGCTGAACCCTGAATTCAAAATATAGTAATAATTATTCTTATCAGAGATCCCTGATATTTACCAAAGCAAAAGTCTCCCCATAAAGCTTCTCAGAACTACCAGAGCATGCCAAAGCATGTTTTCTTACAAGCTGAAATAGATGTGTCTGGGATTAATATCAGGAATATCCTTGAAAATTTATATTCTCATGGCAGTGGGTGCGGCGACAACTTTAGGAAAGGTTTCCTTTAGGAACATTAACTTTTCATGTTCCTGAGAAGCACAGCCATATGGTGATGGAGAAACACAGAAATTAACAGGTTCAGGTTAAGATTCTGTCTGGATCAATTAATCATCTCAATGGCACCCCCCAAGATTTGGCACAGACCTAAGCTGAAACAGCACACTTGTTAATAATATAAGTTTACTGTATAAACCACCCCAGGTTTTTCAGTGGCTAAGTGCCTCTCTTCACGCTAATTGACTTGAGTCTCCAATGCAAAAAATACTTGGAGCACTTGCTATTCATGTAGTAATCTACCAAATACAGCTAAACCTGAAAATATGTAGACACAGTAAAGGACTTAATATTCCCTTTCCTTATATTTAGAAAAATCATTAATATTTTTTCCAGAAAAGAGCCTATAAACTCAAAAGCTCTTTTAATTTAATTATACTTAATCAAAATATGATTTTCATTTGCTGAAAGTAGAAACAACAATATAATAACAGAGAGACTCATTCACAGTGGAAAATACACTGCAAGTGTTACTTTCTCTGCAGATTATACAATTAGAAGACTAAATCCTGTGTACACCACTGAATATGTAAATTGATTTCTTCTACTCAACATCTGATTTTTAGAAACAGCACTAATTCTTACAAAAACTACTCATTGTTTCAAGAAGCTTCATACAATGGTCTGTGATTTTATTTACCTTGGAAAAAAAGCCCGCTTTTATAATCAAAAGTTAAAAAAAAAAGAAAAGAAAGAATGAAAGAAGTACATTAGGCAACTGTAGAAGCAAACCAACTCAACTGGGGCACCACGACCAAAGCAAGCCCTGTAATAGTATAATGACCTTTAATGAGTGTCTGGGGAAACAATACAGTCGTAGCATAAAAGACAAAGGGCAAAACCCATCATGGCTCCACTGACACTAATTTAAAATGATTTTCAGAACAACTAAAGAATGTAAGAGAGGTAATCTGATCCACCAATCTGACCTCACTTTGATTCTGAGGCCCTGCTGCTGCCATTTCTAATTGTCAAACACTCTACATTTCACATCTGCTCATATTTAATGAAAAGCTAACTCTCCCCACTATTCTTTGAGCTAACTAGCTCTGTCAAGATGGGCATGGTCCGACCCCATGCACTGCAAAGAAAACACACTGATTTCTATTGAAGCCCTGCCAGTGCAACGTTGCGTGTATATATATATTTTAATTGGAAAAGAAAGGCTTATGCTGCTTTGCAAAGAGTGTGAATTGGTATTGATTTTTGTACGTATTATTAACAGTCAAAGGTGACTAGTCTCACAAGGGGGAGACTGAGATCTCTTTTGATTTGATGGAGTGATGAAGGGGGGAAAAGGCCCTTGAAGTATAGGATGCTAAAAATCCTCAAAGCTGTCAATATCACTTATCCTTCAAAATATAACATAGCCCTAACATGTTTCCCAAGAAGCCTTTGTTGGAAATAGTACCATTATTGTGGAGGGTTTTGGCTCAGCAGGCAACACAATCAAAAATGTTTACTTTATCTGCCTCTGTAGAGTCTTAAGTGGGCTTGAAAGCTATGGTAAACCTACAAATTAGTTTTTCTTTCCTTGCCAAACAGTGCTAATGGCAGAAATTTTACCCACTTGCAGGGGACATATTAATTTATCCTAATCTGGTTGCTGTTAACGCCAGTGCCAGGACTCAGCCACATACTCTCTGTACTAGTCTGTACTCATACAAACTCCACCAGGCACGGTGTTACTGAGGCTGTTACACTGTACAAAAATCTGCCTGCAGCAATTCTCAATACAGCAACGTTTCTTGTTCCCTTTTCTTAACAAATGTTTTGCCACATTTTACCCTGAGAAAAGTCTTGTTAAAGGACAAAACCTCCGTGATTCAGAACAGGACTTTAAACTAGGAACCATTCACCTTATGGTGATACATGAGTTGCAAGTAAGCTGATATCTAGGATGTTCAGAATGCTTATACACAGAGAGATAATTTTTGGTAAAATCTCCAAGAAATCCTATTAGAATACTTCTAATTAATATGGTCTTCAGACAAAAGATATGTAACAATTATAGGATTGTTATATTTGTGCCTGGAAAAATAGTTAATAAATCAACATAGTTAAAGCAAAATAATTTACCACTTGAACTACATACTGCAATACATATGGTACCAAAAGACAACCAGGTGTATAATCTAAAAAATACATTATAGTCTTCATAGCAGAAGGCACTTTTGTCCACAATGACCTGCATTGGAAAATGGACATGCTTCCATGATCAGAACTCCAATCTATTCTCATAGACGTAATTGAGTAATTTTATAGCCTTTCTTTGCCATTTGGGTAGGGAGAGGAAAACAGCTCCCGTCCCAAGACATAGTTTTGCCTGACTAAAGAGGACAAGAAAAGGAAACAAACGAACAAAAAACATTTAACAATCTTCCTCTGTTGTTGTTGACATCACACTGATATTCCATGCCTTGGAATCCCTACAGTTTGTCTGAAGAATTAATGGCCATGTAGAGTTGTTCTAGGTTCTCTGTCTTCTCCCTCTTAACTCTGATCTTTCAAAAGAGCTTTCAGGGCATGTTCCAGAATGTTACTGCCCTATGGAACAGATTCTACATTTAATTTCAGAACGTTTGTACCAGGGATTTGCATCAGTCTAGTTTTTCTAAAAAGGCAAAAAGTACAACCATTTTTACAAAAAGTACAAACATTTCAGTATGAAATGGAAGATCCTGCCTTACTGAGAATGAAGAGTTACCAACAAAACTAAAGATAGAAGTGGCAGCACAGAATAGAATTTCAGCTACTATGTTGTATCCTGTATATTTTTTCACTCCCATTGTACGGTGCTCTAGTGACAGCATTATTAAAGCTACCCACTTGGCACCAGTCACAGATTTAGACACAGGTCTGGTCCTCCACTGAAGCACTTATTGCTTAATTAATGACAATTTGTACTGTCTGAATCAAATAGAAAAAGATGTCACCACACTGCACTACTAAGGTCCTACAGGCTATTGCAAGAGGATGCTTCATAAAGAGCACACAAAGCAAAATAATGATTTAAATTTTCTTGCATTAAAAATAAAAACAGAAATATAAATACAGAGCTGTTGTAATCAAATTTGGGGTTGATTTTTTTAAAAAGCATCAGCCCAGTAAAACTCACAGAACTACAATGCACGACACAAGACAGGGATGATACCACAGACACCACAGACATGGAACAGCATGTGTTGGTGTTAAAACTTACAGGCACGTAAACTGGTGGAGCAATCATTAACAGAGACAGAAGAAAGTGGGAAGGCTCTCTCAAGGGTGTCCATGTTACTATGTACACTGCCTGACATGCAAGAGCAGTCACGCTCAGAGCGTCCGCAATCAAAACAACATGCCAGTCTCATTCTCTTGTAGATGGACATCTTGGCTATAACCATGTGTTGGATGGGAGGAGAGGAAGAGCAGCAGGTTAATGGCAAGGTTATATATATAACAAGGCAGCTGGAAGGTAATTTAAGGGATTTAATACAGGCCTTAGTTAATGTTAACAGTCTTGACCCAGGAAAAAAAAATGCAATGAGATTATTGATAACACTTTGGCTGTACATTAAAAGGAGGGCAAAAGATTAATTGCTCTTTATTTCTGTTCAGTCTTAGAGGGTGACTGCAGTCATGGGGAAAAACTACTGTTTACAGTCAAGTGTTTGGATCAAAATAGAACAGTAAAAGCACAGAATACTAAGAATATGCTTTTCCCTTGGCACAATTAATACCATTGGGTTAAAATGAGAACAGAAGTTGCTAGTCCATTAGATATTTTGGCCTATCCTGTTACCTGTAAAAATCAGAGATTTCTTTATATATAAATATGTATATGTATNCAATTAATCACACATTATTAAAGAGTTACAAGATATTAATAAAATTTTCCAAAAAATTAATTTTGTTTACATTATATGTTCAGGAATTCAAAGTAACTCTTGACAGAATACCAAAATTTGCCCATATAAGAGACAAAACTAAAAATGGTAAATATATTTGACATTAAGATCAGTTCACAAATAAGGCATCACCAAAAGCACACAGAGCATTGGTCCACTGAAACATGCTGAACCAATCACTGGCATGGTTTCTGCTCTAGATTCAAAAGTAAGCCAATCAAGAACAAAATAACTGAATGTAGAATTAGTGTTAGTTCCAAAACAAGTGCCAGGTTAGACAGAGAATCTTTATTTTTCAGTCATCTGAATGTCCTTGTTATGTATTTCTAGAAATATAGAGCATCCTATTTTATAAATGCATGTGTAATTACCATACTGGAATTTTTTATGTCATCTGAATCAGGTATGTTTGCATCTCAAGAAATCCAAAGGCCATTTAGATTGTTTCACATGTTGCAGTGAACCAACTTTTGGTAATGGTTTAGATTGAACTGACTCAATTATACCAAAAACAAAACAACACTGACAGGCAAAAACAAAACCTTAAAATTAAATGCAGAAAAAAGGTAATGTTTCTCTGGCCTGTACCTTCAGTTTAGGGTGTCTTTTTTGCATTATAGTAATGACATTAAATTTAAAAGAATTTTTTTTTCCAGTTTCTTAATCCCACAGTCACCAGGAAAGAGGGATTGAAATCACTCAAATGGGTCAAGTCCTGTTCTAAGGCCTTGATGGCTTGCCATACAGTATACTTGTCAAGCAAGGGTAACATTATGATTGTGGAAAACAGGCATTGAGGGAGATGAATGAGTGATCTCTTCAGCAGCGACTCCATTCCTCTAAAACTTTGCCCACATGACTAATGCCATGTTCTTTTAGCATCCTAGTAGAGTTATCTCACAGCTGTTCAGAAATTCATCATGCAGCATCAGGCTTGTTCATTGCAAAGTACATCATTCCTCAGAGCTTGGCTCTTAGTAAGAAGGTTTCCACTGCAGCTTTTGATGCATACACATTCAAACTACACAGAAAATTCAAAACAGCATTTTCCCATGTTTTCCCTCTGTCTAACTCTTCCCAACACATTCTTTAAAGTTGAAAAGTTGGACGGCAAAAGAAAAGTGAAATAAGTTACCAAAAGTGTGACAAGTGTTTCCAGTATGCCTACTTTCTTATTTTTTAAGGAAATGAAAGAAAAATAAAGGGCATTTGTGAGACACACTACCAGTAGTTGAGGAAAAAAAACAGGCCCATTTTGCTGTAATTATAGCTGTTTTGAAGGACTTTTTCTAATCAAACACTGTAGCAAAACATACTGCTCAGAAATTCTCAACTGCTATGTCGTTGGTTAGTAACAGTCCCTGGTTTTCATTTACTTCTGGCCATATCTTGTCAACAGTCAATAATAGGATAGGACACATTTATGAAAATTAAAAAGGAATAATCCTTAAGGACAAAGAAGGCTGGGAAGGAAAACTTTTGTATCATTTTCATCAGACATAAACCAATAAAGTTAGAAATTTAAGGCCTTCTCTTCAATGGGGGAAGGACATGATGGCGTTTTCCAAAAGCAATGCCCTTCAGGGACTGTTTTTAACTGCTATTGTCAGTTGTTCTGGAGATCATGCATCATTTGAATATTTCACATCATTAACATGCAGGAAACAGGCTTGGACCTGGAAATATAAGTAGCAGAAAGGACTTGCCATATGGGTTTTAACCAGTAAATAAGCAATATCAGAGCAATATCTTTTGGAAAAAAAACATGCTGTTACTCTTCATTCCTTTTATACAGTCAGTTACATTCACACCAAATACAATACTTATTTTAAATAAAACAAAACACGCATTATTAGTAGGGATGACTAGTGACAAGGTCAAAGACAGGACAGAAATGATTTTAAATGGTTCAGCCACACACACACACCATTTTCTATAAAACTTCCAAAAACATGAACAGAAAATGGAAATCATCAGAGAGACAGGGGGACCTTAAGAACAGCCTCTGGGTGTATGTTAAATTTATTTGACACCTGTAGAACCTGCATAAGAATCAGCTAATTTCTATTCCTAGATGTGTTATAAATGTTGAATAGAATTGTCATTTGATACTGGTGAAAACAAAAGTTGGGACATAAAGCAAACTACTTTCCTATTTTCAATTGTATAATAAATAGGAAAAAAGAGAACAGATCCTTCTACTTAATATGATGACAATCACACAACATTTGTAAAACTAATCAGTAAAATTATCAGGGGAAGTTTTTATGGACATTAAGTTAAGACTGCTTAAATAATTTACAAAACAAGGTACATATGTACTACTCATTAAGAGAAAAAGGAGAGCAAAGTTTCTTTCAATTACTTATAAACTAAAGAAATACTTCTAGAAACTTTTAGATGCAGTTTTTTCACAGAAGGCAGTAGCCTTCCATTATATAAAAGAAAGACTATTTCTCCAGATGTCTAAGCTTCTCACAATACTTTACTTTCTGATCTCAAAAAGTCAAAAAGTACAGTTAAAATGTGTAGATTGTCCGGATCTGAAGTGTTACTTGGAGTTCACTAACAGTAATGGGAAATATTTCCAGCTGCAAAAATAAGCAAAGGAAACTGCAGATTATTCTCTACCTAAAATGTCAAGGAACAGCTCCTT
This sequence comes from Donacobius atricapilla, assembly GCA_013397315.1. Taxonomy (NCBI): domain Eukaryota; kingdom Metazoa; phylum Chordata; class Aves; order Passeriformes; family Mimidae; genus Donacobius; species Donacobius atricapilla. Next base: position 388,679 of record WBMY01012014.1, read on the forward strand.
TTTTTTTTTTCTCTTTTTTTTTCTTTCTTTCTTTTTTCTTCTTTAAATAAAGCAGAACAAAGTATTCCTTCTTTGCGGATTTTTGCAAGCCACGGGCTGAACCCCATCCCGGTCCTGCTTTTCCCTGGCTCAGCGCAGCCAGAGTAGAGCTCCGAGGACATCTAGTGGATCTCACTCAGGTAGCAGCTGCTTGGGAGCAGGAACGGGAGGTTTCCTCACCACCGAATGGGTATGGAAAGGTCCCCGAACACTTCAGAATTGAAATGCACAGTGTTATTTCAATTCATCAGGTTCTCATGATCCAAACTATGAGTGAAAAATCATCAGCATTGAAGGGTGACCAGCGCGGTGTGATCGCCTGTCAGCAATGCTGGGTAGCATCATGAGACTGAAACACAGACAGGACTTCCCCCAGCACAGTTTCAGTTTCCTGAAAAATACAGCAGCGTACCTTAAACTGTTCGTGAGAATTTATTAACCTTAACGCAACAGGCAAACCTATGCCTCCATCTTTTAATCTTTACAAGACAACCTCAAGACTAGCAACTGAGCTTGTTCACTCTCTTGCAGTTTTTGCCATCAAAGACAACTGGTTACTTGTTCGCTCCAACTCACATGGCGCTGTTCTAAGTCAAAACTTTAAAAACAGCTGGAGATCTGAGTGGACATCTTGCCCTATTTTGACAGATATAAGAATGACTCACAGGTTTTGATGTAATGGCACATTTATAGACCAATTCATTTTAATTTTCAAATCCGATCATGACCTTCCCTTCAATTACCTTACAGAAGACTCTCAGCCAGTGTACTCTCAAAGCAAACTGCATTTCTAAACAAGCTATTGGGGAAATGGAAAAAAACCCACAATGAAACTACATGAGCTTTTCTTTTCTAGTTCTTTCACAGCATGAAGAACTCCTTTACTTGTTTATTTATGACCATTTAAACAAATTTCTTTAGTTCAGAAAGGTCTCAAGAACATATTTTAAATAAATACATTGCTTCAGACAAATACAGATTACTTCCCATATTTTGCTTCAAAGTCAATGGGATTCACCATTTCATCTACAGAAATTTATTTATTTGTTTTATTGTTGATTCTTATCATCCTGACCTGTTTCACAATCTGCTTTTTCCTGCTGCTGTGTCATTCTATTGGCTAAAACAGTTGTTTGGAGAAATTTCTGTTTTCTCCTTGAATATTTTCTTCCACAACAGGATCTCAATCCTTTAGAGTAGTTTGCAGGCACCACAATAAAATAAATAGTAAATAATGATAATCATAATGCAGGCCACCATAATTTCAGGAAGGCCAGAACTTTATCAAGAGCATAAATTATTCTTTGCATGATTCTACAGTGTGTAGAGGCTGAGAGGGGAAAAATATCTCAATTCCGATTAAGACCTGAAGTGTTTTCACACAATAAATTCAGAGTATTTCGTAAAATGTTGAAGTTTCATGGCCTCCTTTACTTAGGATAGCTGCAGTTCCACAGTGAAGTTACAACCTCAGTCTGGCACTGCAGCTATGAGACACTTGATCCTCCTCGCTCTTTGAACGAATAAGCCCATATAATCCCAACACTACCCTATAACCAGTACATTTCTTTGCAGCACTTGTATTTCCTAAGCAGGAAATTCTTTCCATGTCCCAAATGCTGTATTTACCATAACTGTACACATAAAGTGGCTGATGAGAGCTTTCATAGATCCTGTACACTTTTAAGTGGTATGACCTAGATTGACATGAAGTGGTCCATAAAGCTCATATTCTATATATAATAATACTGTAAAATTTTACAGCTAAGGTCCTGAAAAGTCAATGTGTGCCTGTTTATGTAAGTAATGTCAAAACCAGCAAGCTCAGAAAAATAATCACTGCAGCTTGTTTCTTGTTGAATGTATCTGTGGGTCTATACATTAAAACCCACACCTCTAATTCGTTGTCTGGCTTTCCCCCTTAACTCCTTTTTTTTTCCATCACTGGGGAGAAAAAAGTTAGATAAGGATAGTAAAAGACTGCTGTGCTACTCTTTGTGTCAACTGTGCGATGGAAAGGACAAAGTACCAAAAAACTAAACAGGGACCTGACACTTGAGTTGTATTTAACCGAGCAAAGAGTGCTACAGTGGCAATTACCCCAGCCTAACCAATATCCCTGAAAAATCATGAGGTATTTCTAGAATAATTTCAAGGAAACACTATTGCCAAGATCTCGTTTTCATTTAGGGATAAAAATAAGCTTGCAGAAAAACGGGGCGAATAGGTGGAAGAAGGGGAAACTGCTGTATTTTCTTCAACGTCACCCTAATCTCCATTGGTGTAAACAATGAGAAACTTGTGGGTATGACGTCACTGCTACATGCAACATAAATAAAGAAAAGAACCAAAATACTGAACAAAAATACTCTCTGCTAGAGAAAGACAGGTTGGACCGCACTCTGGGCTACAGGGAACCCATTTTTACTCACAATAGATCACTATCAGTGTGCAGTTAAAATATAGTAGGGGCCGTGTTCCAAGGCAGCAAGAGGAAAAATAAATCAAAAGTTTGTCAATTTTCATGGATTACAAGAAATTCCTTCAAACACATCAATGTACACATGATTTGTCCCTTCTGGGGTTCAACCCCCACCGTTCACAGCAAGCACTGTCACTGGAAAAAATATATAATTAGACCATAGCTGTTGCACAAAATTAAAGAAACAGGAGGAATAGGTCATCCAGTTTAGAAATTTCATCCCAACGTGATTGTGCTTTATATAAATATATACATATATTTGGCCTCTTGCTGCAAAAACTACAGTTAAATGAAACAGGAAAGAGATTAAAAACATTAAAAAAATAACAATCTGCAAATAAAATTTCCACACAAATATTTCTTTGAACAATATGCCATCAGCATTTATGTGTTATTTAGGAAGTGGGATGGGTAAGGAGAAAGGGATGGCAAAGAAACTGCAAAACGAAAGCAGTATTACATGAATTATCCTTTGCTATGTAGAAATGCACTGATCTGCCCTGAATTATTATTAGGCCTAACAAATTTGGACACATGGCTTTATAGGTCAGACTCATGTTTAGACCCCAGCAATACCTCAAGCTGATGTTCAGAAAGTATCTAAATTGAGGTGCAACCTCAGATGCATTATTAAAGACTGTGGGTTTTAAGCACTATGGGAAGCTGCATTAATTAGAGCCACCATAATTGTTTTCTATGTAAAGATATTCTTTCACATTTAATTCACCTGAATGTGTCAATATTTTTATATACAACCTCTCCTTTCATCTTACATACTTTCCACATTCAGCTGCCTCTAATTACTATGTTACTCGCTCATTAAAGTATGTATTTGTCATATAGAGCTATATAGATGCATGTGTATGCAGTGTCAAAAATCAAACTGGCCTAGTGATGTATTACGTGCTGACAGAGCATTTGAGTTTCCTAACACAACAGGGGGAAAGTTTTGTCAATTTATGCTTTGTTTTGGTTAGAACTGCATTTTTAAGACCAATAATTTGCATCATTTACAAATGGATAACATATCTAAGTTTTTTCAAAAGTGATTAGTGATTTGAAAGCTAAAACATCTTATGTGAATAACAGACTGCACTAAAGACTTACCTTAAAAACAAACCCAAACAGCAGGTCCCATAGAAGGAATTTCAAAATTCTCAACAAAATTTGAGAAACAAAAATCACTAATTACTATTGAAATTTTCCATTTCTTTTTTGCCGACTGACAGCTCCTTAAAAGCAAATTGCCTTATTTCTAACACTTGTGAGCATGCTCCTCATTGAAAGGCGTTCTCAGCTCTACTACAGGCTGCCTTTTACCCCGGTACCTGTGACCCCTCGTGTGTCCAAGAGACAGGAGGAGAGAGGGCAGACTGAGGAGAGGGAAAACAATGAAAGCGAAATTTAAGATTTTATTCTCACTGACCATTATTCTTCAACTGACTCAGAGGATTCCCTCCTTAGTGTTCAGTGCTCACGACACCAGCTCTGACAGCCACCTCCGTCTTCTGCCTCACTAACTCAATCATTTTGTTGGTTCATGTACCCAACATCCTTTCATTTACTGGACTGATATGTGTGACCATGCCATTTGTAACCCTTACAACTGCTATTTCCAGAAGTTGTTACTCTTGCCTCTCCATGGCCTTACTCCATTGTGTCGGCTGGGTGATACACCGTTTACTCCCAGGTTTCAAAATACTGAGAAGGTTACCTTGATTCTCATTAATGTATAAGAAAGGGCTCTTAACCTCTATAATGTGAGTTTCGGATTCCTATCTTCTAACAGATGACAATGAAAAGTGTAGTTCTCACATTAAACTGAGAGACCTTTGGGCTTTATTCTTTTTTTTTAAGCGAGACATGTATAAAAAGCATACACCATGTGAAGAAGGAGTAGAGAAGAAAATAAAAATAGGTTGTTTTTTTTTTTCTGACAGAACCAGATAAAATTAAGCAGGTAACATATTTCTCTTTAACTGTTGAGTAATTTGGAAAAAAGATTTCATTTGAGAGTTACAGGCACCCTGAGGCATCTGTAACTGGCTTTACCAGAACTTACTCAGCAGATTCATTGGCTTTGGCAGGAGTTCAAAGGTCACATTCTCACATGGATAAACTGTTCTTGAACAATTTTTTTCCAATATGTTAGGCAAGGCATACATTCCTTCCACATCAGGCATGCTTTCCATGTGCTTTGCTCTCCTTGTGGCTACTGGGAAGATAAATACCATTTCCTGTCAGTTCCAGCTGCTTTTTCCCTATCATACTATTGCTCCACACTCTTGGTGTTTTGGAGGAGAGTTTTTAAAAAATCTCCAGCGATAATTTTTTTTCTTTTAAAAATGATCTTCAAGAGTTCATCCATTTCAGGTACTTCAAAAGTCAGAGAATGTTCAGCTTAGGCTTTCTTCTATCCTCTATAATAGTGCATTGATAATGCAGACTCGAACTATAAATAAGAGAATTTTTTCTCTTTTAAAAGTAATGGTAAAATGAGCATGATCAAACTCTTCTGAGGTCTCTCAATTTATCTAATCACTACTTTTGAACTGAATGATTTTTTTCCATGGCAGAATACCATAGAATGCACATAAATATATATATATATTCAATAAGAAATTAATTCCTAAATGATTTTGCTATTGGTATTACAAATGTGCATGGGTCAAACACATCTTTGGTCGAATTGTGGTTGTGATAGTTCCTGAAAAAGGTCCTTTCAGTGTATATGGGTAAAGTGCGGATTGCTACATATTTATAGAAATTCAGATGCAAAGTCTCATCTCCCTTCAAAAACTTAATTATTTCTTCATGAAAGACTGTCCAAACAGTTTAAGACCTCAACTAAACCTAATATTAGAGTTACAGCTAAAAGGATATATGTAAGAGGCACTAATATTTAATTTCTTCCAGACAACCCTTTCCTTCAGTAAAGCTGTTCATTTATTTCAACAAAAATTTATTTCAATAGCTATACGGTAAAATATAATTCCCTAATTTTTTCTTTTGCAGAATCAGGTTCACAAAGACAGAATTTCTTTACAGAAAACTATCAAAATTACTGAAGTTCTTCATGTTCTGAAAGAGAGAAAAACTTCACTGTTGGCTAATTCTTAACTCAGAAACCTCCACAGTTATATACAGCTTGACTTAATTCTTCAGTTTTTGTTAGATTTGGACTTCAACTTACTTTTTAATGAAGACACATGTGTAAGTGGTGTGAAAAGTAATAGAAACATATGGACTTCAGAAACCCAAATAGCACTTACTTGCCGTGCATTTATTTCTTAGCTTTTCTGCACCACTGTGTAAAACATGTAAATGCATGTACAGGTATTCTTCAGGGCTGAACAGTTCATGAAAAGGAGAGGAAGGGAGGGATAGAAATATTACTTACGCCGTTTGCAGCCACATTTTTTTATCCTTTTAGGATCCGTGATATCATCATGACAGGCCTTGCAGTAAAAATATGCCCTGGAGAGACAGAATGGAAAAACTGACATTTCTTAATCCATACCAATGACATTAGTCCCATATTTCCTCTTGTTGCAGTGACCAATAAATGAAATGTACCAATGCTAGTTTCCTTTAATCTTTGAAAAGGTTTGGACATTTAAAGTAGGAAATACTTGCTGCAAGACCATTAATTTCAAACAAAAGGCTCTAAATCAGTATTTGTTTTTAATATACTTTTATTGGAAAAGTGGTTGGAAGAATGTATGATAATTATGCCACAATGTATTGGTTCGTTTGGTTTTTATCTTAGAAAAAAGAGCATCCAATGAAATTTGTCACAAAAAGAATTTTTTGTTCTTATCAGCTCTACTAAGGTGATTTTTTTAAAGACTGTCTAGCACCCTGTGCCAATTTTTCGGGTTGATCGTTACTGTATGATCGACACTGTACACTGATCTTTAATAAGGGGAGAAATGATGACCCTGGGAACTATTGGCCTGTCAGCCTCACCTCTGTGCCTGGAAAGGTCATGGAACACATCCTCCCAGAAGCTGGGCTGAGGCACATGGAGGATGGGGAGATCATTCAAGACAGCCAGCACAGCTTCACAAGGGAAAATCCTGCCTGACCAACCAGTGGCTTTCCATGATGGAGTGACTACATCAGCGGATAGGGAAGTACTACACAAGTCATTTATCCAGACTTCTGTAAAGCTTTTGACATGGTCCTTCACAACATCCTTCTCTCCAAACCGGAGTGATGGATTACATGGGTGGATTAGGAATTGGTTGGATGGTCACATCCAGAGGGTAGTGGCCAATGGCTCAGAGTCCCACCAGGCACTAGTAACAAATGGTGTCCCTCAAGGGTCTCTACTGGGACCAGTGTTACGTAATACCTTCACTAATGACACAGAGGCATCAAGTGCACCCTCAGCAAATTTTCAGATGACACCAAACTGGTGGTGTTGCCACACCTGAAAGACAGGATATCATCCAGAGGGACCTGGACAAGCTCAAAAATTGGGCTCTTGGGAAACATGTGGGGTTTAAGAAGACCAAGTGCAGGGTTGGGACAACCTCCAGTACCAATCCAGGGGGATGAACCGATCCAGAGCAGCCCTGCTGAAGAGGACTTGGGTGCTGGTGGATGAGAGGCTGGACAGGAGCCAGCAAAGTGCATTCATAGCCCAGAAAGCCACATGTGTCCTGAACTGCATCCAAAGCCCTGTGGGCAGCAGGACAAGGGAAGGGACTCTGCCCCTCTGCTCCACTCTGGTGTGACCCACCTGGAACATTGCATCCAGCTCTGGGGTCCCAGCACAGGAAGGACAGGGACCTGCTAGAGTGAGTCCAGAGGAGGCCCCCAAGATGGTCAGGGAGACAGAGCACCTCTCCTACAAGGAAGGGCTGAGAGATTTGGGAGGCTTCTGGCTGACCCAAGTGTGGCATTTTAGTACCTGAAGGGAACTTACAGGTAAGATGGGGCATGAGTATTTACAAGGGCATGTAGGAACAGGACAAGGGGGAATGGGTTTNCACCAGGCACTAGTAACAAATGGTGTCCCTCAAGGGTCTCTACTGGGACCAGTGTTACGTAATACCTTCACTAATGACACAGAGGCATCAAGTGCACCCTCAGCAAATTTTCAGATGACACCAAACTGGTGGTGTTGCCACACCTGAAAGACAGGATATCATCCAGAGGGACCTGGACAAGCTCAAAAATTGGGCTCTTGGGAAACATGTGGGGTTTAAGAAGACCAAGTGCAGGGTTGGGACAACCTCCAGTACCAATCCAGGGGGATGAACCGATCCAGAGCAGCCCTGCTGAAGAGGACTTGGGTGCTGGTGGATGAGAGGCTGGACAGGAGCCAGCAAAGTGCATTCATAGCCCAGAAAGCCACATGTGTCCTGAACTGCATCCAAAGCCCTGCGGGCAGCAGGACAAGGGAAGGGACTCTGCCCCTCTGCTCCACTCTGGTGTGACCCACCTGGAACATTGCATCCAGCTCTGGGGTCCCAGCACAGGAAGGACAGGGACCTGCTAGAGTGAGTCCAGAGGAGGCCCCCAAGATGGTCAGGGAGACAGAGCACCTCTCCTACAAGGAAGGGCTGAGAGATTTGGGAGGCTTCTGGCTGACCCAAGTGTGGCATTTTAGTACCTGAAGGGAACTTACAGGTAAGATGGGGCATGAGTATTTACAAGGGCATGTAGGAACAGGACAAGGGGGAATGGGTTTACATTGAAAGAGGGTACGTTTAGATTAGATATTAGGAAAAAGATCTCATCTATGAGGGTGGTGAGACACTGGAACAGGGTGCACAGGGAAGTTGTGGATGACCCATGGCAGCGCAAGGAGAAATAAGGAAGTGAGAAAGGATGAACTTTTTACTTCATATAAGATTTTCTAAAATTTCTGATTTAATAAATATGCATCAGACTGCCCACAGGAGAGTTCAATCATGACTACCAAGTCAACATGCCATGTAAGGCTGCCATGACACACTTCATGAGGATCACCCAGCTGGACTCTAGCAGGACAATTGCAGTTTACAAGGATTCTTGCTGTCATGGCAAATGAAACATACTTTTTAACCAGATGAATTTTCCCTGCACTTGTCCTGCACTCAGGATAGGTCAGCTCCCCGCCTATCATCTTCTCTATCCCCTCTTACTGCATATTTCTCAATACAATTTGGCAGTAAGAGGCAAAGCCCCCACTTTGCAACTACCCATATATTTTGCTGAGATGAGATCGTTAGATTGCTACAACAGTTGAGAGGCCATGGAAATAAAACAATCTACAGACCAAAATATTAAAAAAACCCAAAACCAAACCAATATTAATACACAGCCTCTGATTAAACACAGCCTTTGGCCCTGCAGGCATGATGACTATTACTATTTCTTCTAGATTAACTATGGTGTGGCCACTGCAGGTGGAACTATACTGGTAGTTAAGTGACCCATCATGAGAAAAGATAGCAGGTCTAGCATACAAGAGATGAACCACATCAATGCTTCATATTGGTTCAATTACAAATTCAAATTGCAGGGAGACCTCACTGAATGCTATTAACATTTCTAAACGCAATAGAGCATGAAGCTACCAATGGATATGTAAGTCCTAGCACGCTTTATCTCTCTAAGAAATTTCCAGGAAGATTACTCTTTCAGGATGTGAAATTGCCTTAGTATTTCCAAGATGTAAAATGTAAAAGGAAAATGTCCTCTGTGAGCATGTATACTTGGCTGCAGAAAGTTCCTGGTCTTCAAGATATTCACATTCCACCAAAAAGAAAATAAACTACTTCCAAGGAAATGAAAATGTTTTTTCAAACCATGCGCTGATGTCAAGATGTAAGCCAGGAGAAGAAAATTGCTTCCAAATTTTACAATTTCTCTCCAGTCTAGGTGTAAAACCCCTTTATTAAACAAGAATCAACTACCACAAATAGCCCCTCACGAAAACTTCATAACAGTAACTGGATATTGGTCATTTCTAGAGATCCTGTTTCTGAAGTTCACTGCAGGACAATTTTCCTAAAGGGTACTTTCAATCCTATGTCCAAAGTGAAGAATAAAAACCTGAAGTGATTACTGTAATAAAATTATTCTAGATAGTTGGGCTAAATTGAATGGATTTGAAGAATGTGGATTTCTGATGCTAGTGCTAACATGTAAATTAATAAAGAGTAATGAAGATGCAATTCGTGTAGTTTGTATTATATTTAAACAGTCAATACTTTATGTGAAGATATTTACCTAGGCATAATTGTTTGTAGGTATAATTGCTTCTTATGGGAAACTATTCTAAAAATGCAAAAATGATTCTATCAGAAAGAGTAATTGAACATCATATGTTATCTTTCACTGTGGCATATATAAATATGAAAAACTTTAGCTTAAGGGAGCTGAAATGTCTTCACTAACAAATCCAGAATACCTTAATTTGCATTTCAGGTATAAAACATGTTTAATTATGCTCTATTAAAAAAATAATTTTTCCCCCTCCAAAAGACCTCAATTTTAGAACATATTTCTGGCTCTGATTCATAGCTCAAAGGGCGAAATTAACACTTCAAAATTGGCTTTGTTGGTTGAAACACATCTGATAACCATTTGCTTTGCACAGAGCAGTTAAGAAATGTGGCAAGGGAGGCAGGATATTTCTAAACAAAGCCTTCTGCCAAAAGCAAGGCAGAACTGGAAATCTTCTTTCATGCTCACTATCAAATAAAACATGGTAGATGAATGATGTGAAAAATTTGTCTAAACTCCTTAATAACAGTTAACTTCTCCCTAACCTTAGAAGTTAAAATACTATGCCATTTTACTTACAATCTGAGAAAGTTAATTGGAGAGTGTAAAATGCCTTATAAATGAAAGAAAACTAGCAGTTCAGTAAAGCAGTGTGAAGACAGTTCTGTATATTCAACTGGAGAAAAGCAGCAGAGAGGAAAAGAATTGTATGCTGCAAGGCAGAGACCCTGAGGCAGGGCAGGATGCACATGCTCCAGAGATGGTCCTAGAGATGCGACAGGACAGCAGCACTGCTGCCCTGTTCTGTATGTTTCACCTAGCCAAAAACTATCTTAGCTGTTTCAAGAAAAAGAGAATTTAAGTCCTCTAATTTCACTGTTTTGGTGTTTTGACTTTCTTTAAGTATTCATAGCAAGTATACAACGTTAGGTATTATTTTACTATATTGAATCCTAAAAGGCTGGAACTTGATAAAGGGTATAATTTGAATACTTTATCATCTTAAGTATAGGATTAATGATGGGATTTTTACCCCGTCAATCCCCTAATTAGGAGTTTTGTCCTTTCTAAGTCCTGTACCAGGATTTAAAAGATGAACAGAACCTGTAGCTCCAGTCTTCAAAGATGTTTATTCTGTTTCTTATCTCAAGGCCTTACAGCAGTCTCAGTGCACTAAAGAAATGCAGCTACAGGAACATGGACAGAGGGTCCAAGGTCTTTTTTAAAGGTTTCTGACCCAATTAACTCTTAACATGTACCATATTCACAGTTTTGTACCAATAACTACTACCTATTCTAGGCGTGCAATTTCTACATTAAATCCATTCCACCAATGTCTCTGTGCCACCATCACAGCAGAAAATGGAGTAGGAGAAGAGCATGAGGCACCGCCTGAAATTCTCCATCTTGCTCTGATGTACCTCCATACTAAAAACCCCAAATTACAAATTTTCACCCTGTGACAAACTAAACTACTATTTATTTCAAATCTTTGTTGTTTTCAATTCATCTATGAGTGTCGGGTGTTTTTCCCATGGACTAAGGTCAAAGGCAGTGCTTTCCTGGGGTCCCAGCCAGGGTCTCGGACCCCCAGGGCAGTTTGAGGGGTTTTACACATACCCTGGACTCCAACAAGTTAATACCCAGCTCATGAAGAACACCAGTAAAACTCTGATTGCATGACTCAGAGTCATCAAAGATACAAATTATGAGGAAGCACTCAGCTGCAAATATTCCTTTTCTTTTTTTTTTTTTTTAATCACAGGGACATTGAATATTTTTCTTTGAAAAATTCTTTTATCACATTGCTATTTTGTTCCTTCCAAGCATATTATAATCTTAACAAACAAGAGTACACACATTTGGTCCTCAACACAATATCATAAAACTCCTTTTCATTCATTTCAAATCCAGTACAGCCAGGTACATTGATCCTGTGAAGTTGTCTGCACTTTTGTAGTTCGAATAATTATTATGAGGCCATAGAGTTTGTAGTTCCATTGAAGAAAAATTACAAGAACATAAATATTATTTTGCTAATGCAATTACAGAATGAACACAGTCGCTAACTTGCAACGAGAATCTGCTAAAATCTGTGTAGATAAGAACTCTAAACCCGAAACAGAACTGTAATCCCTGTCCTCCTCTCTCACAGTAATTCCTCTGACATAATAAGTATAGAGAAAAAAAAATGAAAATATTTCACATTTTCTAGGAGGACTCAAAACCCCAGCCTCTTTATTTCTTTTCCTATCTGCTGCAAATTTCATTTCCTTGATATTTAGGACAGTAGTTAGGAAAACTACGTGCACATAGGTGGTTCAAGAGTAACAACTCAACTCCCCTTCAGAATTTCAAAACAGATAATAATGAAAATTAGGTGAAGCATTTACATGTAAAGACAAAAACTGTAATTAAATATATTTGTTCCTATTTAAAGATATAAACATATTAATTACCTTTTTACTTCTTTGGCATCACTTGCAATGAAGAATCCTAAGGTACCTTCTTGAATCTTGACGTGGTTTCCAGGATTGATTAATATACTGCTCAGTGAAACAAGAACAAAACCAACAAAACAGAAAGTTTATATTAATTTTAACCAAATCTTCCAAATTAGCTTTATTTGATTCTGTTATAGGGGACCCACTAGTTATGAAAGGCTTCAAGGAAATTTTAAGCCATTCTTCCTCGATATCTCCAATCAAATAACAGTTGCACATGCTTTTTACAAAAACTTTAGATTGAGACAGTCAAATGCCTCTGCCTATAATCACATCATCTAAGTGCTTACATCTGTTGTCTTAGCTTTTTGCTTCAAATATAGACTACACAAAATCCTCTCAGAAACGTGAAGTGTGAAGCTGAGCATTGCTGCCTGCTTGCTCTGTCATGCAAAGTGGTGAGAAATTCACAATACGGTGAAAAGGAAAGAATCATCAACCACCACTCGATAACAACAAAAAACATCACTTATGAAACTAAAGCCTTTGATGCAAATTTTTGCCAATTTCTAGTGAAATAGAAAGTTAATGGGACCCCTATCTGGACATATAATGTTATTGTTTAAAATAATAAATGCACACATACACTCAAGGGGAATGGTACAAGACAACCAGTCACGACAGCTGAAAAAACATAAAATGGATAGAGAATTTTTAAAACACTGCTATGCAGCCATGAAAGAACAAAAATAACCCAACCACCATGACAGAAGAGCCTCAGCTAACTTTGACAAAGGAAGTGGTATCAACAAGTGAGGTACTCTATGTCTATGAAATATTTTCTTTATTTTCATAATAATTTAACTCTAGACTTTAGGTAAGGCATTTTCCAAAGTACCCTGCTAAATATGAATATACAGATAAATATACTCTCCAGCAAGTCTCATTTATGTGTAACATATCCTACCTTTTGACTCTCTAAAACTTAATATAGCTTTTTAAAAGTTTTCTCTTTTTTGTGTTTTATTAAAGTTTAGCTTTTCTAACTCCAAATATAGTAATGGTATGCATATGCAATTTAGAGTAAATAAAGACTACCAGGAATTTAAACACTTGTCCATCTAGCAAAAAATTCATTTTAGGGAAGTACACATACACAAAAATAAATAAAGCACAATGCTGAACAGACATACATTACTAAAATTTGAAGGTCCAAAGTCTTTCATGCTATTGTTAGCAGGGAAAATGGATCTCAGTACATCTCTTATTCAATATGTTTTTTATTCTCTACACATTAGGAATAAATTAGTATGACAACATAATATATCTGAAAGATTAATAATGTGCACATTGTTTTGTGTAATTCCACATGCCTGCAAGGCCCTATGACAAGAATATGCAGACCACAAAATAAAGTGCTCATGAGTTCAGAAGTAAAAGGTTGGTCATGAAGTCATAATTCAGCCCCCATTATGTAGATCTTATGATACAGTTCAATTTAATACCCACAAACTCCTTCCTTCTTACAATCTGAGACTTCATTCAGTGGTGTTTTACTGCCATTACTTCAGGTATGGCTTCCTGTAATTCAACTCTCTTTAAAATCAGCTTTTTATTTTTCTGCAATGTTCATCACTACAGCATGCAAAAGATTCACAGATACATAATATCTTTTACAGGAAGAATGGAGATATAGTATTACCCCATTTTACAGAGGAGCAATTAAGTCACTATGAGATATAATACTTATTAATTTGGGATGCCAACGGGCCAACTTTTTCTTAGTGTTTAGCATTGCATAGCTCCATATACACTTTCTAGGAACTTTTGCTGTGGGAATGCGCAGCATTTCCAAAAGCCCAGCCTCTGATTCCCAAAATAACGAATATACTTAATCAGAGGTCAGCTGCAGAAGGTTTGGTTTAAATTATTATCTTCTTCTCACACAGCTTGTGTTAGAGGCTGGAACAGAAATTAAATCTCAAAGAAAGCATCTACCCAGATATCCTTCCCTTTCCTTCATTCATGACTTCAAGCTTTGCAACAAATAAAAACTTGAGAACTACAGGAATTGAAACGTATCACCACAGAGAACAGGTTCATCTCCAGAGCACACTTTACTAATATTTGCAAGAAATGAAACAAGATGGTGTAAGTAATACCTGTATTACACACACAGACAGATAAATGGAACAAAATAAAGTTACACAGCTAAACTAGTATCATCCATCATCAACTAGTATCATCTAGGGTCATATCTAGTATTTCTTTGTTAGTGAATTGGGCCTAATGGCGGCAGTTGCAATGACAACTTCTACCTAATGCAGTTTTAAAATGCATTTTCACAGGTTTAAGATGGAAAAAACATTAAAAAAACCAAACGAAAACAAACACATAAGAATGTCTTCATATGAAATCAGTTACTCAGGCCAAAAACAGGTTGGAAAATTTTGCTTTACTGTATAAGGTCTTGTCACTTGAACCCATAGAGTACTTACTAGCACTTGCAGAGTGCTGTACTGGCCATCTTAATCTCCACCTTTCCTCCCTTCCTGCTAGTGTGTAGTAACCTGCCATTACACTGAGAATTTAGCAGCTAAACTCAAATCTATAGAGGCTAATCTTGTGTATTTATTATACTGTTCCTTTTAAAATATGAAAGGTCTTGTAGTATAGCTTGAGTTGGCTGTTTTCTTAGGTACAAAGGGGTACTGTTCTATCTGAAAAATACTTCTAATTTCTTTACTTGATTCTGAAGTCACGTAAGTGTTACAGCTTTTCAGAGAAAACAGATGAACACACTTCTTTACATAGATTCAGGCTAGTTTTTTTCCTCAATACAATTCTTGGATATAGATAAACATAGCAAAGAATAAAAAATCCTACCCAAACCTCAACAACCCGAACTCCATAAACTGATGTAACCACTAGATCTATAAATGTTCACTTCTCAGAACAAAACCTAAAATTTGATAAATTAATAAGCAAATGAAGTTCTTTTGAGATGCATGGAACATAGTCTTAAATTAGCAGTAACTGGCTTCAGTGATGATGCATTGTGAGCATGATTTTGTATCTCAAGGTTTTCTGAGACACATTAAACCAATTCACATGGGTCAGTGTACAGACTTTATTTTTGTCAGTTCTTATACTTCATTCACATATAGCTCTTCTCATAAATACAGTGTATTTATAACCACAAAATATAGATGTGATCACAGTTAATGCAGTATGACCCCAGCAGCAAAATCTTCTGTTGGAAATGAAAATTAATTTGCCCCATCACTGCTACTGGCTAAGAGTTACAGCAAAAGCTCATAAAACTTTGGGCTTATATACACACTGCTATATAACCAGAGCAAAATCATGAGGAATTTCTACTGAGCTCTATGGATATATTAAATATACTGCTGATTAAAGCTGCAACTGAATTATTTCTTATGACACCTGTGTTGTTAGCTGAAGTTATGCTTTGATAAGCACTCACTCTAACATATAGAGCAAGAGAAATGTTTTGACTTAGAATATAGGGAACAAACAGCACAGAGAAAAACAAAGCAATCTTCTGAGTATTCTAAGAAAAATGCATCCATCAGTTACTTAGAGATGCGTGTGGTTTTTTAGTATGAAAATATGCATGTATTTCCCCACAGTTGAGAATATAAGTACATGGCAAACTATATAGGAGTTTTAAGAGAGACAGTTCCATATAACGTCTCATTTTTATCTATCTCCAAGGCTTTAAAGGAAAAGGGAAAAAAGGATAGAAACTTGAGAGGTTTAATAGCAATATAGATAGCTAATCCATAAGCATTCTGTGCCACACATCAGAAAAAAAATTACTGAAAATGACACTGGTTTTTCCAAATACATGTTTTTATCATAAAGCACAATTTGATTTTTTTATCTCCTAAATCAGCTCATGAAACCAAGCAAGAAAGGCCAAATGCTTTAGAAGCTTGTAAGATCTTGATGAAACTTTGTAATTTTATAAAATTTCTAGTGTAGGTTATCTGAGAAAGTAATCAAGTAATAGCAAGCTTAAAAACATTTAGTCATAATTTCTTTAATGAATCCCGTTTCAGAAGTACATTCCTAGGGTCAAAAGCTTTCACGACAGGGCTCACATGATTGCTTGCTCCTTCACACAGGAATGTTTAGGACACATGGCAATTAAAGCCATGTAAATTCAATGTCATTTAATATGTTCAATAGGAATTTAAGGTACTTCACCACCATAAACTTAGGAGGAGTCAGTTCCATTAATTTTTGATAATATTACAATTAGGAAGCCACTTATGGAATAGAATATGCACCCTGGGAACCTGTGTTTAACACTTATCTGCAAAAGTTATCCTGTTTGCTAAAGAACATTCATTTGGTAACTAGATGCAGGATCATGCATCTAAGAGCAATGAAAACATCTCACACTGAAAATGTGGAAATCACCCTTGAATTCAGTTGGACTCTTAGGAATCACAGACTGAATCACAGAATGGTTTATGTTCAAAGAGACTTTATAAAATCATCCATTTAGAACTCTCGTGTCATGGTCAGGGATACTTTTCACTAGAACAGATTGTTCAAAGCTGTATCCAATCTGACAGTGAGTGAACACTTAAAGCACAGGAAAGAATCATGAATATTATCTGTACAGCTAAAAATGAGTTCCCAGACTGACAGAAATATAAGCAGGTGAAACACAAATGGAAATCAGTGCACATTTGAGATGCACAGTTTCAAAAATAAAAAGAGAAATTCAAATAAGGTCACAGAAATTGCAGACAAATGTTTATGGTTTTCTTTACACAGATTGTTCAATGAAAATTTCAGATAGGACATGATGACTTTTTCATATGACAGTGGAGAATAGTTATCTGTTCATGTTTCACAGTGTGTGCTTATTGTGATCAACTTATTTATTGGATCGTATCTTTCTGATGTTTTAAGTATACATGCTACCTTCAATAAAGTACAGATACATGAAAATATCTGTTCATCCACTCTTATCTGCCTGAAACTACTCCATAACATAAGTGCTGTCCAATACCCTTTTTGGTAGTGCATGGATGACTGACTGCACAAGACATCAATATTCTGACCTAGCTAAAGCATACCATATTATATATTCCTTTAAAGCACTAAATGTAAGCTAAAGTGTTCATTACTAATTGTGTATCTTCTATGTTTTTTTGAACTTAATGACATTTGATGGAGAGCCTAATAACTGGAAACTTGAACTGTAAGAATTTGTGAACTGACACTTTCGGGTAGGACTAATTCCCTCCAGCTGTTTATTTTTGACTCATTTCTACTGCTAGGTGGTTTTTTGTCTCCTGCTTTCAAATATCACACATATTTCACTCAAATTATGTTTCTTCGTCTAAAACACTATTACAAATTTATAAAAAGCTGATACCTTTTCATATTACAAGAATATTTAAAATATTACTTCTAATAAATTATCAGCACACAAAAAATTTCAGTAGGAGATGAAAAACATTTCCTGTAGTTTTCTAGACTATTCAGCTATCTTCTAGGCAAAGTACAGGGAAAAAACCAAGCAGTCAGAGTCTGAACCATCATCAGTCAGTATGTATTTACTGGCAGGCCACTTGCTAAGTGACATGGCTCCACAATTCACTTCGCACAGCTTGAAACTGAGCAGGCATCCACTACTGCTGAAGTTGTGAATGGATGGAGCTTCGAGCTCTCAATCTAGACACTGTAGTACAGTAGCTGACTCGCAGGTGTGCATAACTGTCAGCCTTCTTTGAGAAAAACGGAAGAGGGACCTTATTAACACATACAAGTGTGGGGAAGATCTTTAAACTGAGCTGAAAAAGGCATGTGGAGATGCCCAGCAAGTACAGCACAGCAAATACGCAAGGGAAATGACATTTTAGCAGCACTACATGAAGATAAGTACAGATATAGTCAACCAATGGACCAGGAGAGGTCTTTTAAGGATTTTCCTTATCCATGCCTCTCTTATGTACAATTCCTCTTTGGTCTTACTTTCAGCTTTACATTTTAGACAACACTAAAGGTGGGATTCATCTCATGTATTTCAGGATTGCATTCTAATGCATTCAAGAATTGTCTCTCTTTTCCCTTGCAATTATGGACTAAGTCTGGATAATTAACAGGAGATTAGAATTTAACATTTTGATTGATAAAGCCGTGTGATGAAACCCATTATCAAAGAGCAATTGAACAGTTCATCCCTGCATCAAGGAAACTTTTCTGATTTAGTAACCCTACTTCATTTGTTTGTTTGTTTTCAGCTGTAGACTGCCATCACCCTATTCTAAAGAAAAAGAAAAGACCAACTGTTGAATTAAATGAATCACAAACACCAAAATTTTGACTAAACGGATGACAAAAGCTGTAACAATTCTGTTTTAAACCTTGTGGTAGATGTACTGTACCATTCCCCATGCAACTCAAACAGTAGCAATATAATCTAGTAATCAGGGAGTTATAATACTGTTTAAGTACTATGAATACATTATCTAAAACAATTTGTTGTGGTATTACTTACTATAGCTACCACACTTTTAAAGGAAACCAACTATTATTCTTGATTGTTTCATGCTATGCCCAGATAAAAAGTACCACTACTAATATAATGGCCTTTTAAAACATACTATGTCATTCATCCAACTGTAGAAGTAGTTGGAGATAATATTTTTTGTTTCGGGGTATGTTTTGAAGTAGAGTGCGAGCGTAGGTGCACAAATCTCATAGTGGGAGTTGTGCACATACCAGTTTTCACACTAATTGTTACTCATAAGTATTGCTTCTTTCTTCTGGGCTGTATCAGTGACATTAATTCATAATGCTCCATATTACTCTATACAGCAAAATCTAGTAAGACACTAAAAAGAATACAAGGCAAAAGACGCAGTGCACGTTACATGCTACAGTATATTAAAGCTTAATATGCTACAAGCATATAAAAGGTTGCTCCCAGGAGTTAAGTTTTTTTACAACAGCACCTACTAAGTCATGGTCTACATGATGTACATGAGGTATTTTATTTGGGCATAGTCCAAACTAGTTTAACAGTGATTGTGAACTCAATACACTTGGAAACAATTGAATTATTCCTTCTGGTTCCAGAAGTGATTAATTATCAGTACAATGAGGTAGAAGAATATGCTTTATTCTGGGAGCAAGCAACTTCACTTGTTACAACACTTGTTCATATTGCTTATCATGCCAGCATTAACATGCCTTCACCACAAGATAAGATATACTTAAAAGCAAGAAGCAAAGTAGAGGTGCAACAGCTGCAGATCCTTGGAGATGCTAAGTGTTGCAGTAACTTCTCTGCAGTTGGATCATATCAATAATGCCAAACTGACAGGAAGCCACCTCTCTTATCACGTATCTACTCAGAAACTATAGGAAGATAAGACTAAAACTGAAATACATATAACACATACAACATACACAACAAAACAGACATGAAAAATAGAGTTTGAAGGGTACAATGAAGAAGGAAATTGGAATGTCTGGACAATGAGAGCAGGTCTCCAAAGACCATCACTGACAGTCAGACAGACTGCTACAGGCACTTAGGAAAAGAAAAAAGCCGTCGGGGGAAGAGAGATGAGGAGAGAGGAGGATAGGAGGAACATGCTGTATTTACTTCATCCAAACCAACAGCAGCATGATAGAATGTAGACTAGAGAGGGACTCACAGCATGGTACAGCAAAGAAAATGCAAAACATGCCATTTCAAAAAAAACTCCAAAGCTGAGAAAAAAATACATTCAGTAACATCTTCATAAATGAGTTAATAAATGTCATTAAAATGAATGGGATATATAATACAAACTATCCATGGCACTTTCACTGCAACAGTACAATAGCTTTAATGAGTACTGTATTATGAGTAACTGGACTCAAAACAGGACCAGAAATGCAAAGAATCAGGTATTTTTTTGTTGTTAATGGAAGATGAGACTGCAAGAGAACATGAACTACTTTATTTTAAGACATTCTTTGAAGGAAGACTCTGGGGAAAGAAGGACATCAATGAAGGTGTGAATATGAAAACAGTATGGCAGCACAATGGCTGGTAAAGACAAAATATACATTGTCATGATACAGTCAAAATGAAGACAGGAGATATTAGCAGTAAAACCTACTTTTCAAATGCAACAATCTGATACACCAATGACTCCACAAAGGGGAAAAAAAAGCCTAAAAAACTAATCCTGCTTTATTTTGTACTTCCTGCAAAGAAGTTAGTGCGTGAGTCACAAGAAACACTGGAGAGACAAAATGCTGTTCTCTCTCTCCTCTTTGAGATTGGGGGCTCATATATAAATATACACACAGATATATATATACACACACACATAGATAGATAGATGAATATATATAGATATATATGTGTGTGTATATACAGAGAAAGATAGACAAAGATGTTATCTTCCTGTGTTCTTGGCAAGGAATTAGTCCTGAAGTTAGGAGGAGTGAAGGTAGGATTGAGGTTGGAAGGAAAGGTAACGAAGAGGGCATACCGCTTTCGGCTTCTGCAAACGACAAGAAAAAAATTGCAAATCAAACACTTTGATAAGAAACCAACTGACACCAAAGCAAAAGCAAAAAAACCCTTTATTTAAAAGTCTTCAAGGGTTAAAGGTTTTTCTGCTGAGAATGAGAACAAATACATGGATAGACAAAGAGAAAATTTTACAAATGGGCCATAAATGGGAGCAGGAGGGAAGAATCCTGGTCAGGCTTTCCTTCTTGCTTAGTTATGTAGAATAAAAATACAGGGGGAAAAAGGTAGGCAGAAATCTCTCTAAAAGGGATTTCAGATGAGGTGTTTGAATGTCTGAATTTTAAACTGTTACTTTTTGCTATATATTTTACATTGAGATATTTTCAGGTTCATGTTCTCCATGTTTCCTTTGCATTTTTCTACAAAAAAGCAAAGCCTCTTCAAATGAGTAAAGAGTATTTTTTAAGCGATAGTATTTGGCTTGCATCGGGAGACAAAAAATCATTTAAGTGCTTCCTGTTCCTAATCACGGGTTATAACATTCCCAGAAATCAATTAGAGATGAAGGAATGGTTAACTCATATTATGAGTTGGAGTTACTAGAGTGCAGACTTTGGTGGCTGGTCAGAAACACTCTTAATTGAGCTTTGTAAACTCAGAGATTTCTTTGATGGCTTGAGAAATAATTTAAACATTATCAAATATATAAATGCAAAGGTTAAAAAAAATCTAATCATGGGGTTTTTAAAATTAATCTTTAAGATATCTTGATGAGAAGTAGTTGCCTAAAAAGATAAACATACTCTAGATACTCTACCCATTATATGAAAACTCATATGCATTTTTCACATTTATAACTATATTACTTATATTCAGGATTGAATATCTGCTTTTAAGCAATCCTGTAAAATTGTAATTGTTATTAATTGCCTACCTAAACTGACAAAATTTGTTATCAAGGAATGCTTTCTGTTTTGTGTAGCTTTATTAGCAGTTAGGAAAAAAGAAAAAAATCATCTGCAGGCAGGAAGTTCATCTGCCTCTAACATGTACAGCAATATTAGCTTGGATAGAGTTCTGACAATTTTTAATTACTATCGATTTCAAATTCTCTACAGAAGAATTAACAGAATTTGACCGTAAATCAGAAAGATTTAGACACCTAGAATCTAGGTGACTGCCTGGACAAAACAGAACATGCAGAGGTAAATTAGTATTTATGCCATTCTACATCTAACGAAGATATCAAATAGCCAAATAAAAGTCCGCCATTCAATGGGATGGGACTAGTATTTATCTTTAAGACTGAGCTGAAAATTTGAAGAAGGGATTAGGAAATTTAGAATGACCTCACATTACTACTGTTCAGAGCTCCATACATTCCTGAATTTTATTCGCTATTTTAGCTCTGAGTGCAAAGTGATGAAGGGAAATTAAACTAATCTTAACAGGAAACGCCCTGTGAGGTAAATAATCTATATATCATAATTTAATGATATAAATATTTTATTATTACTAGTAACAAAAATTAAACAGTTGGAAGTAATATCTTCTCATCCTTTAAGTAGAGAAAGAATGCTTTGAAAATTTCCTCTGCGTTTGAAAATACTGTTTCAAGACCTGTCTCAGCTATGGCAGTAAGTATTAGCTCTTAATGAAAGGGTGCCATCTTCATTATGGTCTAAATTTTTTGTTATATTTAACATTGCTTCTCTAGATTTTAAATGACATAAAACTTTTTCTGTAATAGTTTTACAAAATATGAATGCAAAGTATAATTATAAAATAAATCAGCATGTATCTACTTTTCAACACTCTCATAAAGACTGAAAGCATATCCATAGTCAGTTCCCACTTCACCTTTATGAAGAATTACTGGGAAGAAATTTGGATATGAGCAGAATAAAATATTTCCAATGTCAGCATCAACAAAAATAATTGAAAAATGACAAATTTATATTGTTCAAAAAGAGCTTGTGCTCCTAAGCTATGTTATTCTAACTTTTATTTTAATCCCCCACCTTTTTATTTAATAAAATGCATGGAAATACAAGTATACTTAGGAGGTGAGAAACTGAAGTTTTGTTGCATTACCTTCCTGGTTTGACTAAAAGATCAGAAAATCACAAATATCTAGTTAACATATTTGAGTTGAAGAGTACAGGAATAAATAAAACAGTAAAGATATGCTGCAGGCAGTTCTGTGATTGACCAAACGGTGACTATAAAATTATCACTGGTTAATAAAATCAGCAGATACTACTATGGATCAGGGTTATAAGAAAATGAGATTATGTACCTTATATGCCCTTCTCTTGTTACGTGCATATTCAATAAATCCAGTTAATACCCCTCTGTTAGTATTGCTTCCAGCAATTTTAGGCTTTTTTTTTTTCTCTACTATAATAATTATTGCAATGTGTTACCTGTGTGGCTTTAAGTAAAAATATATGATTGGATCACAGTTTTACTTTTTGTGGGATCCTCTGCATCACCTTTTGATTAAGAACTCAATCCAACTCCCACTGAAGTTAATGTAAAGAATGATATGGAAGCCAAGAACAATCTGTTATTACTGCAAAAGACTGCAATATTAGCACTTACACAAGTAAATGACAACTGAAGTAATGGCAATATAAAGTTGGCCAATAATTGTTAGGAGTATAACAGAAACCAAATATTTCTTAATATTGAAGACAAAATCTGGTAAATTGTTCCACTGCCGTTCCTATCATATTTGTCCTTTTTCTAGCAAGAGATTAAATTGTTCATAGACAGAAGAACAGATTGTTTGCTTTACATTAGCTAATGCAGAATGATGTCTTTCAATGGAAAAGTATTATAAGAGTCCAGAGGAGCTAAATACAGCATAAAAAATCTGATAGCAGAAAAAAAAAGGATTTCTTGATCAGCATAATGCGAAGAAAAATGATATCCAATAGTATATACACCACTTCACATTTCATTTTATAACATATGTAAGAATCCATCAAAATCAACTACTGGGCATGGAAAAACTCCTAAATATTTGTAACACTGGTTTTTCTATGTCACATGTCTAACACAGGTTTTTTAGATTCTTTTAATAAAGAAAAATTATGAAAGTTAATACTAAGTACTAAACTTTCAAAACACCAGAAACTGTAGACTGAGTTCAACTGATAGAATGAACTGATTCTCCTGTGAGAAGAAGCAATTGTCCTCAAAAGTGCCCTTTGGCCACTAAAAGGTAATTACCTAATGGCCAAAAAGATTAACTAGTATGTATCACTCCAGGTTTACTACAGCAGTATAAAACAATTTCAAAAGAGGAAAATCAAATTCCTCTCAGACTCAGTATTATCATATTTTTATTATAAGACTCTCCACACGTTACAGAGAACATTTAAAACATTTTTGTTACATAAAAATGAATATCGTTCAAAGCACTGATGGACAAGTTGATGGAAGATTGACTCTAGGGTTCAATCACCTTCGCACAAAAAAAAGATGAAACATATTCCATCTGTGAATTTGTACGAAAACTATTTTTTTCTTGTTCTTGCTGATGAAAGTGGCCAGCCAACTGGTAATTTCAAGGCTAAATTAATCTTTTCCAGTTTCAAGATGTTATTCATGTAAGTTTTGTCAGAGCAGATTCCATTTAAATATTATGTTTACCCTATATTTGTTTATCCTGTATTGTATCTAAATTGGTTCTCCCAAACTAATTAAAATTAAATTTCTATTTTGAGACTACAAATAGCCATAATGAATTTTGATATCACATCTGTTTTCCACTTTTCCTCTTTTCAGCAGTGTAAGCTGGACCTCTGATTAAAAGTGATAAACTATAAACACAAAAACTGTAAGCTTTTCCACAAGTAAAATCACTCCTGGAGATGAGACATATGTACTACTGCACTTTTTACTAAACATTACTTCACTAAACATTAACACTGGGTTAATTTTAGGGAGAAAAAGAGGAAAAGTAAGTCCCTTTCAGTCCTATGTGAAATGCTGCAAGGTGATGGCATGCTAATTACACTCTGAAATGTTTCAAAGAATAGCTACATTCATTCTGCAAAAAAAAAGCAGGCAAAATTCTTGTCAGTGCATTCGAGAACTTCAAAAGTTGGCATTGAACATACCTGCTTTCGCGTTTTTCCGACTTGTATTCTATGGCTATCATTAAGAGCTTTAGTTTCGCAAACACCAGTCTGCGGGAAAAGAAGAGGCCAGGAGTCAGTCCCTTTTCACAACCAACATCACACAAGGACAGGTGGCTGTTCCCACTGCTGGGTCGAGTGTCAATCCAGAGATTGCTGGCTTCATTAGGAAAATTTGGGGGTGGAGAATGGCAGGCCTAGAATCCAGGTGAAGGTTAGCCTTGCATTACTAAATATTAGAAGGCTCTGCACTAGTGGGAGACAGATTGGTTAATTTATCTTCAATCAACATCATCCACACCTAGTCCAGCAAAATGCAAGGGCACAGAATGTTAGGAACTATATTTGCATATTGAAAATATATTGTTTGGAACATGTTCACACAGCACACGCAGGTGGAGCTACAAACAGAACTTGCAGACTGGTATTAACTTCTGTTTTCATCTAATTCTCCATCCTAGTTGTTGACATCAAAAGCTTGAAATTCTTCAGCAATACTGAGTGTCCCATCCTCACTGTCTCTGCACTCTCTGTTATCCAGACTGTATGGCAGCCTATCTACAAAAGAATCACATTCCTAGACTTGCATTTATGACAAATAACCTGAGGAAGCAGAACATTTCATTTCATTTCAGACTTTTAAAATGTCATTGAATGCATGAATTTTAAAAGCTACACTACAAAACCTGTTCTCCAAGTCTGTATATTTCACGGGTAGCTGAATACACTAAGCCCATCCACTGATTCAATTTCCCCTTCACAAACCAATGCAGTGGACATTGTGCTGTCCTTGTCCTTCTGTTCTTCTGGAAACTGAGCAGTCAATTCTTACAGTGATGAAAATAGCTATGCACTAAACTCCTTAATAAGTAACACTACATTTTAATTTTCAATGTGCTTTTAGCTATTAGTGTGTTGGAAAATTTGAGATAAATCTTTTTGTTTCACTTTAACTAGGTAATACGGTTTGCTAATGTTTCAGATAACCAAATGCTTGAGGAGAGCTCCAAAGTTTAGATATGTTTCTAAATCTCAATAAGCACTCTTCCTTTATTGATTATTTTACCTCCATTCTACCAGCACAGACAAATGAATGTCATCTTTATGTCAAATACAGTCTCAGTCACATCTTCCTACAAACTCATATAACATTTAAAATGGTTTGGTGTGGAGATTTAATTTCCATTACTGGAGCTAGTGTTAACAGCACAAACTACCACACCATGTATGTAATACACATTTCTAAATTAAGTAATGAGATTTCCTGTTTCAAGAAATCCACATCAACTTTTGTACCTACAGTAAAAAACTTTTCCCCTCAGTAAACTCAGCAGTTTGGCTGACACAGTAGAAGGATGGATTGAGAACCCCTTAACTTTACCAGCAAATTGAAGACTGGGCTCTGTCATAGCTACATCCCAGACGATTTCTAAATGGATAATATTTGTCTAACAGTTGCTTCTCCCTCATTCTTATGCCATATTTTTGCTCCGGTAAAAACTGGGAAAGGTGGGGGATTTGGAGGAGTATAAACATACTCATCCTCCTTTACATAAGAGATGGTATTTTACTTCTTCATCTATTTCCACCTCTAAGAATAGAGTCTTCAGAAGTTTTTCTATGTTAACTAGTTTGACACCAAGCCCATTTAAGGGTCTGGGTTTTTTTAAGCATTTGCACAGTCCCTAGCGAAAGCTCTCCACAGCCCTCGTGGTGACCTTTCAGTACAGCTGGAACGAAGAGCAACGCCAGCCAAAGAGGAAATATCAGTGTGCTAAACTAACCTGATTGCGTGGACAGAGTATTTATTATACAAATCTTATGCATACAATTCTCTCATTCACAGACTCATTCTAGGATAAATATAGGCGTTTTTCAGTCTCCAGAAATGAAGCTGTCGCATAGCTCATGCTATGGTTATGTACTATGTGCTTTTTTTCTCGTAACTGAATAGACATATCTTCTGTGACATATTTGACTTGTTCAAGTGTTTTGACACCACTTCCACAGAGCTCTGGGTGCCACACTGCTTATATGACTTCATGATATCTCTTTAAACTAATGAATAGTTTCTTTGGAATGGAACACAAGCCAAGATGGTCATGCTGACCACCACTATTCAAAGAATGGGAATCATTAGAAAATAACAGGATAGTGCTTGTGAGTAAATAACTCCATTTAAAAAGATTGCTGATGAGTTTTTTCAATATCAAAAACATATATGCTTTCATTTACAATCACTTAATTACAAATCTCTCCTGAAACCAGGCATTACAATGTTTCAGTTACTTCCACGCAGTGATTGCTTAGTTTTTGTTTTATTAGACACCATCTGATGTAGCAACATTAGAACTTTAGCAGACTGAAAAGGTCTCATGCAAAAAAATTAGATTTCTCTTCCAAGAAGGGAAATACTTCTGTATATTAAATGTATTTCTACTTACTCACAAACTGCAGGGAAGGACAAACCCACAAAGGCACTAGACAGATATTCTGTATAC
This sequence comes from Donacobius atricapilla, assembly GCA_013397315.1. Classification (NCBI taxonomy): domain Eukaryota; kingdom Metazoa; phylum Chordata; class Aves; order Passeriformes; family Mimidae; genus Donacobius; species Donacobius atricapilla. The sequence goes on from WBMY01012014.1 coordinate 416,038, forward strand.
ATTTCATTTGCAACTCCTTCCAGGTAGTATTTCTGCCACGTATCCTCCTCAATCTAAAACCAAAGAAACAGATGCAGAGTTCTGAGTAAAAATCACAGCTTTCTTTGAAATTTACAAACAACTGCTTAAACATGAATCAGATTTTAACACTTAAGTCATTATGCTGTTATGGCATTTAACACTGTTTATTTTTAATGGATTTCATAGAATGCTGAAAAACACCCAAAACAGGGTCCTTGTGGTCAGTAAATCAAGTATCATAATGCAAAAATAATACACTGAATTCCTGTCAAGCATACTGAGCATTGGGTGAAATAAAGTTGTAGAAAGCATGAGGAAAAAAGTTTCCCCGTTTTCTCTTTTTAAAAATAGTAGAATCACAGAACATTAAGGGTTGGAAAGGACCTTAAAGATCACCTAGTCCCAAGCCCTCCTGCTATGGGAAGGACAGCTCTCATTACACCAAGTTGCTTAAGGCCTTATCCAACCTGGCCTTGAACACTGCCCAAACTGGGGCATCCACAATCTCCCTGGGTAACCTGTTCCAGTGTTTACTACTCTCACAGTAAAGGATTCCTTCCAAATTTTTAGCTGAAATTTCTCCTCTCAGTTTTTATGTACTACTCCTTGTCCTATCACTACAGTCTGTAAAAAAGCATCCCCCTCTGGCTTCCCTGCAGGTCCCTTCAGACACTGGAAGATTGCTATGAGGTGTCCACACAACCTTCTCTTCTCCAGGCTGAACAGCCCCAACTTTCTCAGCCTGTCTTAGATGGGGAGGCACTGCCAGCTGGGCAAGGGAGGGAACTGTCCTGCTCTGCTCTGCACCAGGGCAGCCTCACTCAAGTCCTGGGAGCAGTCTGGAGCACCACAATATAAGAAAGACATTAAGCTGCTAGAGAGTGTCCAGAGGAGGACAATGAAGGTGGTGAAGGGTCTTGAGCAGAAGCCATATGAGGAGCAGCTGAGGTCACTTGGTCTGTTCAGCCTGAAGAAGACCTTACTTCAGTTTCAGCTTCCTCACGAGGGAAGCACTGGGGCAGACACTGATGTGTTCTCTGTGGTGACAGTAACAGGACCTGGGGCATGGCCGAAAGCTGTGTCAGGGGAGGTTTAGGTTGGATGTTAGTAAAAGGTTCTTCACCAGAGGGTGGCCGGGCACTGGAAGAGGCTCCCCAAGGCAGTAGTCATAGCACCAAGTCTAATAGAGTTCAAGAAGCATTTGGACAATGCTCCCAGGCATGTGGGGTAACTCTTGGGGATGTCATGCACAGGGCCAGGAATCAGACTCAATGATCCCTGTCAGTCCCTTTAAACTCATGGTATTCTGTGATTCTCTTGGACCAAAAAAAATCAAGCTTTCAAATTTCATTATTCCAGAGCTATTTTGACAGGACTTAATACAGTACTTTGTATTATATTTAGTATACAGTACTTTCTATTATTATTTTAATAAGTTTGCATTTTTATCCCAAAATTGGGTATTAATTTGGGATTCATCAATCTTTTTCTCATGTTATAAACTAGACAAAAGGCACTAGTTCAAAAATCACTCTAAAAAACAGGAGGATGGAAACTTGTTAAGAAATCTGGTGAAATATAAGTTAAATTTTTTTTCCTCTTTTTTTTTTTTCTTTCTTTGGGTTTTTTAGTGGTGTCCAGGTTTTTCGATTTGTTTGGGTTTTGCCTTTTTTTTTGGTTTGTTTGATTTTGGTTTTTTGGTTGGCTTTTTTATTATTGTTTTATTCCCTCCTCCTGTTGACAGGCTGCCAAATAATCAGTTACTTTAGTTCTGGAGATGTAAACAACTGCAAGAATAAATTGCAATATGGAGATGTTTCAAATCATATACAGCCTGACAGGCGGGTTGCAAACAATCAGGAAAAAATTCTTTCACCATTCAGAGGCCATGTGGGATGGTAAAAGCGATTTGCATTGTGTTATTCCCCACCACACACAGAGAAGCCATATCACTTTTTTTATAACCCTTTTATTTATAGGAAGCTTGCAAATGTTGCTGATCAGCAACTCTACATACAGAAGAGAGATAAAGTGCAGGCTTGGTAAAAAAACTAAGAGTAATGATAGCAAGGGCGTGTTTGTAACTTTTGGTCTATTTTGTGGCTTTTTCTTAGATTGATACCACCTGGGGTTTGAAAAAATATATACAAATACATTGCATATCTCCCCTTCTACTTTCTTTCCTTGCTTTCTTTAGGCGGATGGTTTTGATTTGGAGGAAGGAAGTCCAGATCAGACTTACAGTTAAATACCCACCCTTAGTCAAGGACCAAGAAAGGACTGAAAAAAACCAAACATTCACAAAGCAGTGATCAAGCTCCATAGCTACCAGTTAGTGTTAAATGAAACTTCATTTTGTGACTGGAGTGTTTAAGATATGATCTGGTAGAATACCATGGAATGTTAATTATAGAATTTAAAGAATTGCTGATATTTGAGATGCTATAAAATACTATTATAAGATGATTATAACAGTTGACTAAAGACGATCTTTCTGTTTTATCTCCACCCGAACCATGACATTTTCCTAGTGATTTCAAAGAGATAGATGGTCACTTGCCTGACTTTAGGATTCTTTATGCTCTTGACTACTTTAAGCATTTGTGGTGGTATTTTTAAATTTAGTTAACTGATGGAACCGGAATGGGACATACTACCACAACAACTTCAATCTGTATCTTCCTGATTCCTCTCTCGTACTGCAAACACATGAATATCTCTCCCTAAGTCACACTGCAATTCTGTCTCCTGATAGTCATAAAACAAATTATCCACTGCTTCAATAGTCTATATGAAGAATAGCTGGAAAATCACAGAGTGCAGTCCAAGAGAAAAAATGTAATTTTCATCTGAATCTTCTTTTAAGTCATGATACTCCTCTGCTCTCCTCTATCTTATATATAGACACAATAATGTTATCAGCAAATATATTTACATAATACAAGCAATTCCTAGTGAGTCATGGTGACAGAGATATGAAAAAATGATGTAGCTCTTGCAAGCAAAAGCATTAGTATTGTCAGAAGAAAATGAAAACCTTTAATACACCCAGCCCTACAACCAGCAGTGTAATTATCAGGAGCTCTGTAGCTCCAAAAGATCTATCTTGCTCATAAGCATTTGCTTTTCAGTGTAATGACATAAATAGTTACAGGAAAGAGACTGAGTGTATCTGAACCTGATCATGCTACATAATCTCTTCTGCCAAGATCTAAGTATCACTATTAAGACAGAGAACAAATGCTAGAGTTGCAGCGTGACCTAGGATTTTTCACTGCACTGTGCAATGGAAAGGATGGTGGATATACAATTCCTTTATAGCACAGTGAAAGCAGACGTAAAGTCTGCTCCTTAGCATTGAATAAGATCAGTTCATCAGCTCACCACCACGGAAAGAGCACAAAACAGGACAAAGCCTTTGAGGATGTACCCACAGAATCATAGAACGGTTTGGGTTGGAAAGGACCTTAAAGACTGCCTCATTCCAACCCCCCTGCTGTAGGCTGGGATCCCTTCCATTGGACCAGGTTGCTCAGAGCCCCATCCAACTGGCCTTGGACACTCCCAGGTAAGAGGCAGCCACAACTTCTCTGGGCAACCTGTTCCAGTGCCTCACAACCCTCACAGTAAACAGTTTCATCCTAATACCTATTCCAAGCCTGGTTTCTGCCAGTTTAAAGCCATCATCCCCTTGTGCTAACTCAACATGACCTTGAATATTCTTGCTTGGTAATTGTAAAGGAAGTTTATATTGAAAACAATGTAGTTAAAATATTTTGTCCCATTCACCTATACAGCCCTTTCAGCCCACCAAAACTGCTTGAATGAATGTCTAATTTTGTTATGCCTTTGCATATGGATATCTAAATCTGACAGAAAAGTAACTGGCTGAAAGCAGTTCTTATGATCATATCATAGAGTGAAGCTTCTTAGATTTACAGTCGTACAATTACATTTCCTTAATTATTATAAATTATCAACTACCTCTTCACTCAATTCCATTGGCTGCTGAAATCAAAGCTAACAAATATCCTTAGTATTACGAAGACTTTACAATTTCAGTCAACTATTTCCACAGCTTTCTGTATGCAAGGATGATTTTTAAAATTTGTATAAAAAGAGTATATTTTATAAAACATCAAATATGCTAATTAAGATTAGTTCTAATTACAAATGAGATTTATGCACTTTTCCTCATTAATACTAATGTAGAGTTTTGTAGTGGGTCAGGCGGAGAGAATATCCTTGAACTATAATGACACCTATCTCTTTTTTAGATTCTGGCCTTGATGGATTTGAACTGCAAGGCATACAGGCTCTACTTCTACAGAACAGGGCAAGATCTCTATCAAGTCATGAGGCAAAGCATAGACTGCTGTTTTTCTGTTCAAATGACTGACTGAAAATGCAGTCCCAGGGTAGACTTCAGCCCAAGACAAATACACTCTTATCACAAGGGCTAATACCATGTGTACGCAGCAAACAGTTTTAAACCACAACAGGTTTTAATTCCTAGAATCGATGATTTTAAAACACTGCAGTTAGGAAGATCTTTGAAGATAAATGTATTTGGTAACAGGTTACATTTATTATTTGGTCTAGGTCCTGAGAGTAGGATCATGTAATCAGTTTATTATGCAGCATCCTGAAGAACCTCACAATAAACCAAGATATTGCATTTCCTTCTCACTCCCCTTTTAAAGCCCTCCCACATATCAAGGAATTCACTGTTCATACTCCAGTTCCACACTTTAGAACAGTCCAAGGCTGCCTAGGTGGTCAAAAATAAATAGCAAACAAGTTGATGTGTTCCATCAGTGTAGGCAAGCACCCAACTGATGTAAATCTGTGTGGCTTTACTGTGCCTCTCCTTCAGCCTGTACTAGAAAGGAATGTAAAGTGGCCACTGCATATGTGTAGGTGTGAGCAAAAGCTTCCAAAAGAGCCCGCAAAACATTCCAGCTCTCAAAATAGCGGGTAAAAAAATTAGAGGGTAATACAGACAGCTCTAGATAATTTCCAGATCTGGAATGAGGTGTACTGGCTGTCTTACCTATAGAGCAAAGACAAAACTAATTCAGCTGTTAAACAGCTTGAGTACCACATTCCACATTTTATTAATTTACATAACAACTCCAACTTGGTTTGTAGGTTGTAGATTGGCTTGTAGGATTGTATACAGGGACAAAATTTGATCCCCTCTGCCTATTATTCCATGTATCTGCTTTTTGTAATGTTTTTCATACAGACAGACTTCTGGTATGCACTTGCTAATTAAAACAATACAGAAATTGTAGTACAGTACAGTATTTCCATCTTTTTCTAAGACTGTGCGAGTTAATAAAGGGTCCAAATTCCTTTTTTAATACAACAGTAACAGTCTATGTTATAAGAAGACTGGATTATTAAAATACAGTTTATAGGTGTAAAGTTTTGTGGGGGCTTTTTCCTTTAGCATATAGTTTGGTGGAATCTATCTGTCTTTAAGTGTTTACAGAACAATAATATTTTTGCGTTGATTTTCTTTTTGTTCAGTTTGGTGCCAAAAGAATATAAAGGATTCCATATGATATTACATTGCTAAAACCAAAAAAAAAAAATATTAGGAACAAATATAGTATTTTGAGGTTTTCTTAGTTTGTTTTACTTCTAACACTGAGCAGACTGTTTATACAAATAATTTTGCTGTAAAGTAACACATAATGAGTTAAATGTGTACAATGTCACCATCAATCATGTTCATTTGTGTTTGACTGACCAAACATTTATGGCACATTAAATCACTTTCTAATCACACTATGGTGGTGGAACAAACACACATTTCAAGCTTTCATTAAGAAATACAGAAGTTTCGGTACATTTTCCTGGCAATCTCCTGACTGGTGAGAGACTCCACTAATAATGTTTACCCAAGGAATTTATGAAGGCCTGACAGTACTTAAAGTGAATGTTCTTAAGGAAAAGGGGTGAAAGTTCTTTTATGGAATGAGCATATTTCTCTTCAATAGAGTCCTCTTTAGCATTTCTAATCAAGGCAGTTGCTCTCCTACAATGCACTACTGATTCACAGCCACTATTCAGTAACTTTTCAAGTTTTTAGAGTAAGACAGACATGAGAAAGAACATCCTTTCAGCTAAATAAACAAACCTTTTATTATCAGCAATAGGGTTAGAATCATATAAATGTGTCTAAATTCTTGTACATTTATTTGGCTTCAGATTTTGAATTAGTCTGAGATCTTAGGAAGTGAAGATGTGTGTTTTACTTGCCTAGAAAATTCACTCTTAATTATGTGGCAAACATATTTTTAACCAGTATTAAAAGAGTATTGCAATCTTAATGCACTCTCTTACGGCATTTTTTCCTCCCAGTGCCATGTGAAGATGACATTTGAACTCACACAAGTTAAGGTATGTCTGCACATTACTCTGTTTATAACTGCATATAATCAAACACAACAGCAAAACTGACAATGACAGCTTCCCCCAAACAAAATTCATTGCTATTTTCATGCTTATTCTGTCTACAGAGAGATACTCAGATGTAATTTGAGTGACGCCTTGCAAAGCTGAGCCATCAGTGTAAAACGGTTCATCAACGAGATCCAATCTGTAACTGCACTAGAACTATTATAAAAATGTATTGTAAGAAAACATAGGTGGCTAAGATAATGGCAGAAGTGGTTTGATGTATCTTCTGGAAACATGGTACCTGTATGTATCCAGGTTTCGACTTCTTTAAATGTTTTTAGATAAAAATCCAGACAATAAATTTGTATGTTTCCAGTACAGTTCTCCCACAGTCAAACATTTGTTCACTTTATCATTTTGTGAATCTGTCCACTTTCTCACTGTTTAAAAATCAGTATTAAAATAGCTTGAATTAAGACTGAAGCTTCTGAGGATACCCATATATTCAGATCTCCTTAGGAGAAAAATGACCCCTTCTGATTCTGGAAAGACATTTTCACATGTATTCAGGTGCCAAGACAGAGTTCATACAACAGGCTGCCTTGGTAATTTGCATACATTAGTGTGAGTGTTACAAATGTTTGAGACTGCTGAGAATCTTGAGTTACCACAGCAGGCAAGAGTGAGAGAGACCAAACTGACTGGCAAGGAGAATGATATTCACAGGAGATAGCTTTCTTCTGGGATATAAGTAGAAAGTATTAATATCCAAATGGCAACATGCTGAGGAGTCACAGACAGATTCTCAGTTTGCTGAAGTAAAACAACTTTCTTTTTTTGTTTCTTTCAGTTGGCTTTTTTTTTTAAAGAACATGAATAAAAAATGAAGATATTGTTACTGCAGGCAGTGAAGTGCAGAGTCCTGACCTGTTTCCATATTGAAAACTGGCTGGTTTTGATTAAATGCCATAGTATGGAATATTTTTAACACGTGGGAGCCTGCTGTCTTCTAAGGATACCTTCAAAATAATGGCAGAACTTAATAAGAAGCAAATAAAGACTCATTGTCCTGCACCAATATATGCACCTCTAAGAGAATAGTCCTGGTTTCATCATCTGAGGACATAAGGATATTTTTATTTTTACCTTACTTACACAAGTGACTTGAAGTGGACCATGGCCTACCTTTTACTCCAGTGTTTCCCATCTCATTAATAATACTCATGAGACTGGAAACTGCCCACCCTTTATGTTTGGAATCAGTGTCCCTGAAATGCACCAGAAAGGATGCAATGATTGCTGTAATCAAGGCTTTGGTCCAGTGAACCAGTACAGCTGCCACAAAACTCCAACTGGGTTAAAATTTTGGAATCGAAGTCCAAAAGCGCTCTTAGACTGAGAAGAAACAATTACATGAATGATGTTCTGGGAAGCTTGGGCCTCAGTTCTAACACATGTTCTTTATTTACTCACAGTTAGAGGTCCATTAGTCTCTTGATGTAAAAGACTAAAATGAACAGTCCCTTTTTCTTGGCACTTTGTTGCTACATGGGATTCAGATAAATCATTTTTCTGTTTTAGCAGCAGCAACTTTTCTCATAGAAAAACATGTGGTTTGTCTAATATCAAGCAAAAACACAAAATGCCAGAAATATCTCCCTGGAAATGGATGATGATTTGGAAAATATTTTAAAGGTCAGACACTTGCTGAATAAAATTAAAAAAAACACACAAGTTGATAGAAACTGGCTTATTGCCCACTTTTCAGCAAAAAGCCGTAACATGGAAGTGTGTGCCGGTTTTTCTAGTCTTATAAAATCTGTTAACGTCTTTCTATTGTTTCACATTTGAGTCATATTCTCTACCCCAGCCTCTGACAACCTGAATTGCAGACTAATACGTTCTAAGGAGACAAGGCATTACCTTTATGAACGACCTCATGGAGAAGAGGTTGGCTAACATTGTTGAAAGGCCCGGTGCCAGGCAGCTCTGCGCTATGAAGCCCAGCTTCAGCTCAGCAAGACAGATTGCATCATCCCCTTCTTTCCAGTTCCAGCTTGGGATGTTTAGTAGATGGGCCTGGAAAACAAACAAACAAAATATCCCACAGGTGAAGAATGAGAAATAGAAGATAGCAATGAAGGATTTTCTCTGTTAATGCCTTGATTTTTTCTGAGTAGGCGGAAGCACTTCAAGTGTTTCAGAGCGTAATTCTATGTTAAGAAATGTTCCACTCTTACCTACTAGAGATAAAATCCTACATTTCTCAAGACATGCTCGCTGTGGCACTCTGTCAGGGCCATCCTCACACCTGAACAAGCAGAATACTGTAAAGCCTTCCTTCCCTTCTGCATGTTCCTTTTACAGTGCTTTGAGCTACCGCCTGACTGATAAGGAACACACATAATCTAATACAACTTAGATGACAATTTATGTGAAGCTACAACCTTTAAGGATACTATAATTTAAAACCATATACATCTTCTGTCTTTTCTATTTCATCTCTTCAACCCTGAAGAACAGTACTCGACAGTGAAAATCCAAACTTTTTTCTAAGAATGTTATTTATAAGTACAAAATGAAGAAAATAACTGCGCAAGACACACCTGCAGTACTGAAACTGATCACTTAGGTAAGTATAAATATTGTTCCGTTATTGGCATAACTCTGTTGGATTTTCTCTGACATGTAATTTTTACATTTGCACAGATACAAGGAAGGACAGTCTTTCCTCGTTTCCCTTCCTAAGTTAATTCCACAGTTCAGCACTTTGATAGAAGCTATTCTTGAAGACATAACCATTGGAATAGCAAACAAACTGCAGTATTTTAAAAAAAAATTCTCCTCTGTTGCTGCTTAGAGAAAAACCTTGCCTTTATTCTATAAAAAGATAGGCTTCTTCTATAACATATGGGAAGAGGACATAACAAGCAACAGTAGTTGCTCTTGTTCTAGCAACGGGTTACAGGTATGAGGAGTTGTTATCAAACCTTCCTAGTACCACATTTATTGGGTATTTCATCAAATGAAGGTTTACCCAGTCAAGTTTTTTCTCCAACACTGGGCAGTGGTTGATTCTTTCTGAGCTAATAAAAGAAGCAGGTCACATATGAGTTCTGTGTTATCTGATATATCCTTCCTTACCCTGTTAGTCAGCAGTTCATGGACTTCCTCATCTCAGGATTGAATAAATTGACTTCACTGTATTTAAGGGTCACAAAATTACCATCAAAACTTTTTTCAAATTCCTTTCCAAAGTGGATTTGTAATGCTAACTTTCACAATATTCTTAGTACTGAATTACACAACTGAGCTATGTTTTGTATTAAAAAACACATAAATTTATTTATTTTGTACCTGCTGCTTGGCAATTTCAGGTCTACCTGATCGCACCAGAATCAAAGATCACAATAACCTCCAATAAGACAGTAAGAGCAGAATTTACACAATTGAAGTGGTGAAAGTTCATCTGGAGTCAATAGCAACTTATGGACACTGCAGCTTTGAGAATTAGATCCTAGGCAACTAATAAATGTCAAGATTTTGATAAAGTCCCTTGCATATATAAATAAAACTAAATTACTTTGTAACTGGATTATATGACAAGGTTTATTAAGACGTCTTAGTTTGGAAAGAAAAATGCTTGCTGTTACCGGAACTAGAAAAATCTTGTATGACTAAATGCCACGTAGCAAAAAACTCTGAGAAGAAACACTGGCCATCACATTACCTTATTGTGGTACTGCAACATCTGAGTGATAATTCTTATCTTCGGATGGTAATTCTTTATGGAAATAACTCTAAAAAGATAAGGAAAAACCTATTAAAATAACTTTTAACTGATAGAGTATTTGGATAATGCATGCAAATACCTCTGTTTTACTGTGCTGTCAAGTCCCACAATTAAAACTGTGCCCCCTTATTCATCTCCCTGTAAAGCAAACTGATAAATGTCAGACCTTTGAAATATTTACACATAGTCAAACTGAGGTAAGAATTAGTGGCTAGTACTAGAGAGCAAAAAGCATCAGGAAATATTCAGCTGAATGGTTTGCTCTTATGGAGTTTGCAGAAAAAAAAGACTTTTTGTAGCAGCACTGTACAGATATTCATTCTCTTAAGAAAATAATGCAGTTCGAATTGTTACATCATCCTCAGTGATTATCCTTGTGTCTTTGAATCAATATACTTGATCAGGTTTCCCAATGATAAATGCCTGAAAAAAATAATTTTTTTCTGCCCTATCACATACTATTTACTTATAGCTGCTAGACATTCATCATATCTAAATACCTTGAAAAAAAATTTTTTTGTTACACACGCAAATTCATCTTAATTTTGGTGGATTAATCTAAAGATCAGTATAAAAACTGATAGCTGAATGCTGAATTTATAAAACATGGGTCTACTTTCATAATCATCACATTTTCTGCATTCTAAATTACTTAATGAATCTAAGATATACTCAGCTGTGTACAGATTTTAAGTGGAAAGAAAAATGTTTGAGAAATGCATGAATTGATAAAGTGCTATATAAAAAGCATTGAGAAAAATTAAGAGATGAACAGGTAAAAAAAAGTCTTGTATTTAAAAGCTAAAGGTAGAAAAAGATAAAACGATGAAAAAAGTATCAGACTTATTATGGAATCATCAGTCTCGTAAGACTGAATACCATAAGTGCTCACATTGTTGTTTTGTAGAAAGTATCTTATGAACTACTGGTCTGGCTTGTGCTTTTAAGCATATCATAGCTAAAACAGAAAACATTAAAAATTTGCATTATTTTAACAAGCCTTTCTTCTAATATTCCATTTCTTTAATTGTTTAATTAAAAATTCATTTTTTAAATTAAATTGTGAGAAAACACAGGAGAATTCCATTCTCACATTAAAATTTTTGCATTTTACGACATTAAATGTATTAAATCTACTAAGAATGCATCAATCTGTGACTGGAATATTTTTAACGTATTTATGCAATCAGTGTCAAAATAAAAGTTTCTTGCACTGCAACTCAAACCATGTTTGTAAAATGAAATTAGGTATATTTTAGCCTTGTGTCTTTCTCAGATAGCTACATCTCTTGCACACAGTGGTAGTTTCCCGAAGAGCAATTTTAGTAGCTTTTTTTAATTTCTCCCCTTCCTTCAATATTATAGCATGCAAACATCTGAAAAGCCAGTAAAATCTGTTTATACCACTGGCCAATCCAATATAAGAAAACTTTTAATCAGTAACTGACCGAGATTTTAATTTTAAAAAGGAGACTGCTCTCATTAAAACTAGGATTGTACGAACAAAACAAAAAATGGAATGGCTTAGGTTTGTTGTAACTCTAGCTGCCATCTACTGACTGACTTTTTCATCTCCTCCCTTCAGAGACTACAAAGAGGAAAGCAGGAGGAGATCTGGTGGACCCTAACGTCATAAATGCCTTGTCAATCAAAGCAAGTAATAATTGGCCTTCAGTGTAAAAAAAGTAGGATGGAGACAGGAGATAACTCCCTTTTATACTCCGGTATCCCCTGAGCAGTGCATTACTTGTAGGAGCAGACACACCCAGGAGCAGCCGGGAATGCAGCGCTGAAGGCACTGACAGCAGCCCCTGCAGTGCATGCACTCATGCCATGCATTGCTGCAGCAACCTAACTGCATTCCCTTTCCTCTCCGCATTCAGCTAGGAACACTCAAACCCGAGCTCCGGCAAAACGCCTGGACTGCCAAAGCCTGTGCTCCAAGGGTCTCTTCTGACACACTAAAGACAGATGAAACACTTGAGGTACTCTCACCTCTGGACTTTTGTGAGGATCTTTTAATTTGTCCTCTTAAAAAAAAAAAAATCCTACAACGCTCTTTAAGTGCAACAGATCAGATATAAAATTAGCTAATCAGAGTTAAGAACCAAAAAGCTATTAAAAACTATGGAGTTTACCTCATAATATTGGAGGCATCTTCAGCATCTGGGTCAGCGCAGTATTTATTGGCAAGGATTAGGCACGCATCTGCTGACTCTATCTGAGACACCAAAGAAAAAGGAAACATATAAAGCAATGTCTCTTTCCAGCTTTTCTTTCCTCATAAACTATCAGGGAATCCAGCACTGGCTGCATGAGTGTGAGTGTCAGTTCCCAATACTGCTAATCAAAAACATTTCTAGGCTAACATAAGTTCATGCCAGTGAATACGACCACTCTCACGTACACAGAGAATTTCTTGAAACTTGCTTATGAGGATCAGAGCAAGTCAGCAGTTCAACTGATGACTCTTACTTTCTATCAGCTGAGCCACAAAGGTGGTAATGTTATTCTTTTGTAACCAGATACTGGAATTTCGACTGCTAAATCCATGGGAAGTTCCTGTTACATCAGTACAGTGCTCCCAGAGTCCTGCAGGTTTGTTTGGGAATTTAAGTACCTTCCTATTCAAGACAGGAGGAGGTGGCTGAACTGATTTAGAATCTGAGCACCAGATATAGAAAGCAAGAGGAGGATAACTGATCTATCCACAGGATCTCTAGATACACACAAACCTGAGCTTTACAGAACTCAAAGCAGATGACAAAAGTATTTTCCAGTGTACACAACCAAATATCAACACAAAGAAGGGTGGAATACAGAACACAAAAGAAGAACACACGATTTTATGGTCATAATTAGAACATGCTCTGATGAACTGCAACAGTGTGCATTGGGCTACAAAAAGCTTAAGCAATTTCTGCCATCAAAATGGACCAAAGACATGTTATTAACATTTACTCCAGTAAGTGTTAATAACACTGTACTAAAATACTCTTGGCTTCAGTAGCCAGTTTACATTCCATTAGGGAGAAGAAGAAACAGAAAAAGTTAACAATGTGTCTGACAATTTGATTTTCTTTGGTTTTATTTTTTTTAATGCTTCATGCTTTAAGAGAACAAAATAATTTACCATTTAGAAATTCCAGAAAATAAATATCTAAATAAATAAAACTATCTAATTTTATCTACCAAAAATCTTAACTTGCATTTTTCTTTCAGGATTCTAGACAACAGAAAAAGGGTTTGGAGGGTGAAAAAATATTTTTTAATTGTTCTGGTAAGTTAAGACAACAGCATTTTAAGCAATTACTGTAAGACAGTATCTTGCTATAACAAACATTAATGTAAAATACACTTGTGAATGAAACATCCATGAAAATTTCATAAAGAGTTCAATGGAATGGCAGACAATGTATCTTAAGTCATTGTTGGTGTAGTTTTAAAGATTTAAAGCTATCAGAAAAAAAGATTTACTAGGATAGATATAATTTATTACTTAAGATAATAGAGATGGAAAAATATTCTTTTGTGGTTACATGGAGAAGGACTTCAGAGGGGTTTTTTTCCCCAAATAATGCAAGGAGTACTTAGAAAAAAGGTCAACTAGCAGGAGAACAGAACAACGGAGCTTTTACCTTCACTCTCGCCAGGTCATGGGGATTAAGGACTGAACCCTGATAAAATTCCACCTGAGTGAAGTGTCGTTTAAAAAGAGCTTCCAGCTCAAGGTTAGGGGAGATACTGCATTGGAAAGAGGAAGAAAACACAAGAACAAATGAGAACTCAGTTTCCATAACTGCTCCCTTTCCTGCATTTACAAACCCACCCATTTATTTATTTTAGATATTCAGACTTCTGCTGATGCTTTTTCTGTGGCACGGAAACAGCGTGCCTTAATTAAAAGAAAAGCACTACATTGCTTTCATTGCCTTACTTTTGTCTGCAGTGCTTCTGGCCCACCCGGTGCTACTCTCTACGTTCATCCTGTGTACATTTCCAAGGGATGTGAATCCAGAAGTATGGGTGTAAACATTTGAAAACATCCTCTCCCCGCCTTCTACCCAGCAATTATACAGTACCAAAACCATCCTCTGCATGTCTGCACCATTCCCTCAGCTCCTGACTGTGTTGACTAAACAGCTCAATGCCAAGATCACTAAAAACCAGAAAAAGAAGCCAGACAGGAACCCTGTGGCCTGTATGAGCTACAATTAAAACAAACATAATGATGTCGTGACTTTTTGTCTCATTTCATTTTGCCAGAAACAAAAGACAAATTAAATAGTTTACAGTCAATTACATAATGTGGCATCAACGTTGCAAATATCTTTTCTGGTGCCACTCATTAAAACAGACGGGATTTAATAGCTTACAAGTAGCAAAGCACAAACAAGTGGCAAGGTGCTAAACTCCTTTCATGTGAATGTGCAGTTTCCTGATTCCTATCACCACATATTTTCACTGTAGAAATCCTGATCTCCAATTCCCTCTCACAGTCACTTGTTACTACATAGAGAGGGAATGCAAAAAAATGATGTAGTTAGTTGAGGATATCATCACTCATTCAAATGGAAAGGACTAGATGAAAAAATGGTGCAAGTGCTGCAGATTCTTAATTTTCAGCTTCCACTGTTCAGTCATCACAAATGATTCCTTAACTTTTAATTAATTTTCCTTCAAAAAATTGCAGAATGCATTACTGAATGCAAATATATTACTTACTTATAACTTGCAACTCTTTTAAACAGATGCAGCTACAGAACAGAAAAGATATTGTCTCCTTTCACAGGGCTATTTCTAGCAGTTTCTCCCCTAGGCATGGCTATTGGGCATTGTATTATTAATCAAATTAATATTAACATACACATCACGTAGAGCCTGCAAGAAACACCAATCTCATTAAGACATCTTTCCAAATGCCACATCAAAGGCAAGATACCACATGTGCACGTAGGTATGTGTATATGATGCAAAAAAGGCAAGTACTCATTATCACCATGAAAAGAATTTCATTTCTATCATCAATATATTTCTAAAGTATCTGTTATACTAAAGCTGAATCTGCACCTACATTTTTTATTCTATAAATACTCTGCAATTTGAAATAAGCATTTCTCCTAGAGAAATCCAGGGTGAAAAGATACCTCTAAACACCATAAGTTTGTACAACATATACTGTTTTTCATTAGTTTTACTGATGTTACTAATTTTGGTACTTTCCCAAGGAATATTTACCACTAAAAAAAAAAATCTCCAATGTATTTATTTGCATTTCAATATTTATTTTTCATAACCCAATCCCCACTTCAACTATGCTTTTAGCTATATGCCTCACAGACAATACAACTGGGTGTGAAGTCTATCTGCTTGAAATAAATATACTTAGTAGGGGATTATGGAAAACGCAGAAAAAAAAACTTTTCTCAAGACATATTGTTAATAAACATAAATTTTAATTTTATGGTTATCTAGAGCTTTAAATATTCTCTGTCTTCCCAGAAGATACAGCTTAACTTAATGAGTTTTAGTAACAGATGATAAGACCAATGTTGAAAGATTACTCACTTATGCAGAAAGACGATTTCTACATTGACATCATCCCTATCCTTGTGCAGGAAGTCCTTCAGGAAGTTCGACACACTTTCAAGTGTTATGTGACCACAGACAACTATGTGCCTGTTACAGAAAAATCAGAGTTATTCTTGCAAAGAAGGTAAAACAAGCAAGCAAGCAGAGATGGAAATGATAATTTATTGAGAAAAAAGAGCATTAGTCTCTTCTTGATGTTTCTCTAGATCCTATTCCATAAAGTCAGAGAAGAAAAATATCAATTCCAAAAGGTTTTTTGCAACTGAAAATGTTTATATATACACGCTGTCACCTGTAAACCATTTGCCCATGCTGTATTACACAGTTAACAGTAAGTAGGATCAGTTATATGTATGTTTATGCACTACATTAAACAGTCCCTTTTCAAAGTAGTATTTCTTCATTTTACACATCTTTCTTGAGATCTTTAACTCCTCTAATGAGATTTACTGTTCAAATTTTTGGGTTATGACAGCAATTCTCCCTAAAATGATTCAATATTTTTCTATAGTTGAAGTTCCTTATGCCAAGGAAGGTAGTGCAAAGCTTGCCAATTACAGGTCATAGGCAGCAAGAAAATAAATCTTCTTCCTACCATAAATCCTCGAAGGAGAGTACAAAAAAAGTCATTGTTCACTATTACCACTTTTCTGGCAGAACAGAGTGTGTTAAACATTTATTTTGAAATATGGTGACTCATTTCACCTGAGTACTACATGGAAGCACCAGGACTCAAATGCAATTTTAGAAATAGCAACAATCTAAAATTTCAATTGTTCTATTTTATTTAAAAGGCAAGAAATAGAAGCTTCTAAGAGACTCTGGCCATGCTAGCTTGTATTTAACATAGGACTTGATATATGAATGTTTATCACTAAATGTTCTAGTCCTAAATTCTGCTTTGCGATTTTTTTTTGTTTTTTAAATGGAAGTTTTGGGTGCAATAAATGTCCTTGAATCAGAAACACTTAAAAACACAAAAACACGAGTTAAAGCTTTCCTGTTTTATGAGATGGTAAGCACAGTATCAGAAAACAAGATGTAAAATCTATCAGGTCAGCCTTTTTCCGTGGGGCAAGGGGTTCTCCAGAGGTTTTCTCTGGGAGAGAACTCTGCAACCTGGCAGAGTTTGCAGCACGGTGGGTACTGGGAGAGCCATGCCTACACTGCACTGCCCCCACCAGAAGGACTCTTCCCCTGCTTCCCTGATGGCCACTTGCCTGAGTTGCCACTGGTGTACATGCATGACTTAAGTGCATTGTTACAGATAAAACAGCAACGGGAAAACTCAGGAAGCCTCAGATTCCGAAGAGATAATGAAAACCTTAATAGTTGATGTATACTCTGAACAGACTGTTTGGTACACTACATTACACTAAAACATAGGAAAGTTCTTTCTGTCTGGTGGTATTCAACACTTTTCCTGATGATAAACCCATCTAATGCAAGAGTCACCAAGTCCCAGGGAAATTATAAATAGCAGCCAAAAATAATAATCTGTATTCCTTATACTGTCTGTGCACATTTTTCAAGATGACTGATTTTAAACTCTAGGTATTATTTTCTGCAAATGTCTTCATCTATTAATATTAAGAAATTTAACTTTCCATCTGGACAGTTTATGTATTGTTTTTGATAGCAGAAATAATTCCTGGTTGTAGGGGAAGTCCTTTGTACAGACCCAGTGCTGTTAGCTTTAGCTGAGTCTCTTCCTGAATGCTCTTCAGATACACTGCACTCCTATGGAGAAAGTTGATCACCTCCATACCTGATTTCACTTAATATGGGTTCTTTTCTGCCATTAATTAGAGTCCACATTCTAAAAGTACAGCTGTGCAACCCAAAATATTGTACTGCAGAAGAAATTATCAGAGTATCAAAATATTACAAAGTAATTCATGCTCTCAGATACTTCCAGAGGTTATTTGCTACAAAAAGCTCCTGCTAAAAGCAGATGAATTTGGTACAATCCTGTTATGATGCACTGAATAGGGACTCACAGCAACCTGCTCCAGTGAAAATAAAACATGTGGCTGCCAAAAACTCTTGCATTTGGATATCAGGACTAATTGTTTTTGGAGTGTTAAAAGGCATCTGCACCGTGGTTTCATTTTATACTCTGATTTGGAGTTGAACACAATCTATTCTTCTCTTCTTTGCTATTATATAGTGCAAGGCAGTGTCCTGAACAGTGACTGCAACAAAACCTCCTTGCTTTCAAACGGTATTTTCTGATAGTTTCTTGCATTCATTTTTGGTTGAAAACTCCCACCAAAAAAAACTTCCTTTAACATATATTATATTTTTGCTTAGAAGTGAAAGAAATTGAAAACAGATTTCCTACTTGCCCATAGAGAGTTATAGGTATAATATTTAAGAAAACATGAAGAGCTTATAATGTTCCAATCTGTCCTGTATATCATTTGAAGATTTATAACTTCCTCTGTTTGTTTCAGTGACCATTGTATTCACTTTTTAATTTTTTTTAAACATCCATTTTTTTTCCATGCAGTGAGACAGTAAAGCCAACATAGTGGCTATCGTTTGTTTTCTGCAAAAGAGTTGATTAGTAGAAAGACACTGAACTAAATTCATTTGGTCAACAGAAATGTCTGACTTCTTCATTAAGCTTTCCTTCATGAATAACCTCAGAACTAGTACATTATTATTAATATTATTATTTCTTTTCTGTATTATTATTCTTTAAAAACAAAAAAGTCCCTTGCCATACTGAAAAACATGATTTAAGAATTTAGACATTTTTATTACTGATAGGTATTTAGGAGGACTGAAGTTTTTGTTAAGTAGTGGTTGTCACTGGCACACATATCAGATGTGAAACTGGTTTAATATACCAGTGGGAATACACATTACATGATTGTGATGCTGCAAAAAACCCCTTTTTACAAAGAATCAAAAGCTTATCAGGAGCCATATTCTGTCAACAAAGATGGGCTAATCCATCCTCTCACATATATATTTAATGTTCTCAAAATCAATTTGAGAAATACAAAAAAAAAGAAAATATTTCAAAGATGAAGAACTGGCACAGATGTACACAGTTGATTTTAATTGTGATTCTACATAATTGAAATCCCCTACAGTACCTATATTTTTCCACCCTACTATTGGCATAATGATCAATTCAGTAAAAAATACTCCAGCCTCTTATAAAGTAAATAAAAATGGTGATAAAAAATCCAAAGCTACTACAGAGACAAACTGTTTCAGTAAGGAAAACTATGAAATGAGCAAAAGTTAACACATCTAGATTTCTGGCATGAGATAATTGAGAACATACACTTAAGCCATGTAAATAGCACTGTAAATGAAAACAGATCCACTGTGAATGGGATTCTTTAAAAAGGACCTTTGCATGGTTCTTCCTTCAGAGGACACAATACAAAAGGCAAATCTTTTGCCTGTTTATTTTGCAAGAAAATCCATTTTGTTGGAACAAGTATAAAGAACTTGAAAAAAATCATTCCAACAAGTCTGTCCTAATAAACTAAAAATAATAAATACAAATTTCTGTTCAGTATTCAGCTGAATACTTAGTGTTCACTTGTCAAGTAACTAAAGGAAGTATGGTGCATATCGATCATGATGCCTCTATAAAATTATGATATTTATATCAAACACATACGCTCAGATCTTTTTGTGGTATTTTTGCTTAGCATTCTGATCATTCCTTCATCTACTGACCATCTTAACTCTTTATATACCAGCAGCAGGCTGCTATGCTTGAAGCAGACAGAAGCTTGTAAAGTTTGTGCAAAGAAATTATGAATGTCAGTCATGTTTTCTTATTAAAAAAAGTCAAGAAATGTCAACAGAGACTGCATATGTGATCTGCTTGTTTATCTATTAGTGATACTCATTCTTAAACACACCAGTTTACAGTACATTTCTAGATGGTCATGCTTTTCATGATTTACCAAACATTATGCAGGATTCTGACCAAAACTTCATGTGTGTGCTTCTGTGTCTTATTTCTATATAAACTCCCCTCTCAGATTAACTCTGTTAGAGTAGTAAGTGCTCTGCAGCCCAGACTTGAAGCGTTTCCCTTTCTTTTTCATGGAAGACTTGAGCCCAAGGATGATGGTCCTCTAAGGATCTCTTATGCAGCCAGTGCGTACAATAAAACAAATAATTAAACTGTAAGCTAATTTCTCAATTTGATTCTCCCATCAGGCTCTATAAATCTAGTAGACAGGAGACAAGCAGAAAATATTAAAGGATATAGCAAATTGACTCTCAAGCAAGTTTAACATTTTTTTCTTCTATGACTGTACAAAAGTAGATTTTCATTATTCTCTTTATTCCTGAAGGATTAAAAATCTTGAAAGTGTAGCAGTTTCTAAGTGTGGCAGACACTAAAATCAGCATCAGTATTAAAAGTATACAAGCATATGGCCATACTGTCAGAGGAGATGTAATTGCAGTATGTGAAAACATCTCAGGTACCTTTAATTTCTGTAAATTGGACACGATTGCTTCAACTGTCAGCTATTTAGGAATCAGACTGTACTTGTGCAGCTGCTGTGCTTAATTCTGACAGAAAGTATCTGTTCTTTCCACCAGGTACCATGCCTTTAGATTCTCTCTTAAATCATGAATAAAGAAAAAGGGATTAGGTAACCAGGAAGCACTCGAAAAGCTCCATTCAGTCTATGGTCCACAGTACAGATCAGTAGAACTCTACTGGATCCTACATCAGATTAACACAAATAGGAAATTGTTAATGTCTGGCATTTTAAATTTTTTCTGATGCAAATATTATATCACTTTGTGACCAGTACAAGAGTGCATTTCAGCTCCTTTAATCCAGGATAAATAGCACACTTCTTTGTTTAAACTGCGCATTAGAGCTTTCATCCAAGTCTCTTTGCAATGGCATGCTATCCTACATGACTCATTCTGGGCTGCTCTGTTTATTTAAACTTTGCTCAGCTACAGCTAAATGAATTTATTTTACCTTTTTATGATCATAATCTAAGGAGTTTTGCAATGTTTCTCCATAAACCAATTTAAAAGTTAATATTCTTTGTTTGCTGCACACCTCCAAACCAGCCATAATAAAATGAAAGCACAGGGATTTGTTTCTTCCAGGGTCTGGATTAGTTAAGAGGCTTCCACTGTAGCTTAAAGGATGAATATTCATCCTTTCATTCAGTCTGAATGGCAACATTATTTTGAGTATTTCTGCTTTTATGAAAAATACCACAACATTTAGACACAACACGTCTAGCACCAGAAGACAGAAGTGGATAGTTTACTACAAACAGAAGTAAAAACTGCTGAATAGCGTGCACAAGGAGCTCATCGTAGAAAGCTTACAGTAGAATGCAGGGGTAACCTACACCTCCAGCATTAGTATCTCACTTGCGAACAGACCTTAATCTACTGACCTTCAAACCCTGGACTTCATTTTCATAGCATTTTGTGTGGCAAATATCACACACATGCACCATCCTGTTTTTACTTTTGAAATCAACTGAAAGTGTTTTCTATTAAATACACTGCTTTCTCCCATTATTACTCATTTTCAAATCACCTTAAATGTTTTCTAAGTGCTCAATGAGTCAAAAAATAATTAAATCCTTTGTAAGCAATGTAGGAGTTAGGAAAGGCTCTTCCGATTTTTGAGCATTTCATCCATGAGCAGAGCCAATGCATTTCTTTCCACAGAAATCATCCCAAAATGTCATGACTTATTTTCTGCAACAGAGCCCGAGTTAAAGCAAGAAGTCTCTAAAATTTGCTGATCAATTAATCACTTCTGCCATCTCATGTTACACAGCCTGGAATGCCATGGACTCTACAGTTTGTAGAATATGGTAGATCAGCAGATTTATAAACCAGATTCAGTCTTTCTTGGGTCAAAATTTGAACAGCAACTACTGTTATTTGATGCCAAATTCAAATGTTTTTTTTTTTAAAGTTTAAGCAGAGAAAAGGAACTTTTACAACTTCAAATAGAAATATAAAATAAGCGCTATGATTGTAGGAATGGAACATGATATGAGACCTCAGACACACATTTTGAAGTCATAATGTTCTTATATGTCACTTCCCACATTTCCTTTCTTACTTTCAAAAGAATAGATATAGTTTAATATACAAACAAAATTGAAAAAAAATGTTTGTCCTATTTCTATCTGTCAGTCTATTTAACACTCATCAGATTTTCTTCATCACTAAGTGAAGTTTCATTTGAAAAAGTGGGATTAGAAGAATGGCTAGCAGATGGGAAATAGAGACACCCCTGGGATCATAATGTAATCCATGTCACATTCTCTTATTACTTTCTCATCCCACTGAAAAAATAATGTCTTACATACTGCATCAAATTATTTAATATAAGAATTTAATGTCACTTTCTTTGGAGCTATGCCTCTCATTACTGCAGCAAATGGACCTTTTCTTTGGTTAAGCCTTTTCTTCTTTTTTTCCTAATTTGTAATGAAATTCAAGTGTCTAATGAGTCCAATATGGCCTGTCAACTTAAATTATCTGTTTGTCTTTCTGTTTACCATATCTATCTGTCTACAGTTTTATTTTCCTCTGTGAAGTTTAGTTATTGAATCCCATGTTTCCTTCTGGAAGGAATTTCTAACAGATGATTATTCCTGTTGATATGTTGATGATTTGATAATTTATGGCTTGTAAATTTAAGAAATCTGAAGAAATCTCTGGGAAGCAGAGCAGTTCATGAGAGAAGAGAGAAACATGAGGTTCCAATACCTTATACAGTAAAGGACTGTGATTTTATTAAAATGCATTTTTTGATCTTACATATTAATGACAACAATGTCTCTGGATAATTTATTTTTACATCATTTGAATCTGTAACAAAGTCCAGCATAAACCTGTATGACAGTGACAAAAGAAGCAGTTTATACAGATATGGCCAGAATCACAGAATGGGCCAGGTCGGAAGGGACCACAGTGGTTCTTCTGGACCAACCTCCCTGCTCAGGCAGGTCACTGCTCTCTGCCATACCTATCCATGGAAAGCTGTGCTCTACTTTCTGCCCACATAAAGACTTTGCATCAGAATTGATAGCAGTTTTGCATAAAAAAGGGCAAAATAATTTAGTCCACGGAATTAGAAGTTCATTCAATGTAAAGACTAAAAAAAAAAAATAGTAAGTTATCCAGGCTGAGTTCATCAGTTTATGAATGTTCTTTCCATAGGCCTTCTGGAGCTTTGTGCACGGTGATTTACAGTAAGTTAATATCCTCCACTGGAAAATATTTCACAGAATTAAAATCCAATCTGATCGTATGCACCCACAAATAGAGAAATGGAACAAGAAGAATCTTGATTCAAAAGTAGGTTAGTAAATACAGAATAAAATTTTAATTGTGAATTAGCACAGGTAAAACATATCTGGATCTTTAACCATACCACATACCACACCTCAGTCATATGATTATTATAAACAAATAAGCAAAATAAACTTGGGTTTTTTTTCCCCCCCCTTAAAATAACACAGATGATCTTTTAAATCCTATTTTGGCTGGAACCAAATGTGTAAGTCCAAAAATATCACAAAAATACTGCTATAGCATATATCCAAGCCCAAGACTATCTCGGGAAAAAAAAGCCTTATTTCAAAAGAAGCTTGAACATTACAGAAAAGCAGGGAATTACAACACTTTTAAATTCATCCAAAATGATCAATGTGCCTTCTGGCCTTTCAGAGGTGTGAATGCATGAACAAACCTACAGACTTAATGCTCTATTCTAAAACCAGCTATGGTGACAGAGTTGCAAGATACCTTTCAATCGTTTCGTACTACTTCACCTTAGAAACATCACTTAAAAATGATCCCTTGAATATTAACTCACGAATTCTACAAATAATTCAGAGAAAAATTCTAAACAAAGTCAAATTAAAAGCTTTAAAAAGAAAAGAGCTAAATGTAGACATGGTCTAAGTAAGCATGTGTGTTTTGTTTGTTTGTTGGGGTTTTTTGGTTGCTTGTTTTTTTGGTGTTTTTTTTCTGTTCCAGACTGTAATTGTGCCAAATTCATTACTCATTATTAAATGTATACATTTGGCCTCAACTACATTTTGTATAGATATATTGGAATAGATATTTCGGTATAAATGCAACAGTAAGTAGTGCTGCTTATTTAATAGCTGAGGATGAAACTTCAATCAGAGACTATAAAGAAACTCCTGTTCCTTAGAAATCTTCTTACAATAATATTACAAAACAAGAATTATATAGTTCAATTTAATATCTAAAAAATTCCCTATGGACTTTCACAACTAAATGAACCTATTATCTAGTAAGTTCAATCAGTGACAACTGCATACTGTCTAGAAACTACTTTTGTTTCCAAAGTTTGCATGTATAGGTCTCATCTAAGACAAAAATAAGGTTCTTTGTCATGCAAAATCGATCCTACATAGTTTATGATACTTCGAGGACTTTATTGGCTGAAAAGCAAAATGAAATGTGAGATCAAACTTGGTGCGTTGGTAATTTCTCTTCTTTAGTTAGTGAATTTTGTATCAATAATTCTAATGCATACATTCCAGCTCCTTTATAGTCTCAATTCTGTAGCAAGGTTCTCCACAGTACTAAAGTAATTTAATGCAAAGCTCAAAACATACATAATCATACACTGGTTTTAATTTCTGACCTAAATGTTTACTAATCATGTTATTACATACACAGAGTTTAGGAGGCAACATGTGCTGTTTCCTGGCCCAGCTGCTAGCTGGGGTTAAACCATGACAATGTATAAACATATATATTGACATTACAAAGAAGATTCCATGTATTTATCTATTTTGTATGGAGTTAAAAAGTACACTCATTTGCTATTTTAAGGGCTGAAACTGTATCTTTCACCAAAATTCAGCTGTTTTCATATTGGAAACGTATTTAATTTTATCTGGAAACTTTTTGACATTAGAAATAGAACAACTGTAGTTTCTCATTATTTTTGCTGCCAGAATCTATGCTTGGTTGCTCAACTAAAGACCTTATACTGCTAATTACTACCACATGCCCATATCCCAAGCAAAGGAAAACTTATTGGTTCTGACAATCCATTCTCTCAACACTGAATTCCAAATGAAAACTTCAGTTTTGGCCAAACATAACATTTCATCAATCTTGTTCTGCTGACTGCAAAAGCAACATCAAACAAGGGGTGCTAATGGCTTTTTACTGTGCAGTTCCCAAGCTTAGATTCTCTGATGAAAGACCCACATGAGCAAAGGATATCTTTAAACTACTTAGTAATTAATAATTGAACCAGAAAACAATGCATAAAGTAAATTGAACAGTTTGTATGCTGATGACAGAGCTGAGTTTCAAGCAACAAATGATATGAGCAGTAGAGATCAGCAGAGAAAGCAAGACAAGGGTGAGATAAAAACAGATAGTGCATATAAAGAAAGACAAAAACAAACAGTGAAAAAATAAAATAAGCATGCCCCAAAGCTAGCAGAAGCCTGTAATCTGAAGTTGAGCTTTTCAGGATGTGGGGTTCTGACTGAAGATCAGGTCCAAATTTAGAGACATCTGAGCAATGCTGGGTACTAGTGACAATGTAGAAGGGGAGGGACAAACTCAGTGCGCAAAACAGGTTTTCAACACATTCCCCTCTGCTGTAACTCCTTTGGAGCTTTCAAAACAGAGGGATATGTTCTGAGTTTGAAAAACTTCTCTTTGAGAAAACAAGTACAAGTATAAATATGAAACTGAGTCCTGACCTCTGTCACAAATAAATATTTTGGGAAATTAACAATACTACTCATTCCCAGAAATAAATTAAGGCATTCAGTTTGTCCAGGTGAGTGATTCAAGTTTCTAAATCAGTGTTTACAGTTCACCTTAGACATTTGAGGGTATCTCAATAAATTCATGTATTGAAGTTTGCTATCTAATTGCTTGAGCATTAGCGAACAGAAAATAGTCTAAGTTATATCTAATTTTAAAACTTTCATTTATTTACACTGTGATATAAAACAGAACTCTTGAATTAGCTCTGTGGGACATTTACAGTCTTTCTATACACAGAAAGGGCAAATAACTTGATAAAACAATAATCCACTGCAACAAAATGTTGCGTGGGTGATGATCTGAAAGGAATGAAGTAAAAAATTATCTTCTTAAAGTAAGAAGAGGGACAATTCATTAGATAAGTTTCTTGCAGTACCTTACTAATATCATATGGGAAGTACTCTGTATATGACTAGACTTTCAGGGCACATACACTCTACCAGTGGATGTCACAATGGTATGTAATGAAATGAAGGATGGCAACACTAAAGGTGATATTGTGCTGCATTGCACTATATCGCCAAGGACATCTAGTTCAGTAACGGCTATCTCCCAGCACATCCAGGAGCTGGGAATGCCAGAAAGAGCTAGTTTTAACTTGGCCAAGAAAACAAGCAGGCT
This sequence comes from Donacobius atricapilla, assembly GCA_013397315.1. Taxonomy (NCBI): domain Eukaryota; kingdom Metazoa; phylum Chordata; class Aves; order Passeriformes; family Mimidae; genus Donacobius; species Donacobius atricapilla. The sequence goes on from WBMY01012014.1 coordinate 442,292, forward strand.
TTCAATGGAAATGTAACGAGGTAATGTGGTCCAATAAAATTTAACCTTTACCAACAGGTAGAAACAGTAGGTTTGGTTTTTCTACCATATTATTTTGATATTGAGGCTACTGCCTGCTCTTCAGATACAGTAACGGTGGTACAGGGAAAAGAACTGCTTTAAAATTCCTGGTCACAGATTGTAAGATCATGAGAGTTTGCAATATCCATGGAAAGTCAAAAAAAGCTGCATGAGATGTGAATCTGCTGGTTGAATGTTGAGAAACAGGGCTACTAGACTTCTTACATAGTCAGTCCAAGAGAACAAACTGGGTAATAGATATCTCCTATTTTGCATCCAGCAAAACAAAGTTTTCTGAAGAACTGAATTGTCTGAAAATCATGTGAACTATCACTGTCACTCAGTTAAGAGATAAACCACATGATATTCTGATGCCCAAAATGGTGAAGTGACAACTCCCTCTTGCTGAAGTTAACTGCATATGTAACAGCACCACTTTTTACAGGCTATGTCAGTGTAGTCCGAGTGGTATCCAGGTTCTCTTGAAGTAGGGACAAAATGTTGTGACTTGTACCATAGCACAGCCCAGGTCTCTAAATATGTGTGACAACTCTCCAGTGGTAACATCTGATGTCAAAGAATACAGCCTTGTAAGCTGTGAGTCAGCTGTTACCACCTTCAGGGGCTCTTTAGAGTCCCACAACCACACCTGGTCGTTTTGGACTTACTTTCTGCCTCGGGTTGAGTTAAAAGTTCCGCCGTATTTCTTCCGATTAAGGATGAGAGCAGCAATTTCTGGCACGTAGCGAGCAAACATTGCCTACATGCATGAAACAAAAACACAAAAAAAAAAAAAAGAAAATGGCATGCAGAGAGTGTTCTACTGCAGCAGAGGCAGCAGAGCCTCTTGGGATACTTACTTTCTTCCACTAACCGCACTATAGGAACCACCATATTTCTTGCGGTTTCCTATTAACTCTATGATTTCAGGGACGTAGCTGGCAAACATGGCCTAAGAAGAAGATAGGAGACAGAAGAAAAGACTAAAAAGAGAGGCCAAAGAAAGGGGGATGATGAATATTTTCAGAAGATAAATATTTTTAAGATCTGAAAATGCAAAAGATTAGATCTATGCAGTTGTTTAAAAAGAAAATTTAAAAAAAAAAATGGAAAAGTTCTTATCAAACAAAACAGGAGGGCTCAATGTAAAAGTTGGTCCTGGAGAAGGTACACATCTTATAAATAAATAAAGTGGTCAAAAGAGGAAAAATGGACACATAAAACAAAAACAAAATTACTTCAAACTGGTATCTAATCACAAAAAACAGTTATGTCTATTTCTTCCTGAAGAGGGGAAGGGGAAAAAGCCTGTCCAAGCCCCACTGCAAAAAACCAAAGCCAAGTATTATCATTACTGCTACATTTCTGTTTTAAAATACAGACTCTTCCGCCACATTGTAAGAATTTAAAAGAAGACAAAAACAAGATGAAATCAGGGGTTATTTCCCCATCAAGAAACAAAAAAATCACCCCCCCCCAAGAAAAACTTTTCCAAAAGTTCTTGGGTTTAGAAGGATTGGAATAACACGTGATAGAAAAAAGGTTTCGAGGAGAAAATAAAAATTATTGTGCCATGTTTTGTCCAACAAACAGCTTCCTTGTGGCTGGATACTTCGAAGAGCTACTGCCATTTGACATGTCAATAAACAGAGATGGAAATTCATATGTGTATGCTCATGTATCCATGTGTGTCTCATATATGGGATTCATGACACCAGTAATATACATACCACCTCTATGAGATGTATGTATATGTGAAATCAATGGATGAGGGTAAAGTAACAATTTACATACGTGTGTATGGGCACAACATACACTACGAGTCATCCGCAATGCATTCACCTTGCACAGTCAGTGTAAACACTAAAATAAACTTTGCCGGTTTAAAGAACATTGCATCAGGTGTAATAGTATTTCTAGCACTGACAAATAATAGAAAAGTTGACAAGACAAACAGTAACTTGGGTGCTATTTACATACAGCACAGAGAACATGAGAAACTGCTGATATAAGAGGATACTGGTTATGGTCACATGATAAATTGTGAGCTAAAATTGTATTACAGGACATGAAAGAGAATCTGGTTTGCCATCATCTGGATCAGGCAAGCTGCTCTTTAAGGCAGTCCAAAGCCACAGTGTTTGTTGGAATTCTGGGAAGGAACACAGAAGGGTGGGTAGGACTTCTGAAACCGCAAAGTGCCTTTAAATATCAATAGCCACCTCCAAAAATGCTCTACTGTCAGTCACTAAGAAGTAGAAGACTAGAAGTAACATTATATGTTGAAATATTAAGGCACTTCATGTATTCACATGCATTACTCATTTAAATGGATTAGAAAAACTCTTGGACTAATTTGACAAGCTCTGCCAAAATATTTATCTACAGGAAAAAAAAAGGTATATTAAACATACTTTAATGTTTTATAATTAATTTTAATTTATTAATCCAGGCATTATTGTTTCCTTAATTACAACACTGAGATATAGGATCAAGTTTTAAGTTAACTGGCGTATTAAGAAGAATACAAAGAAGAATTTTTTACCAATCCCCCAAGGATGAAGAAGACCATGAAAAGGCGACCAAGGGTTGTTTTTGCATAAACGTCTCCATAGCCAACAGTGGACATTGTAACCATCAGCAAATAAACACATTCCCAATATGTCAGTGGTTGATTATTTTGGAAATTTTCCCATGGATCCCCTGAGTTCTCCACCTACAATGTACAAGAAAACATATAATGAATTATATTAATTATAATTAACTCTAATTAACCCTGAATTAACTCTACCCATATGTACATGTGCCTCTGTGTGGGTATAGATACATAATTTGGCATATAATATGAACTCTGAATCCTTTCTTGTGATTTATTTTGATCAAATTCGGAACCTGACCCGGTGCCAAGCAGAGCACTGCAGGTCTTTTGCCAATATATACAGCCTTGCTACTCAGATCATTAATGGGAAGTATCTTTTCCAGGCACCACTAAATAATGTAACTAACTCATGTACTTAGGTAAGTTCATTTAATGAAAAGTTGCTCAAAATGTTTTCAGAGTAAGTCTTACTTTTAATGCAATTATACGCCTTACTGTTTTTGTTTTAAAAGATTATGTAGCTATTGAAGACATTACTGGCACCTTTAGTGGTATGCTACTACTTTTTCAAAAAAGCCAGACACTGTTGAGACAAAATTATAAATTTGTCAGTGGGAAAGAAGTTTGCCATCTAAGACTTGTTCCACAGTAAAAAGTTGAAGTTTGCGTATTCATACAGTAGAATAGAAAAGCTTTTGTTGAAAAATGAAGGAAAAAAAAATCCAAATTCTAGAAAAGAGCATCGCCTTGGTCTTGATGTAATATTTAAGGGGTGTTGTGCTCCGTTTGTTCAAAAATAGAAAAGGGGATTGTTTCTAGATAGAAATGTTACATTTGCCCAGAGGAGTGTGAAAACACGATGCTACACGAATGAGGAATGTATCATAAATTAAAACATTCAAAACTTCCGTGCGCCTTTATAAGGGCGAACAAGAAGCGGCTGATACAGCGAGAGAAGGAGGAATTTGACTGCAGTCCTACAGAGGCGGCGCAGCTGCGAGCCGCTCCGCCCGGACGCGGGCAGCACCGAGGGCGCTCCCGGGCGAGCACCAACACCAACACCGGCCGCCCTCCCTCCCTCCCCGCTGAGGGCACGGACGGCCGAGCTCCGGCCCGCGGCATCTCCTCCTCCTTCAGAGGGGAGAACGCCTCAGCCCGGGGCGCTGGGTGCAGCTGTGAAGCGGAGCCAGGGGAGCCGCTCCGCCCGGACGCGGGCAGCGCCAACACCGCCACCTGCCGCCCCCTCCCCGCTGAGGGCAGGGACGGCCGAGCTCCGGCCCGCGCCATCTCCTCCTGCTGCTCCTCCGGAGGGGAGAAGGCCTCAGCCCGGGGGAGCCGGGACGCCTCCTTCTCGCTCTCCGGCCACGGGGTACGGCACTACCGAGACCGAGAGCAGCGCGGTGTCCGCGGTAAGAGCAGCTCCGAGAGCCCGTGGCCCGTCGGGGAGAGTCAATGAAGCGTTCTCACACGCACTCACCAAATGTATGAACCCAGCCGCTGTCAGCCACGTGCTGATAAATATAGAGCACAGATTCACTAGCTTGATGGAATTGCTGGAAATAAAGCGAACAGGAAATTAGACTAGAATTTGTCGCACATTTTTTATAGGTACCTGTATACAACTTGCACACTTTAGACTCAAGAACCTGATGATTATTTCCCAGAAGAAACAGACTCCCTAAAAAACTTAATTCAAAAGTTTATGCATAATATGTATTATCTTTCTTTTGGGGAGTCCACATTTTCCTAATTCAGATAGCTTGAAGAGAACGTCCCAATGTAAGAGAGCAGAAAAACAAACAGAAACCTTAGCTACATCAATAGTCAGAAAGAAACAAATAGAAACAAATGATGCCTTTTCAGAGATAATTTGGTTGCCTCTCAGTACACTCACCTCTTCATTTTTCACTGCTATACACTCAGAATTATTCACATGTAACTACATAAAGAATATGTGAGAAAATTATTATTCCCAAATTAAGGAACTAAGGTATTTTACAGTTCCTGTGCAAAATCCTAATTATTTTTATATTATTCTGCTTGCATGAACTCCTGTGGACCTCTTTATGGAAAATTCACAAGAAATTAAGAGTACTTCATACTTCACATTGACATTTTTCACTAAAAAAAAGAAAAAAGTATAATTTAAACCTACCAAAAACTCTGCAAATGCTTTTTAGTCACACTGAGTAGTATTTTCCCTATTGCAGCCAGAAATGGTTTTGAAGCAAGGACCTCACTCAGTTCAGCAGAAAAATGCCATACTTAAAACCTTCTGGAAGAAATACAAATAAAATCTGCTCCCCTCTCTTCTCACAAAAGTCCCTGTCCTAAGAAGGATATTCAACAGTAACATGAAGTACTGCAATCCATGCATGACTGTGTTAAAACATTCTTACCCATTCATGGTTTTGAAAATATTTATAAGGTATAACACCTCACAAAAAAAACCCCCACAATTATCCTTAAAGCAATACATTTGAAAATATAAAAAATGGGCAAAATTCACTATCAATGTTAGCAGTAGTAGTTTTGTGATAGAATTATTCAATGTTTCTAACTACTTTAAGGACAATAAAAATGTATTCTTTTCTGAACAAAACTGGGAAAAGAACCTGTAAAATTAACCAGTACAGCTGCTTTGTAATTATTTTTAAAAGTTATGGTTACTGGACATACAGGGGTACAATGAATAGAATATGACTGGATAATATGATAGATGACAAAATTAATATTGTACTCAAAAATAAAACAGTGTATCAGCAATCTTGTCACTAATGTTCACCGACATCAACATATATTCCCTCTCTCTTTCTTAAACTATGGTTGATTGAAGTCCCTGTTTTGGTAGTTGTTACATTCATTTATAGAACAGGACCCTAACCAATGGGTTCCTAGATTAAACAGGATTGTAGGAGTGATGCTGATGCAAAGCTCCATTATGAAAGGCTGCATATCATTCTCCACCTGAACTTAGAACACAAGATGTTCCTGATAAAAAATTATGTCTATTGGTCTGTTCATATTACTGTAAAACCCATTAATATTAACTATTTACATTATTTGTTTGGTACATTTTATTTTTGAAGATTTATTGAATACTTCACCTTGTCTGTCCTCTATGAAATACTCCCTGTGTTTCTGCCAGAGTCTAAATATAGATGAAGGATTAGTCATAAACATTTTCCCCCCTCTTTAAGCTCTTTCCAACATCTGTGCAAAATCCCTTACTGCGAGCCCTGCCTAAGCCCATGCAGGCTCTTTTTTTTTTTTTTTTTTTTAAATTCTCAAAAACCATGAAAGAGAGAAATTTTTCAACTGAAAACTGTAGAATTTCATTTCATAAAACATGGGAACAAAAAATCTTGAGTAAAATACATTTAATTTCAAATTATGGAAACAAATGGGTCCTTGGCAGAGTACAGGCTTTTAAAGTGCCACTGTAAAATTTTGCTTTGTCTTACAGGATTTTTTCAAATATATTTAGCTTTTATTTCAGATATTCTAATAATCACCTAACACTTTGGTAGTCTCTTTATGCCTCCATTTTTGCATTGTGCAGCTTCTTTCACTAGATTCCACTTTTTGAAATGCCCTTCTGCTCATTGTGTGAGTAATATATGCTCCTTTAATCCTCAAATCTCAGTGAGTAATTCCAGGAGTAATTTTCATTTATAGGTTACAGTAAATATTCTCCTTTACTGGAGAAAAGAAAAAAGGAGGAGAAAATTTCTCTGCAATTGCACTAAATATTAAAAACACAGCAGTGCCTAGTATATCCTATCAGTTTCTCATCTTCTCAGTTGTTATGTGTTATTAATGCCAAATGCACTGAAATGCTTAGGTCAAATCAGTTCCATACCTTTTGCATTTAAATCCTTATCACCTGAAATGGAGAAGTCTTTTCTTTTGCTGAATATTTTAATAATAAAAATTACTTTTTTTCCTCTACTATAATTTCAGAGCTGGTAATGATATTCTGAATTTGCTATGCCAATTCAACAGTCCATGTTCTGTCACTGACCCTCTGTCTTTATGTTCACAAAAATCCTAAAATGTTGATGATTTCAATAAAATCTTAAAAGTGGACTGCAAAAAATGCTAAAAATATCTTAATTCTATAAGACTTTTAACCACCTCTGAGCAAAATAATGTTGAACTAGCAGGTCAAAAGCATACAATACCATGTAAGATTTCAAAGTAATAATAAAGATTTAAGGCCACAGTACGTAACTGAAAGCACCAACTGAATTTAGGGAATTAAATTTTATTTAAATAATACTAGGTTTGTTGAGACTACTAGCTTAACTGCTCTAACTTGTACAAAATTATTTTAAAGACTGTCCATGAATCACAAGGGCTCAGTACGCTTTGTTTTTTTAGGAAGCGAAATAATCCAGAACCAGCAGCTCTCAACTAAAGAGTATTCTGGTACTGTAATAGAAAATATGTGTGCAGCACCTGAACTGCAGTTCTAATGGTACTTCAGAACACACTGAAAATACAAAAATTTCTGATTGAAGTTAGTAGTAGCAGTAATTTTCTAGTTTGTTCCTTTCTAAAAGTTAAACTCTTGCAAGAGATTAAAAGAAACCCCAAGCACTCACACAATCAAATTTATGTCTGGTGTAACTAGAAACTGCTCTAAAAAAAAAATTGCATTCTGTTGATTTTAATTTGACACAACTATTTAAAAAATAAGTGTTTTGTGAACATTGTTGACATTCCAACTTATTTAGTTCATTTCAGGTTACTATGTAAGACAAAAAAGAGAGCACACATGACTTTCTGCTGCATTCCCAGGAACAGGAGGAGACAAAGAAATGTTTTGAGGCAGTGACAATTTTTCAGTTAAATAAATGATGTTAGTGATGAATTGCTAAGGATGAATTAGCTGACTAAACTGAAACACTCATATAAGAAAGTTTTGCTTTATAGGCTTTCACTAATCAACATCTGAGGTTTACAGATATTTTGGCACTCATATAAATAATCACAGAGATGATGATATCTAATATAAGAGTAAATCCTGCACCAGTGTACCAGAGCAAAACTCTGAGTACCTTGAGTGTGATTAATGCACATTTATGGATCTGGAATTTCACAAATCCCCCACTGCTGAGGGGGCTATTTTATCCAGAATCGTTTGAGCTTATGGGGCTTCTCCACAGACTGCCATTCCCTATGGCAGGGTTGTTCTGCATGTTAAATCTTATTCTCCTTTCCCTTACTGAGCATTCTGAGCTATGGGACTTCACCTTACATTCTTTGATGTCTTTGACCAGAACTGGCTTCTTTCCAGTAACACAAAAATCTCTCTGAAGACAGATAATGTGAGAGTTTTACAGTACAGAGAATAGTTCCAAGGTTAAGGGTTGAACAAACAGCTGTTCACTGTGTGTACAAATTTCAGTACCTATTTTCCCATTGCTACAATTTTTCACAGCAAGAAATGGATTTACCTGCATATAAAGCCCTCACACATCTATAGTAAGAGGAGAGCTTTTCAAAATGGAACTGATTCTACTGCAATTATTGGAAGCTGGATTCAATACTTTCCCTGGAGCATTTTAGAGAATGATGAAAAACAATATGTCTTCAACTGCAAGGCATGGGAAGGTTCCTCTTTATTTTCTTCAGAATGATTTTTTTTGTCCAAAATTCCTGCTCAACTTTCATGTATTAATAGGCCAAAGAACCAGTAAGCCACAAGGTTAATTGGAGTATTTTAATTATTATACGGAAGAAATATTAAGGATAATGAACACAATATAAAGATAGCTCAGTTTCATTTTTAATATGTTTTTGATGGGAAAAGTGATGCTCAGTTCAAAAAAACTGGAAGAGCTATAATGAGAATTTCTCAAAATATTTTTTAACTGTATTCTTTTGAATGACTTTTGATTTCAGTTTTTTCAAGGCAGCAGAGCATGAACTGATTATATGGAAAGAACCAATGTGGTATCAGTTCAAAGCTATGTAATTCATTCTGCTGTTAATTTATCCACACATAACCTTGCTCAGTATTTCACCTACAGCAACACATCAATTAAAATGATCACATAGCAAAAGATGCTGTCACCGACAAATCATTCATCAGCAGAAGCAGAAAAGGGTTTAAAGAACAGGTAACAGGGGGAAGGGAGGGTCCAGAAAAGAAAATCATATATTAGTCAGCCCCTAAATCTAAGCCATTTAAATTCTGTCACCAATGCAACTAAATCAGCATATAAGAAAAAGTCTTACCTTGTTTTAAGTATATTCAGAAACTGCAAGATTTCTGAAAACTGTATCAGTCTAAGAGCTCTTAAAAATCTTAAACCTGCAGTAAAAGAAAACAAAGTTATAGTAAAGAATAATTAAAATGGTAACAGTGTATCACAATGACAGTGACCAATTAAAACAACATAAGTAACACATAAAATGTCAAATACCTTTGAAAAGCTCTTCCATATTTAATTGTTCAAGGATCTTTAACAGGTATTTCTCAAATTGTTTTCAATTTATTTCCCTAATAACATATTTATCCTACCAGAAGCCTTAGTTTTTGCAGGAAGTAATGGGAGGAGACACACAGGCTGAAAGCTAAGGGGGAAAAGCCTCACTGAGGTTTCTGTTGGTAGTTGCAGTGCACATGTCCTTCTCTTTCAGGCTGTCAAAGACACAGGCAGGTCTGAAACATCTCAGTCCTCCAAGCTCCTGTGTTGCTTAGTGAAAAATAACAGATCATGGGCAAGAGATCTAATAACCTGGATAAAGTAGGCTGTATATGCCTGATTAAATTTGGTAAATCTTAATGACGTAAAATCTTTTATAGTAATAATGCTTCCTATCTCCACTCTAATTTCAAAAAACTCAAGCAGGAAAACAGAGAAATTACACTTTTTCTCTTAAAAATGGCCAATTTACTATAATTCTTTCCATCAGTCTCTAACTATAGGAATACATTACATATCAATTACTTTTTAAAATGTATTTTTACAAAGAAATAGCATTTTTGTATTGAAATTGGATTGCGTGCATAGCAATTCCCAGACAACTACAAAGTCAGTCAGACAAGAAGAGTGTGTGCAAGAGAAACTAATAGATAAGATTAAGAGCTTAAATTATTAAAATAATCTTATGCTGATAGTAAATTATTCGGCTGCTGATCTTTGGCATATGAATAAAAGTACACTCTGTACTGTACATATGCACAGCTTATAAAATTAAAGCAAAGCTTGAAGGATAATTTTTATTAGAGAGTACAGCCAGGAGTTACATAAAAGTTGTATAACATGGTATTGCAACTGCTACAGGAAGGTCCTGAGCAGCTTCTTCTCATACATTCTCTTCATTGACAACCATTGTACTGAATCCCAGTGCAAGAAACCACTTTTTATTTCTAGAAACTTACGGAAATACTGATCCTGGCAAATATATAAACCTGGTCACAACTTTCATCATCCTACTGGAATAAGAGGTTCCCCTCAAGCACAAAGGTGCATGCGGCAAGATGTGTTTAAATCATTTCTTGCAGTATTCTTGGAAAGTTAAAAAAAAATATTTGCTCTTATATTTTGTCTTGTTAAGACTCCTAAGTAGTGTTACAGTACACTCCTGTCTATTATATGGATATAAAGTTTCTTTTTAATTATTGACTGTGGGGAACTCTGAAAATTAATCACAGCTCGCTAAATGGATTCAGGTAAATGAAAAGCAATTAAATGAAACTTACTAATGCTAAATGTTAGATCCTTTTGCAATAAGAGAATGATAACTTTGGATCGTATTGCTGAAACTGTGAGAGACACATCCCCCTGTTCCACTTCCAGTTGTTCCCACAGTTGCTATTCCTAGCCAAAGAGATGTGATTTGACAGGGAAGGAGAGGATCCTTACTAGCAATCATAAATTTTCCAGCTCTTTTCCATCCAGCTGCTTTCCTCATTCCACTCCCTATGAACTTCTATGAAAAATGTCTGGGGTGAGAAAAACCCTGCCTCTCAAGTGTTCTGCACTGCATCTGAAGCTAATGCTAAGACCAAGTTAACTATTGCTATGTTTCAAAAAGAAACCTGAGAAACGTCTTAAGTTAGCAATAAAACCTCTATCTCCAATATAAAGGTTAAGACATTTTAATTGCTGAGATACCAAATGATAGAAGAAAAATACCATGGGGTGAATGTATTTTTTGTGGAAAAAGAAAATCATTATAGATTAAGTCCTGCATTTGCTACAGCCCACATAATGTAAAAAAAACTTGCTTCAGAGAATAGAATTAGAAAAAAAAATAAAAAAACAAAACCCAAAAAAGCTAGAGAGTTTGCTTGGACAGTTCAACTACAAAATAGAAATGGCTTTCAATTATAAAAGCCAAAGGAATTATTACATGGCAAATTAATTCTTTCCAGTATCCTGAAGTTTCCTAGGCACAAACATATCTGCTATTATATTCCTATATGTATTTAATTTTATATGATTTTTCACAGAATCATACAATAGTTTGGGTAGAGAGGAATTTTCAAGGTCATCTTGCCCAACCCTCCTTGCAATGAGCAGCTATCAGGTTTCTCAGAGTCGTGTCTGGTCTGACCTGTTTCCAAGGCTGGAGCATCCACCACCCCTCTGGACAACCTGTTCCAGTGTTCCACCATGTTCACGGTAAAAAATTTCCTTATCTGTGTTCTAAATAACCCTCTACTGTATTGAAACCATTACCCTTTCTTCTACTGCAGCAGGTTATGTTAAAAAGTCTGCTCCCTTCAGGTACTGAAAGGCCTCAGTAAGGTTTCCCCAAATCCCTCTTTCCTCCAGGCTGAACAATTCCAACAATTCCAACAGCCTTTCCTCCCAGCGAGGTCTTGCATCCTTTTTTGTTGCTGAGGGCCCCAGATCTGGACACAGTGCTGCAGGTGGGGNATCTTCAATACAAATTTTAATATTTACTAAATAAAATTATCTCAATTTATTTACTTACATAATTAACTAATCACTGACGTTCAATATTACCTACAGCAGCCTTAACATACATTGGTAAGAACCCCTCCAGGACTTTGGAGTTTTGATATCAGGGAAGATGAATGCTGAACAGGAAAGACTTGCAAGGTTTGCATTTTGAAAAAAAAAAAAAAAAAA
>WBMY01012014.1:454158-465489 GCA_013397315.1 Donacobius atricapilla
AAAAAAAAAAAACCAAAAAAACAAATATGAAGGTTGTGGAAGGCATTCAAACCATATTAGGATTTTATATTTATCCTGCTGTGACCTTTTCTTCTGCGTTCACAACACTATAATCATAACATACTTGAACTTCTCTTGCTCCCTTCACTAACTTCAGAGAAAAGCATCCCAGAACAGAATTAAGTAAACTGAGCAAACTGATAGAATGTGAAAATGCTCCTCACTTCACTTTCAGCACAGTGTCAGTACTCTATTTGGCTACTAATATTCCAGCTAGCTTTCAGCTAAAAGAGACATTCTGCTGGGCTCTGCAGGTATGATCCACACCCCCAAATCTAGTGTCAGCTGAAATTACTCCCTATCCTCAAGCAAATGACACTTTGCATGGCCAAGGGGCTGCAGTGTGGATGAATGAGACTGGCATTCAACTGCTGGGTGCACAGTGCTTGGAAAGGCACCAGCGTAGCTCCTTAGTGCACCATGAGCTCACCCATACACAAAAATCCCTTCAGTTTTGTAGTAAAATGTTCCACACGGTGTGGGGCTGATCAAAGGAAAACATAATCAGCAATTAGGAGGACAATAAAGTTGACAGATAATTTATACTGAGAAGCAGAGTAACTTGGTGATAATGGAGAACTTAACGACTGGGGAGTTTTGGGTATGTCAAAAACCTCAAAAAGCATTTTGCTCTCAGTCATCTGTGCTTTTTAGGGACTACAACAATTTACTTTTGATTATGAAGATTATGGTCACTAGACATCCTGACTTTCAGGCAAAACCTCTTCAAATTGAACTTCACACTTAAGATAATATACAGCTGGTTCATTTCGGCTAAACATCCGCAGTGATGCTACAATATTACTGTTTTGAATAAAACCAGCACTCCTTGAAGGATAATGCTTAACAAAATGCTGTGTACTAAACCTGTCCATGTAGCACATTTCCATCTGCCCTACTTTATAAAGGCAATTTTAAAAGATGGCAAAATAATTTCCCTGTATAAATCACCTATAACTGCAACAAGAAAATGGCTTCAGAAAGGAATTTTTATAGTAGTTTTACCTAAGTAGAAGCCCTCATTTTTCTATTTTAACACTATTTTTAAATTAAAGATGCATTATTCTGTTTTTTTTAATCTGCCACCTGTTATATATTTACTAGCAACAAATAAATGAAATTATAAAGATAAATAGGCTGCTTTTCCAATATTCAGCTTTTGAATCAAAGTTGCATCTGGAGAGATACCTGTTTCTGGTAAATGCCTCTGCAATTCTGAAGACAAGTTAAGCTTAGACAGCTGAAACCTAAAATACCAAGAAAATGTAATTTTTTTTTCACTTCATATCAAAGCAGAGATCACTAGATAGATTTAGAGGAAAATCTTTAATAAATATATACAATTTATAAACACAATGCACTGAATTTTTCAAGAACAGTTTAAAACTAAATGCCTGAATGAAACAAAAATGGACTCCCAAGTTTAGTAGGAGATTCTTTAATACTGCTCTAAATTAAAAAGCTCCCTGAACAGAAGGAACTAAGAAAAGCAACAAAAAAGTTCCCAAAGCATGCAGATTTAAAGAACATGTAAATCCTGGCCTCTGAGAATCATTAGCTTTATTGGCAAAGTTTCTGGCAATCCATTAGATGAGCCACAGCAGTGCAAGTAGCTGTGGGGTAGTCAATAACTTCAGAGACATTTTGTGGTGCAGAAATGCATCCTTCATTTTATGGATTGCTCTGTAGTGTTTCTATTTTCATTTAGAATTTGAGATAGTATGATACTAAACACTGCTGAAGGTGGTAACAAGGTTAATGAAGACTAAATGTCTGTGGGTCAGTAGCGAATCAAGTGCAAGCCCTGTATAATGTAAGAATATAAATACACAAGTACTAGAGAATGTTGAGCATTCAAAAAATTGATGTGAAACAAGCGAAAAAATGTGACAAACTATGAAGGATACTGTTCCCTTGCCTTAAGTCAATATTGTATGAAACTGCCAGATGGTATAAATATCCTGCAATTCAAAACCTCATAAAAAAACCCTAAATATTTCAGCTGTAAGAACACTTCCCAATTTTTCCTTCTCTATATGCTGTCTGACATTGTATAGCAAAATACTGCAACCATAAAGACAGAATAGTTCATAAAGGAACAGATTTTCAGCCATCCAACCATTAATTCTGAAATGTCACTTGAGCAGGAAGGCCAAAACTTAACAGATTCACACAGAATATTCTGAGATGAAAGGGACCCACAAGGATCAAGNTGTAAGCACCCCCAAATCCTCTGCAGGGGCTGCTCTCAATCCCTTCCTCACCCAGTCTGTTTTGACACTGGGGATGGTCCCAACCCAGGTGCAGGACCCTGTCCTTGGCCTTGTTGAGCCTGAGAAGTTCCCAGAACCCACTTCTCAAACTTGTCCAAGTCCTTCAGGATGGCATCTCGTCCTCCCAGGCATGTCAACTGCACCACTCAGCTTGGTGTTTTCTGCACACTTGCTGAGGGTGCACTCCAACCCAATGTGTCACAACTGAAATGATGTGACCTCCTTCAGGTCTACCACCTTACCAAGAACAGAAACGGCTGATGTTTGTTTATGCATCAAAAATAGAAAGCACTAACAAAAATTCCCTCTTTCCCAAAGCTGTTTCAGCTATATATACAAATGCGTACAGCTCTCTTTCCTTAGCAGTATTTGAGAACGTGTTTTATACAACTGGAGAAGAAGAATTTCTTTTCTTATTAAGTATCTACAAAACTGCTTTACATTGAAATTACATAATCAAGAGTTGAGATAGGGTAAGTTTCTTATATATTACAGTGAAGTCAATTCTAATTTTGCACATTTCATGGACCCTGTCTGCCAAAGTTAATGGTAAACTCCTAAACAGAATGCTCAGGAAGCGCTTGCTGCTTTCTCTCCATCATGTAACTCACCTTTTTCTTGGCAAAGAGTTTTACATTGGAATTTTCTTATGGGATCTGACTAGAATAGGATATAATCTGCTACACAACAAATTATACAAAAAAATAAGTAGCAAAATATTTAATTTACCCAGAAAATCTCTCTAATAAGAGAAAAAATCCACAGATAAAATAAAAGAAGGACTTCTTGAGTTTTTCAGTCTTTTGCTTCTAAATGGATGACTTAGGAATTGGAGTTTATTTCAGCTGCAATATCCAGAACAAAGCTAAGATATTCATTGATACCAAGAGTAGAAAAAGCTTTTGTGATTATAAACCAGATTCCTTAAACAATATGAGACAAAGTGTTTTAGTCAATAGTTTATGCCTCTAGTATAATAATCTGAGTTGTAGGTATGATAAGTCAAATAAACCTTCACCTCTACCACAGGACATTATTTTCTTACTGTAAAATATTTCTTTAGCTACTGTGTTGCCTGTGCAGCAGACTGTTTTCAAAATACGCTAAAAATGTAAAGTATGTGTATTATTATTTCACATCATGGCGTTCAACCTAAAATCTGTAAAAAATCTAAAAAATGGTCACTGTGAGAGGCCACATATTGCCAAAACCCCCTGAAATCACTTTTAGAGAAATCAACTGTTTGTGCAATAGGAAGCAATACACCATGCTGAACTACCAGGCTACATCTAGAATGTGGCAGGAATACTTTTTTTCTGACTCTTTACTAAGAATACAGCAAAATGGATGGATTCTTTAGTACAGAACGGTGATCCAGACATCATCAATAAACTATGTGCCACTAGCAACACAATTACAGTAAAAAATTATTTTATCTATAAAGTTTAGAGCAAACAGTATTAGTCAGAGCTTTATTTGACTTCACAGGCAATAGAGTATTTTCCTGTCAGACAGTTTTGCACCCTTTCTGCTGAACTGATCCTTTCCACTGGATTAATATACAGAAGCAACCAGGATAAGCTATAGGTTGCAAACCCTACCCCCACTCCCAACCCGCCCACTCCCCCCAAAAAGGAAATGTACCATTTTAAATCTTTAAAGGGAAAGGCAAGGACATCATGACAACTATACTTACATGATTTTAATGAGATTCTAATAAACACAAACAGGAACATATTTTGTCATTTAACATGAGAGGTGAATCAACAAGAACAGCACCACGCATTACATTGTTTCTCAGCAATGAGATATGTAATCCCTTTCTTACTGCCTTAGGCCGTTTATTTTTTTTTTCTAATAGACTATAGTATATCCAAAATATTGATGTAAGGGTTCAATCCACAGAGATTCTGTTTACAACTTCTATTCCTGACAAACCATTCATCCATTTATTGGAACAGCATCTTCATCAAACTTATCAACGGCTACTTCTACCCTAGATTTCATTTAAGATCACAAGGTTTACTGAAGTCTGAAAAAAGACCCCCAGAATCCATATTTAGGAGCCTTTTTTGAGACACAGGATGGAGGGAAAATTTTTAGGATGCAAAACAATCCCAATTTGAACATCTTCACAGAGTACAGCAGAGTGATCTGAGATCTTACTCCCGGTAGATAGGCTTGAAAATGAACGCTCAAAGAAAAAAGACAAGAAGAAATAGAATGGGAGGAAAAGGATGTGTCATTCCTTGGAAGCAATCCAGACAAAATATTTTTATACATTTCCCCACCTCTGTTATGCAACAGTACAAGTGAGGAGAACAGCCTGCAGCATGAAAAAAATCAATGCTCTATGACCAGGACAGTGAAACTAATATCAAGTTTAGCATCTACATAGATTGCTTTCAAACAATGCTATATCAAAGATTCGTTAATAAATCTCTCTGCTGCACATTGCTTCAACTTGCTATTATATCTTTTAAATAACGACAGAAGTTTCAAACAAAATTTCTTGATAATACCAACACTGCAGAGTATTACATTCCATCCTTCAATAAAGACTGGATTATTTGATTCTATGTGGACAATGAACCCCTTTACTGGAGACATCGGAGTACATTGCAGTGTGTAGTTTGGGAAAGAACTCTTCCTGCAAAGCAAGTGAAATACTACAGCTTTTTTTTTTTTTAAGTTGAGAAATAGAACATCTTTTTCAGAAGATACAGTAATACTAGCACCAGAGACAGTATAACAAACTACAGTTCTGAACAAAATGTTGAGCTGGACCTTACCCCAGTATGAGCCGACCCTATAACAAGACACCAAGGAGTTTCGCAGAGTACGTTGCTCTTCCTTCTCAGGGATGTTATGTCCAGGTTTGACACGATATCCATTTTTGAACAACTCTCCATGAGATTTTTTACGCCTTCTAGTACTTTTGTACGTTTCTGTACGCGTGCCCCCAGAAGGGTTGTGGTAGACTAAAATCTTGCTGGGAATCATGACTGTCTATCTTCAGCTCCAGGAGCACTCTAAGTACTGTGGTCCAGTCTTCAGTCACAGCATGCACTAACAGTAAGGATAGTCATACATTTACCCTTCCTTTTGCTAATTCAGTACCAACACAGAGAGACAGCTCCGAGTTCTTTCTTTAACAGAACTTCTCTTTGGGAGCAGATTTGTTTAACTGGACACAGGATAAAGCTCCCCTTTATCAGCTGTTATCCAAAGATAATTCAGTATAATCTAGTGCATTTCCGTTAGATTAAAGCAAACAGAATGAATTCAAAAACAAAACTCAGCTTGACAAAATAGACTAAGAGTACCCCAAACTGGGTGGACAAAACAAATCACAGAAGCAAGCAGGCAGTGCAGATGCTCCCCTGATCCGCGATGTATTAGAGCTTAAAAGCCATCTTCTATCCGGATATTACCACATAAGCTCCTTTCAGATACATCAAAGAACCACACCCATTGATTCAAACCCCACAAACATGAGGCTGCTCACTTGGAATGAACAATGTACACTCTGAAAGAATATAGCTCCTATAATTCATGTACATAAAGAAAATTGCTTACTGCGTATTAGTTTCTTTGGCAAGTTCAGACATCTGTTTTCCAGTTAAAGCTAGTATGCAGAAGGCAGAGGTCACATAATCAGGCAACTCTAACAGGATTTATCCCACATGAAATTAAAAAACCTCCAACAAAAAAACACAACAACCCTTCCTCCAACCCCAGTTAATGACAGCCATCTTACGAGGGAAAAAGAACTCAAAACAATTTAGCCATCAAGCAAGAGCACCAAGAATAGAGTCCATAGCTCTCTCAAGCATACTAGCTCTATGAATATTCACGAAACTGGAGTTTTGTTCAGTCAACTACCACCTCGTTCAATTACATGAAGCTCTTCAAATTAAAAGTAATCATGATCTTCCATTACATATGATAAACTTTCTCCATGAATTTTCCTGTTTTGAGCATAATACACAAACTTCATTGTGAAAAGTATCTTCATTTTGAGGAATATGCTTATTGTTCCATTTTTTTCCCTTGTTTTTTGGCCTCAGAAGACCCACGAATAAACCAATGCCATCTGGAGTACACAATGCAAAGCAGACACAAAAATAGGCTGCACAATGTGCTTATATGAAATACACAGGATTTCAAAGCATTTTGGAACTGTTATTAAGGGTGGACTGCCAAATATAAAGGGGATTGTAGAAGACACAGATTTCAAATTATAAGTAACATGCAGCTAGTGAAGCAAACTACTTCCATGAGTTCTTTGCATTGTAACTTTTAAAACTACATTTTTACAAACAACCTGGTTAAGTTCCCACTGGTCACAATAGTCAAGTTCCACCAAGTCTGTAGGGCTGGATTTTATGTCCACATGCTGACGAACATCCAGGATATATCTGTGAGCACTTTAATCACTCTTCTCAAACTGAAAAGATCTGAATGGGGTAGTACTTAACCGTGTTACTAATCACATCTTGTGCAGCTCAAACTGAATGCACGTCCTACTTACTTTTTGCCATATAAAACACACTATTTTCCTTTCGGTATTTCCTCTTCACTAGTATTATAATCTTGTTATTATCCAATTCTAAACCTATCATTAGTGTATTTCATACTTAGTACGGCAATGTTTGGGTGTAGAATCCATTTACCTTGAAAGCCTGGAACGTCTCTAAAGGAAAATAGGAGCAAAGTAATAAATAGCAAGAGCCAAGCTGTATAGTTTACATAACCTATTATTTTGGTTTTAACAATTTAACAGTATTCTTTTAACTCCTCAGCTTCCTGGCATAGCCAGACTTTTATCAGATTTCTTTCTTTTTGGTCAGTGCACTGCTTAATCTGTTGCATACATCAAAATTTGAAAACATAAATTAAATTACACAAACTAGTATTAAATCCAAAATAAACCCGCTCCAAAAGTTTTTTTTTAAAAAGAATGTATATAAATTTGAGCAGCAGCAGGATGATGGCCTATTGTGCTGAGAAGCATTCTTCAACATCACAGCCAGCCACACAAAGCTGCTGATATTATTTCCTGTGCAGACGTTTCTGCTTTCCAAGTGAATTCTTTTTAGTATTTTGTTCTATAACCCAATTACCCATGAGAGCTTCTTGTTTTCAGTGATATTACAGTTTGCTACCATGTATAATATCGATATGTTACGTGGCCAACATTTTTTATATTAGATGTAAAATTAGATTGCAGAAAATTGTTCTCTGTAGACTAGTTTTTTTTTGTTATCAAGAAAAATACCTTTTAGGTATTCTAGCTCAGACGAGAATCTGAGTGAAAAGTCTGGAGTCCAGTTAAGCACATGAGGGTGGTGCCACCAGCAGATTGTCACTGTTTCCTTCCTCTGTGAAGGACACTGTCCTTGGCCTCCTGGTCTGAGGTAGACCTGCAACTCCTAAACCTTGTGTTATCAGCAGTACCTGAAATGTCTGCAGTCTGCTATGAAGGATTTAATCCAAACTAATCAACAAACATTCTGTTATAAAGAGCCCCAGAATGACTTTTAACAACCTATTTTACTTTCAATGAATCCAAGCTATTTACAAGCGAAGTTCTTCATACATTCTACGGGAGCATACCCTTGGAGGACATCACTCCATGACCCTCCTTGAACTTTTCATAAAAATAGATTTACATACTTATGGAAGTACTGCTATAATTAAATGAAAACTTGCTTTCAAAGTCCATCCAAATGTGAAGCTATTGAACTTAAATATGCAGGAGAAGAAAGCGAGACTTGTCAGCAGCAAAGCGCCACTTTACCACTGGCTATGCAAGGACTAGGTACTTGCTATATCAGCGTGAAGGAGAGCAAGGGAACATCAGATCCTGCCTTGGAGAACCAATGTAGTGGGTAGAAGTGGGTATCAAATTATTGTCCTTTAAAACACAGGTTAGAAAAGGGTGACAGATTTGCTGTGCTTCTCTATACTATTTGCTTACAGCTGTGCTGAAAAGCACAATCTGTAAAAAAACCACAAAACACAAGGAAACCTGCCAAGGAGAAACCTGCTGTAGAGAAAAATAACTGTGTTATAGCCTATGACTACTCTCTCCTTGAAAATTCATTTTTAATTTAATTTACAATAAGCGAACACCAAGTTTTCCAATTGCTACCTTTCCTCTCTTTGAAATTCCTACTTCTAAAATGACAATCTAAAAACTATTTGCTGTACACAAAATGGTCCATAAAATTTTCATTGCTGCTATTTCAAAAATGGTGAAAGTATTATTCATAGAAAAGCAAAAGTAGCCTCCTATGTCTGAATACAAAAACTCCACAGGTTGGTCAACTGCTTTTTAGTAGTTGTTGCTGCTTTGTAGCAATGTCCATGGATTATGACAAAACCAGAATAATGCTCATTCTGCCAAGAATTTACCACTCATTCATTTCACTAAATTGTTTAGAAGGTAAAATACAATCCAATCCTGAGTTCCTGAGAAATTACATGTAGTTGCATTATTTATTTTTATCTCCTAGTCTCTAAGTCTTAAGCTACTAAACCATTTTCAGAAAGCCTGGCAATAGCAAGAGGAAAACCAGTCACTTGCTATGTAAACATTCACTTTTTTGCTTTACACCATTTCAGGCAACAATGTCATATTTTTTAAACCAAGCACGGCTATAGCCAGTAGTAAATGAAGAGCAGATCTTGACATAAAATCAGAGACTATTAATTTGTAAATATTATTATCCCATGAAAGTAATGTTGGTGCCATTTTTAACAAAAGGCTGAAACCATGAAGGGAAGATAACCAGTATTCATATTTACCTAGTGGGTAAAAGAGAGTTAAGCAGGCAAAAAATTTATTCAGCTTTCATTCTTCTATTTTTTTAGCATTATATTTGTGTAATCCTTTCCAGACATTGCAAGTACATATTCAAAATAGATGGAAAATATGCCTTTTTTAATTCTTTGATTTGGAGAGAAAAATATTAATTGTACAATTTACTGATGGTGCTACTAAGTCCGAAACAACCCTTGAAGGCTGAGGTTACACCTCAGCAAATTAACCTTGCAAAGAGGGTTGCACAAAAGGTTGGAAATTTGGGGATTGCTTTCTAAAGTGACCCTTACCACTCAATATAAAGAGGCTTCCCTTCCTGAAAAATGACAAGTTAGCATCTTATATAATTTTCCCTGGCATTCATCAGGAACAAATTGCACTAAAATCACGGATATGCTATTCTGAGAGGCTGTAACCATAGGGCAGAACAAATGATAAGAACAAAGGCAAAGGAAGGGCAAAGGCCAGATCTAAAGCCTGACTCATGCTGCAGGAGGGTGATTTAAAAAAAGACTTGCAATTCTGCCTGTCTTTGCTCCTGTGAGTCACAAGGCACAGGCCATAACTGCCAAAGAAACAATGAGCATACTATGAAATAAGGCTTGAAAAGGAGTCAAGCTTTCCACTTCTAATCAACTGATATGATATAATGCATCCTCTTCAGTAAGCCTCTTTAGCCTTTGAGTTGCACAAAGGAAATAGTTAAAGAATGGATATAAGCAGGTACATACAGATAAATTAATTATGAGAAACCAGTTATGAAAATGATGCACCACAAAATTCTGTATGTGATTATGACCCAGGTGCAAAAAGCATTAATTCCATTTTCTGACCAGATGGATGACAAATATTCAAAAAATATTTATGCTTGCTCTGGTGAAGCAATAGCCTTTTACTCAGTGTAGGGAATGATTCCTTGCACATTGTGTAAATTTATATTTGTACCAACACTAAACAGAGTATTTCAGACCAGCTGTAGGATCAAGAGTTTAGTCATAAAATTCCACAGAAATCAAAGATTATGGTGTTTTAACTGCCTTTTGCAAATTCAGCTGTTGTACACCACATTTCAGCATCCCTTATTTCACTCCAATGCAATACTAAAAAATAGCCTTCACCTCTTCAATAGTGCATCATGTTTAAATGTGAGGTCTGAGAACTGCAAATGTCAGTTCATCATTAAGACTGAGTCAAGAATACAGCCTGTGAAGGAAGTAACATTTAAAACTCTTCAAGTTCAAGTCAGACAGGAAAATCTGTGATCTGCCTACTGAGAAGAATATTCTCGCATTTTCAGGTGCACGGAAATGCTTTCCCTAAAGGCTGATGTTACCCAATTAATAAGAGAAGATAGTGAAATTTCCATGCACTATCAGAGTAGATTAGAGCCACCAACTAGTAAAGCAGGGGTGTGAAATTTTCCTAGAAGACTCTGTTCCTCTAATCTATGTATCATTGGCTATTTGCCACTGAATACAGTGTATTTCTTACAGGATCTTCCCCACATGCAATGATATATAATTTTCTCTAGATTAATTTCCCAGGTAAGAGTGAACATGAAAGATTTCAGATGGTATTTAAAGATGTCTCTCCTTTTACAGTGCTGATATTTACACTTTTCCCACAATAGGAAGAAAAGTGAAGCAACACAGAAAAAGAAAAATATGGAATTTAACAAATAATAAAAGACCAAATCGTACCATTTGCTTTACAAAGCATCTTATCTCATGTGAATTTATACTCACAATATTTTACATGTAGAAGCTCATGTGTTCATTGACTGCCACACCATCACGATCAAAAGTTATTTTCATAGTGGCAATATATATACTGCCTGCACACTAGCCACTATGAAAATAACTTTTCTTCGTTAGCATTGTCCCAACCACATTAGCCACCAGGAAACACTTCATTAACTATGCTTTAATAAGTATCTAAATTTTGAATAATGCAATTGCATTAAAAATATATATAAATTATATATCTTCAATACAAATTTTAATATTTACTAAATAAAATTATCTCAATTTATTTACTTACATAATTAACTAATCACTGACGTTCAATATTACCTACAGCAGCCTTAACATACATTGGTAAGAACCCCTCCAGGACTTTGGAGTTTTGATATCAGGGAAGATGAATGCTGAACAGGAAAGACTTGCAAGG
>WBMY01012014.1:465505-709560 GCA_013397315.1 Donacobius atricapilla
ATGTAGCACATTTCCATCTGCCCTACTTTATAAAGGCAATTTTAAAAGATGGCAAAATAATTTCCCTGTATAAATCACCTATAACTGCAACAAGAAAATGGCTTCAGAAAGGAATTTTTATAGTAGTTTTACCTAAGTAGAAGCCCTCATTTTTCTATTTTAACACTATTTTTAAATTAAAGATGCATTATTCTGTTTTTTTTAATCTGCCACCTGTTATATATTTACTAGCAACAAATAAATGAAATTATAAAGATAAATAGGCTGCTTTTCCAATATTCAGCTTTTGAATCAAAGTTGCATCTGGAGAGATACCTGTTTCTGGTAAATGCCTCTGCAATTCTGAAGACAAGTTAAGCTTAGACAGCTGAAACCTAAAATACCAAGAAAATGTAATTTTTTTTTCACTTCATATCAAAGCAGAGATCACTAGATAGATTTAGAGGAAAATCTTTAATAAATATATACAATTTATAAACACAATGCACTGAATTTTTCAAGAACAGTTTAAAACTAAATGCCTGAATGAAACAAAAATGGACTCCCAAGTTTAGTAGGAGATTCTTTAATACTGCTCTAAATTAAAAAGCTCCCTGAACAGAAGGAACTAAGAAAAGCAACAAAAAAGTTCCCAAAGCATGCAGATTTAAAGAACATGTAAATCCTGGCCTCTGAGAATCATTAGCTTTATTGGCAAAGTTTCTGGCAATCCATTAGATGAGCCACAGCAGTGCAAGTAGCTGTGGGGTAGTCAATAACTTCAGAGACATTTTGTGGTGCAGAAATGCATCCTTCATTTTATGGATTGCTCTGTAGTGTTTCTATTTTCATTTAGAATTTGAGATAGTATGATACTAAACACTGCTGAAGGTGGTAACAAGGTTAATGAAGACTAAATGTCTGTGGGTCAGTAGCGAATCAAGTGCAAGCCCTGTATAATGTAAGAATATAAATACACAAGTACTAGAGAATGTTGAGCATTCAAAAAATTGATGTGAAACAAGCGAAAAAATGTGACAAACTATGAAGGATACTGTTCCCTTGCCTTAAGTCAATATTGTATGAAACTGCCAGATGGTATAAATATCCTGCAATTCAAAACCTCATAAAAAAACCCTAAATATTTCAGCTGTAAGAACACTTCCCAATTTTTCCTTCTCTATATGCTGTCTGACATTGTATAGCAAAATACTGCAACCATAAAGACAGAATAGTTCATAAAGGAACAGATTTTCAGCCATCCAACCATTAATTCTGAAATGTCACTTGAGCAGGAAGGCCAAAACTTAACAGATTCACACAGAATATTCTGAGATGAAAGGGACCCACAAGGATCAAGTGCAGCTCTTAGGTATATGGCCCATGCAGGGACTGAACCCACAACCCGGGTGTTACCCGCAGCAGGCTCTGACCTGGCTTTTCTCATATGGACACTTGGAACACTGAAGCACAAGCAGTCATCTTACCTAACCCCAGTGAGCTTTGGACCTCTCAGGTGATGGCCAAGCAGTGCATGTAAATAACCGTATTAACAAAGCTTCCTCTTTTGAATGTGGAATTATAACAAGAATGAAAAATCTTAATTCAATTCTCTCTTGACTTTTCTTAGTTTCATATACATAAAGTGGAGTGAAAAAACTGCCAAAAGATTACTGGAAGGATACGAATGATCCAGTTTAAGTAAACCTCCAGTCTCAGGTGAGTACATAAATTCCATCAGAGCCCATTGATATTCAGAAAAAAACAGGCGCAGAAGAACTTTCTCAAGTCTTGTATGGAATTCTTAACTTCTAATCTTTCTAGTGAAAGCCAACTATCTTTGCATCAGTTTGTATCAATTCCAGTCTCAAGAGGATTTGCTTTTGCTTAAATCAGTCTTGCAAAAAGGTCAGGAGGAACACGAATATGCAGTTTGGGGTTTTTAATTATTTAAACTGAATAATGCATTTTTTCTTAATTCCACATAAACCCAGACTCACGGACCACAGAGCACAATAGACAACTGGTGCTGAATTAATGAGAACTACACGGACATCGCTGTAGTTGGTTCAAGGCTTAGAAGATAAAATAGTTTCTTTGAGCACTGTTACAGAAATTAGAAACACAAAGTACGCTAAAGATCAAAAACAGTAACCCAAAATCATAGAACTCATGCTAAAAAAGCCAAAATATAAACTATCATGTTCTAGCTATAAGGACTTCTAGTTTTGAATTTATGCAGATATTATATTAAAGTTGCTTGTAAACAGCAACCATTCAAAATTCAAAGTTGAGAAGATCCCACCCAACAACAAACTTAGTCAGACTCAAAGTATTTCAAAATACAGTCAAAAAATCAATGAAAGAAGCTATCAGGGGATAACTACTGGCTCATGTATAAAGACCACACTGAATGCCTACAAGGAACTTCACATATTAACATACAATCTGGGAGGCAAGGAATGAAATTCTGTTTTCAACTGGTCTTGCAGCTGACATAAGATAACAAAATCAAATTTTAAGCTCTAGGATATTATCATTAAGGAAAGTGCGCAAGTGAGTTACACGCTGTAGATAGCTCAAGAAAATTTGGAAAGCGTCTGACTGAATGTGACACTAAAAGAAGCATTTTTAACTGCCCCTCATTCAAGTAAACACAAATGCTAGAAGACAGAATAAATAATTGTGGGTTCCCTCAGCAGTCTGAGGGAATGGGTTCCTTTTACAGTATTATTCCACATTCTCATAAAGACAAAACTCAACAGTCTGGGTAGCCTTCATTTAAGCAGAAGAACTTAATTACAGAGTCAGAAAGACCACTGAAACCATTAGAGAATCCAAGGGCAGTCATAACGTAATTAAACTGATAATATAAAGAAAGATAAAAGGAAAACAGTCTGCTCTTTCACATAACATCCAGTTCTTGGGAACATATTTTAATTGGACAGAAAAGGATCTGTAGAGAAGAAAATTATGTAATATCTTTTAAAAAACAAAAAATGTTTAGCTATTAAAGGAAATTGCAGTGATTTATTTTTTAGCATAAATCCTTTACATTTGCTATTACTATCCTGTTATTATTCTAGAGGGGAGTATTACTGAATTAAATATGAGCAAAATTAAAAATGGTTATTAGAAACTACGCAGAATTCAGCAATTGACATCAAAATAGCATTCTGTGTTTATCAATCACTAAATTTGGCAGACTTTGATCTTCAACATTTATGGATTGATGTCCAGAAAAAACATGACATAGAACACCAACCAATGGTAACAACAGATAATTTGGCTACATCAGCTAATGTAAAATATAGCTGCTTGTTACTTTGTAAGAAATATATATAAAAGCAGTTTGGCTTATAGCATGGTACCTGAAAATCATATGCTGAAGAACATTAATATACCTTTAGTTCTAAATATTATAAGCCTGAAAGAATACTAGGAATATTTCACTGAAGGGAGGGTTGGTTATATAGCAAGGAGATCTTACTAGGAATTCAAATTTAGGTTACTTCAATGAAAATACTAATTATGTTTAGTGTCCATAAAAAAAGCCAGTCCAAAATAGTAATATGTATTTTTTCAGTTTAAAACCAGCAAAATTCAAAAAGAATAAAATGTTTATGAAATATGTTAGCCAACTTATTGCATTACAAAGACATTTTAATTGTAGTGCTGCATGACTAGAAACATGGTGGACATTTCAGTAATGATGGAGAAAAAGCAGAAGTTTCCCATACATATTTTATTTCATAACTTAGAAAAAGCCAATCATGTAATGATTCCATACTTGCCTTCCTAATGTGACTAAGGAGATTAAGGAAAATGCAAATAAACACATCTGTTAAGCCAGACGTTTCTAAGTCATCACGTCTGGGTAACTTGCATCCTATAGCTTTTAAAACTCTGTGGGCTACTTAGTGTTGGATTTAGGTAAGGCTGGCACATATAGTTTATAGAAGTTCCAAAAGAAAGTTCATGTTATTTCCATAAGCTTAAAAGAAATATCCATGAGCCTATTAATTAATTCAGACAAAGAATTCTACTACAAAGTAATTAAGTAGTCAAGATAAGTGATTATATTTAATTATACATTTAGGAAAGCATCATATGCCATTTGCTTTTTCATTAAATGACACTTTTGAGTGACAGAGCTATAAATACTGGTGTCATTTACTCAGCATTGCCATGGCACTCATTAGATGGACTAAACCCCAGGGAGTCTTAAAATGTATCCGGCAGGTCTTCCCCGGGAGTCTTGTCAGGAATGTGTTCTTGACCTTAAGTTATTTAATGTTTCCATCCATATTATGCCTAATAATGTTAAGCAGTGATACGAGAGGATGAAATGCTTGATAATGAAGAGAGGAAGTGAGTGACAAGCAGAGCTTGGAATTGTGTAAGCAGGGTGTCAACAAACTATGTATTTGTTTATAGGTAACATTTCCTTGAATTTAACCAGAAATTAGGACTGGATTATTTATTTTCTTCTATTGAAGATACATTCTTGCTCAGCCAGGTTATAGCCTGGCAAATACAGTAGGAAGCACTTTTTGAAGCAGCTATGATATTAGCTTTCAACAGCTTCTCAAAATTCAGAAACTAGGACTACTTTTGGGCTAAGTCTGCCACTCATTCACGCATGAAAAAAATCAAGAACCCCTGCTGCCTTTCACCCCTCCTCATCAGAGCAGGATAGAAATCAGAATGTTTTTAGGGTCATTTTTCTGTGCAATGTTAAGTACCACTCACAGAGTCAGGCTGAGGACAGTTGATTTGAATTATCCCATTTGCTTTGAGTTCACAGAGGTAGGGAAGCAAGAACACAGTTTCCATGCATGTCAGATGACAGGCACTAATGACACTTGAAATTAGTGCTGTCCCCGTGTTCCTGCTCTGCCCAAGGGTCATTTGGCTACTTGTTTGACTTCTCATCAGTGGAGGAGAGAGAAGAAGCCTATAGTCACAAATGAATGCAACAATATCCATAAAAATCTGTCACGGATTTTGGCAAATATATACTTGTCACAAGGTTACCTTCTGGTCTTAATATTTTAGCTACTCAAATGCCTGTTGCCAGGTAAGTATTACTTTAACTAGGGCCCTATCAAAATACACATGTTCAGTGAAACTTGAACTGATTAAGGTGCCTAGAAAAATGCAAAAATATTGTCTTCAATATAATAGAAATGTGATACAGGCCATTCTATGACAGATTAATGACAAATTAATAAGCACATTGAGCATCCAAAAGTCTTTTCATGAAATTCATTGATACGTGTTTGAAGGGATTTGAAGTGCAGAAGGAAATGTTACCACACATAAAAGCAGTACACATGCACATATAAATAAAATAAAATTATTCTAGGAAATTTTAGAGAATTTGGCTTCCATTAGAAATAAAATAATGCATACCGTAAGTAAAATGACCAAAAATACACATCAAAAATGTATAAAAGACACTAGTTTTGTAAGAAATACTGTAGAATTTGGATGTGCATTCAAGGCTTCCACCGATAGATGGCAGAAATGCACAATACTTACCAACAAACTCACTGCAGATGACTGCAAATCTAAGGTGCTAAGCAAGGAAGGGTTGTGAGCTGTAGAGGCACCAAAATCCAGTGATTGCAAAGTCAAAGTGCTATCTCTGCATCCAAATTATCAGAGGACGTCTTTGCATCAGTGTAACTAAATTCCATTAAACTATCTAAGTTTTCCAAAAGGAATAAAGTATTCTACAGATTCAAATATTGTTTCAAGTTGAGCTGTTCTGTAGAGATTATGGCAAGAAAGTCAACACGGCATTAAAACAAATATTGTTTTCATGTACAGATTTTTTAACTAAAGCTTCATCTTGAAGAACACTTGGTGAATGGGCACAAGTCTTCACACCATCACCTTAACTATCTTAGTAAGACACATCTGCTTTTTCTCCAAAGTCATCTGTCTCTCTCCATGGTGGGAAACCAATTTCATTCTCTGATTCACCAAGAAAGCTGGATTTCCATCAGAACTGTTGGAAACACTCTTCTCCGATCAGGCATTGATACCAAAATCACAAGTCTCATCCAAAATTAATTAAAATGTCTGTAACAGGACCTGGACAGAATTTGAGCAACCACTGGAAGAAAGGATCCCCTTCCCTAACTGCGCTAATCACCACATGAAGAGATTTGTTCTCTATGCTTTCCACATGTCTATATATGCATCTGCTGTCTGTCTTCTTTCCCCCACTGTATATCTCAAATTATTTCCTGAAAAAGAAGTCAGCATCAGCAGCAACCTAGATGAAAAGGGATGTCATGGAATAAGGATGAAGAAAAAATCTTCATGATAATTGAATTTACTAGGAATCACACCGTCTCTACCCCTTGATGTTCTGGACAGTAGAACAGATGAAGCATAGGATCAGGAAAAGGAAGTAGGATTATTTAAAAGATCTTTTTTAACTTTAATTTCTGTGATTCAATAATAAGACACTACAAATTCTTATGTTATGTTGTATTTATATCTTTGTATTAATATCACAATCTTAGGCTGATTGTTCCTCATTCATATGTTCTTGAAAATGTGAAGTCAAGATCATATTTCTTGGGTTAAATCCCTCCTAACAATCCTGTCAAGGCCATTTAGCCCAATACAGTCAGCTCATAAAATCAGTATTTTCTTTTTCATAAGCATACAAGCATATGATAAAAGACATTGCAATTATTTGAATTGGCTTTGCTATCACAGAAGACAGAATAACAGTTTTAAGTGGTGTATAAAGTGTTGTTAAATCTTTACTAAATAAAACTGGAAGACACTCACTTGTTGCAGGACTCTCCAATTATTCAGACTGCAAGCTATCCAAAAGAAAAAAGTTCTAAATCTGGAACTTAGCTAGGATACTCAGATTATGACAACTTTGTTGGGGGGAAAAAAAATTATCATGCCATTATTGCTCCCATTGCAAACTCTTTTCTCTCCACCAACCCTTTCAGCCTACCTTCACTTAGACTATAAACAAAATATAGAAACTCAGCAATGCACTGAAATAATTTGGTTGAAATTCACTGTCAAAATCACCTATAAGACATTCTTCCCTTGGAAGATTTTCTCCTCTCTGGAGAATCCTACACCTGGAGAACTGTCCTACCATTATCAGAAAGTTTCTTTTACAGAGCTGTGCGAGCAATACATATGACTTTATGAAGTAGAGCTGTGGTTTATGAGCAAGTATCTACACAAATGCTCCTGTTTTCAAAACAGTATTGGAAAAATGTCATGGGGATCTAGATGAAAATAAGCATCCAAAAACACACTGACATTCATATCCGTACAATTTTCAAATCAGAATAAAAATGTTTTACAGCATGATAAAGCATTGTATATCACTGAATTATTACAGATCTATTAAATATTTCTTTCTTATCTGTACTTCCCCCAATCTTCCAATAATATGTAGCTCTTCCCATATGCCAAATGCATTTTTCTCATGGCCTTCCTTTTCTTATGCTGTCCTGTGCAACCAAAAATGATAGCACAGAAACCCATTCTGAAGGATTTACCAAATCTAAAAATTTCGTATTTTGCAGGTTCAAAGTGCTGTTTTGCCTTCAGTTTTACTTCAGACGTTGATAATAATGACATTTCTATAAATCTTATGAAAAAAGCATAATCTGATCTGTATTTCAATACCAAATGTCTGCAAACCAGAATCTAGGTAGAGGACTGGACTTGAAACAAAATCCTTTATGAATACTGATTGAAAATTTAACTCATATACAGCATTTCCTGGTGCAAGAATGTATGTTATGAACAGTTGCATAGAAAAGAGTAGCAGGGAAAGGAGAAGGCTTCACATCCTAAGAGCTACATAATAGGTGAATGATGTCATTTCTGAACTAGCATAAGAACAGAAAAAATCCACTGGCTTTCCTCTACAGTACACAAACAGATGATAAATTCAGAGCACGTCCTCTGCTATGCTTCACATCCTTCTGTAAGCACTTACAAAGGCAAAGTTTATTATTTATTTAGGATAGTTTGGTTTCTTTAAAATACTGCTCAAACTGTGGGTCCATACTGATACTAGTCAGATATCTAAACCAGGACAGCTCTTGTGGAATTGTGCATTCAGAAAGCCACATTGGGGACTTTAATTCTGCCAACTACTTCAATGAACTCATTACAGCTGACTGACATGAATCAATAATGAAATAAACTGGAAAGACCCTGATGCACAATACACTCCAGATGGTGCATTTTATTTCAGCTCTTAAATGATCTTGAAATCTAAAGTGTACAAAA
Organism: Donacobius atricapilla; assembly: GCA_013397315.1. Taxonomy (NCBI): domain Eukaryota; kingdom Metazoa; phylum Chordata; class Aves; order Passeriformes; family Mimidae; genus Donacobius; species Donacobius atricapilla. The sequence continues at coordinate 473,780 of WBMY01012014.1, forward strand.
GAAACCTGCTAAATCATTAAGAAATTCTTAAAATGTGCCAATGTTGAATCATTTTCACATTGTCTAACCTTAAGCACTCTCTACTTGCCTCACTAAAAGGCAAACCTCGCTGTCCATGGAGACAACTTGTGCAAAACCCACAACTTATATATTCTGAATCACCCCCAGCAGAAAGATCCCTCTCTCAATTACAATATTTATATAAAAGAAAAAGGCAAAGTAGCCATCTAACCTGAAACTAAATAATATGGTCTGAACACTCTCCCTTCCTGCCTACTCACACACAGTCCTACCACTGTATTAGCCACAAGAATGATCCAAGTATTTGAGCTCTAGAGACAATGAATTTAGCCATCTCTTTTAAAGGTGTAAAGGAATACACAGTCTTCATTAACACACTTCGATATATTTACTTAAAAATACTTTCATCGCAGCTTCTCAAAATACCTTGCTGGTCTAAATTAAAGCTATGATAAGAATCCAAGCAATTCATATTTTGAATTAGTGCATGATTTCACTAAGGATGTTTTATCTAAATAAAAACTCCTCTGGAAGCAGGTGCAAAGCTAAAACATTGTAAATATGTTACTCCTAGGATGACTACATTAAAAAACACATCAGTTTTTTGCCTCAGAAGGTGAGAAATCTCTCAGGAGGATTCCATGAGGAAACCAGCAAAGTGGGGATATAAACAAGAAATCAAAATAAAGTGATGTTGGTGTAATTAAGAGATATGGAAATCTTTTCAACCCTATGAGTGCTTAACTCTTCCTGAAAACTGAAATAAAACTTACAAAATCCATGCAGCAGAAACTGCTAAATGTGCAAATGCTCTCATTATCCCCGTCAGTACTGCTAGTCGGATTGCTGTGTCACCATGAGTCAGTCAATTACGCAGTCACTTTTATGAAGGGTATTCATTCCAAATAATTATCTCTGCCTCATTTCCCAGAGTTTGTAGTCTTGCTACTTTCTCATTTCATATTCCCTTTCAATGGATTCTGTGATTCTATTTATTCTCTCAGATAGCCTTCATCTCCAAGGATTTCAATCTCAAAGTTTTTGGGAAACTCTGATACATCACATGAAAGAGTGAAAATGCATCCCTTTAATTCACATAATGCAAGGAATCTGAGATCAAGTTATAGCTAGTGCGATCAGTAATTTTCTTTCAAGGATAAGCACATTTTTTACTTACATACCTTCTTTCTAAATTTTATTTCGTATCATAGTATGGAACTGTATGACATTTTCTCTTTCAAAAAGCCTTACTTAGTTTTCCATATATGACAGAAGTGATATGTGATAAAGAGAGTAATCATATGAGGATATGTAGTGATCTTTTCTGGCTGTTTTACTGCTTTCTTCCCTGGCATACTAATAACCACTGATATGGTTATATGACATTTACTGTGGTTATAGATTTACTCATCTCTTTCCATAAAACAAAAAATCATCAATAATTTTTGTATCTTTGCACTTCTAATTTAAGATAAAAATATTATAAGACTATTAAAGACCCTTCGTTTTCTTTCCCATACGGAACATTTAAGATAACTATTCTCTTCAGTTTTCAGGGACAATGAGGAGGAATGAATTGGAGGAATTGGATGTATTTCTGGAGGAATGAATTGCCAAACTGTGAGGCAATATGTTGCCTAAAGACATGTCAATCACAAAGTATGCCATTTTTAGGAAGTTTTCTCTGAATAAAAAAATCACAAGATTTGACCTTCATTTTTTCTAATAAGAAAGCATATAACACTTGTTCAAGAAACTCCATTTGTCACAATACAGAGGTTTTTTAATTGAGCGTTCTCTCTGTTTCATTTTGTATTCCCTTTTACATAGCTTTTCCAATGTGTTCCTAGAAGTCCAACAAAAATATTAAGTGTCTAAATGTATCTCCCAAATCAGTCACTTCAGTAGATTTAAAATTTAGCCACACTGGCTCAAAAAAACGCAATGAGAACATTTTGATTTCATTGACAATGAAATTCACCACAATCCACTTCAGCGAATGACTGATCTAGATCACCTGTTCAGGTTGCAAGCTGAGACAAATCAAATTCATGGGTTGATAAAGTCAGCCTCCTGTTACACAGTACTTCCAAAATGGAGTTCACCACCACAGAGTAGGAGATAACAGGTTGAAAACAAAACAGATATAGAAAGTGCTTTTTCTGACAAAATCCACCTTTCTGCTTAAAATTCACTTTGAAAACAACTTTGCTAACATTCTTCTATTTACGCAATGACACAAGGTGAAGAAATTCTCCACCAAAATGTGCAAAGTAGAAGTTATTTTATAAGAAGCATTTTAAAAGTAAAACAATTCTACTTACCAAGCCAACTTCTGTTTAAATATACTGACACAAACACTGGAGGGACCGTGAAGAAATCTACCACTGAATTAACTTCTAGCCAAAACCATAGCTTGTCATTGGCTGCTATAAACTGGAAAGAAAAAAAAAAAAAAGAGGGGCAGAGATGAAAGAATCAGATTATTCTCATGCTGAATGCTGATACTTGTTCTAAAATATTAAACTCAAAATTTGGTGTACTAACTGATGTTTTAGATCAGTCCAGACAAAACATGTCTCACTGGAAGGAAGTCTGTATTGTGCATTTCTTGATAATCACACTGAGATTAAAATGAAAGGCCTAACTAAAGAGATATATCATCTATGTGATCAATTGTAATATCTGTGCTATGGTATTTTTTCCACATTTATTGACAAGGTATCAGTAATATTTGAAAAGTGTAGGCAATTATAAAGTATGTTGAAATACATCGCCTTTGTTCTAGCACACCAAATATGCTGGCAGTAGTCTTATCATGTATTTGCTGCTCAGAGATTTCTAAATACAGAGCAGATTACAAGAAGTCCCATTTTCATCTGTGCAGAGCAGATCAGCAGAATGACTCCTACAAGGCATAGTTCAGGACTGCAGCAGCACTTCAGCCTTTTGAATTAAACCACAGATGTGGCCATTTCTCTCTCCTGAATACAGAATCAGCCCAGGGAAACTGGAAAGCTTAGATGCCGAGGGCATCATAGTTAGAATTTGCCTATGTGCTTAAATAAGGTCAAAATACTATTTACATTTGATTAGTAATTAAATATTAATGAAAACATTTGCTTTATATAAACATCAAATATAAATATACAAATAAAGGGGAAAAAAAACAGTGTATCATGAACATATTTAATGAAGCAGTTTTAGCTAAGTCTTAAAACTTTGCTTACATATTTCAAAATAATGTTTATGTTTTTTGTGTTAAAGTAGGCATTGATTATGTTTCTTTCAAAGAAAAACACAATCTCTGTTTCAATCACCGTACACCACAGCTGTATTCCCTCCCTGCCTCTTGCTACCAAAGACGCACTACTTACACGCAAGCCGAAGTAGAGTAGGAAGAACACATTGAAAGCCATGTCGATCTGTAATGTGAAATCTTTGTAGAAATTCTGGCAGGATTCTATTGGGCTATTTGAAAGACAAAGAAATCAGAATAAATTGTCAGTATATGAGTTTCTACTCTGCTGAGAATTGTATGCATTTCATTAAAGACCTTGATTCAGAAATCATGTTTCTGTTTTCCAGTCCTTTACAAGATACAAGCAGGCATTTCAAAGGAATTATTTCATTCATTCAGTTAGTCATTCATACATTGTTTATATTCACCTATTCAGGTAATATTTGAGAAGTAACATGCAGATACCTTTAGGAGAGGACAAGCAGGATAATACCTCAGGATTGCTTAACCCCATATTAACCCTTAAAGAACTGACTTCTTTCTACAGGAGACACACCTATGATACTTTAGGAAAAAACCTAACAAGCACACAGGTACAGTGAAACATTACATGCTTTTAATTCATGTCATAATATAAAACCTTTAACAAAAAATAGTTGCTTAGGAATACATTACCCATTAGCAACCTGGAGTACTTAGTCTTGTAGAATCCCTTGTCTATAAGAAGTTGATTGGATTTTTTTTTTTCTTTTTCTCACTTATTTTTTTAATATGGCTATTTAATGTACAGTACTATCAACTGAGTAGAAAAGCAGCATAGCCCACTGGTAAAATTAAATAACAAAATAAATTGAAGAATTTGAAGCAGTACTCTAAGGGTTAATTTCTGCATGCAGGTTAATTAAAATACCCTTGTGTATATCAGGCAGCCATTGCAAATTTTAGCTTATTATTTTATGCTCTAGTTGAGAGTGGGACAGATTCAAAGCCTACTCTATACAAACTGGTACTTTATAAACATACTTTTATCTAAGGAAGGTGGTAACTTCCATAAGGATCATCAGTGATTTATTTGTGAGGTTTCTATAACACAGTGTTGAAGCCAAAATCCAATGTTGTAGTCATAGACCAAAGTGAAAATCATGTCCCAATATATGTTAATGTATATACTATATATACATAATGTCCCACCATATATACACATATATACATACATATATTGCAAATGATCATGTGTTCATCACAACTGTAATAGAGAGAAACTAGAACATAGATCATTTGATCATTTGGAGCCCTAGAAAACATCCTTTTAGAGAAGCAGAAATTTGTTGGGTTTCAAATAAATCACTGAACATGAATGTAATACCAGTTAGTATAGCAGTAGTTCTGCAAATATAATGCTAGACTGCTCAACAAGCAAGATTCTATGCATTATGAATGTCAGTTACCTAACTTAAGGCATAAAGGAAATTACCTGGACTACCAGGTCATTACACATGCAGCCAAATTTTCCATTCCTTGTATACATTTCAGGTCAAACAAGTTAATTACAGCATGCTCTCTCCTGTCTCTAGATGCATGAATGTATACAGCAAAATTGTCCTTGATGTACAATAGCTTTATATTTTAAGAAGCTTCAGTGCTATAGGAAAATTTTTTAAATTGTTTTTCAAAGGCTATTTGAAAAGACATTGAAGTTATGAGATGTTTCTGTTATAGTTAAAATAAAATTTATTTACAAGAGCAGACGGGAAGAGAAGCCAAATGTTAATATTAACATACAGGACAGCAGACAAGACCTCATACTTTACAAATACAGTTTTAGCTACAAAAACAGTGGATGTAATCTGAGAACCCAACTGGATCATTTTCAGTATGGCACTAATGAGAATAAAAGATTTTGTCAAAATAAGGTAGGCCACACACTGATTCACAATGCACCCTACCAACAGGAAGTACAGAGGAACAGAATCAACAGACCTGCACCAACCCTCAATTCCAGGTTAGATTTCTTCAAAAGCTGGAGAAATTCACTGAAGCTAATGGAATTGCAGAGGCTTATAACCAGGATAGACAGCAACTTCTAGTTAAGGTCAGTTAAGGCTGCAGCTAACAGCTGTACTTTTGTGTCACTGTCCTTTACAAAAACCTACAAGATCTGACAAATTACCTGGTCATATCTTCATTTTTTTTGCGAAGCACTTAACACAGTGGATGACAATTCTGATTTGTGACTTCACCTAATACCAAAACTGCTGTTTCTGCTAGTCATACCCTTTAAGCTTTCCTTATTTCAAAGATCATCCCTCTCTTTCAGTGTTTAAGTTATCCATTTCGAAGACAAACAGTATCCTTTCTTATTTCAAATGATGATTTTTGTCAGAAGGGCATGGCTCTGAAGAAATTATTCATTTTTTCACAGATGGATTATAAAAGGTTTTAAACATTCTGAATTAAATTTTTGGTTTGGATTTTTTTGTTTGTTTGTTTTCATCAGTAGCTCACATTTGATCTGACAGAAAAATATGGCCATTTATGTTTATCATTGCACAATTCAGCCTGCTGCAGAAAGGAAGTCAATTTGAAACTCATCTTTACATCAAGTTTCCCAAAACCAGAAGTGTAATTCTTCTTAGTAGTGTACTGGGGTCTCCAGAACCAGTAATACTACTAATAAAACTCCCTGGTTTATTTTAAAATCACATGGCATGTCCTATGGGATTTCACCCTATTTCTAGGGCAGCAAAGGTTTCACTTCTGAAGAAGGCAACAGACTATTAGAAACGTTTTTATTCCCCTTCCATGTAAGCATGGTTTCATGCATTTATACCACAAAGACAGGAGAAGCTATGATACAGTCAATTAAATAGCATACTAGCAATAACAGGAAAGATTTAATATAACTGGATAAAAATTACAATAATGATGGAACTCTAAATGCAATGGGAGCCTCCCCCTAAAAAAGTGGTAGGACCAATATTCCAAGACTTGACGTGCACATGTGCTAAGTGAGGCAGGTAGGGAGGGCACCTCACCAGAGCTGTTTTTCTGAACAGAGCAGGACTGGTGGATGATGTGACAATTGGAGGTTGTCTTGGGCGTAGCAATCACAACATCACAGGTTTTGATTCCTGCAGAAATAACAAGGGGGGGGGGGGCTGCCAAACGGCTACACTGGACTCCCAGAGGGCAGGCTTTGGTCTGTTTATGATGCTGGTTGAGAAAGACCCTTGGGATGTAGTCCTGAAGGGCAAAGGAGGCCAGAAAGGCTGGACATGCTTCACGAAGGAAATTTTAAACTTGACGAAGCAGGCCATCCCCACATGCCAAAAGACAAGCTGGCAGGGAAGACCATCAGCCTCACTGAATAGAGAACTTTGGCTGGAATTCAGGAATAAGAGTGTACCATCTTTGGAAGAAGGGCCAGGCAACTCAGGAGGGCTTCAAGGACATTTTGAGGTTATGCAGGGAGAAAATTAGAAGGGCGAAAGCCTAGCTAGAACCAAATCTGGTTACTGACATAAAAGACAATAAAAATGTTTCTAGAAATATATTAGCAACAGAAGGAGAGCTAAGCAGAATCTCCATCTTTTATTGGATGGGGGGGAAACATAGTGACAAAGAATGAGAAGTCTGGAGTACTTAATACCTGCTTTGCCTCAGTCTTTAATAGCAAGACCAGTTGTTATCTGGGTACCCAGTGCCCTGAGCTGGAAGACAGACGGGGAGCAGAAGGAAGCCCCTGCAATCCAAGGGGAAATGGTCAGTGAAATACTGCACCATTTAGACAAAAATTGAGAGGGCTGCATGGAATCCAGCCAAAGATACTGAAAGAACTGGCCGATGTGCTCACCAAGCCACTTTCCATCATTTATCAGCAGAAAGGTTTAACTGCAGAGGTCCCACCTCCCTGGAAGTTAGGAAATAGGACCCCTATCTACAAGAAGGATCAGAAAGAGGATTCATGCAACTACAAGCCTGTCAGCCTGACCTTGGTGCTGGGGAAGGCCATGGGGCAGAACAGCTTGAGTACCAGCACAGAGCACATGTAGGACACCACGGGATCAGGTCTAGCTCATTTGGATTTATGAAACGCAGTGCTGCTCGACCAATCTGATCTCCTTCTATGACAAGGTGATTTTCTTGGTGGATGAGGGAAAGGCTGTGGAGGCTGTCTATCTAGACTTCAGTCAAGCTTTTTATACCACTTCCCACAGCATTCTACTGGAGAAACTGGCTGCTCATAGCTTCGAATAGCTGGGTAAAAGACAGGCTGGATGGCTGGGCCCCCAGAGTACAGCAAAAGGAGTCAAATCAGCCTGGTGTCTGGTCACTAATGGTGTTCCCCAGGCCTCAGCTTTGGAGCCTGTGCTGTTTGATATCTTGATCTATGAGCACAGGGGGACTGAGGGTGCTGGGCTTGTTCATCCTGGAGAGAAGCAGGCTCAGGAAGGACGTTATCCCTCTCTACCACTCCCTAGGGGTTGTAGCAAGATGGGGGTTGACCTCTTCTGGCAAATATAAGCGACAGAACAAGAGGAAACAGCCTAAGTTGTGCCAGGGGAAGGTTAGATTGGATAGTAGGAAACAATTTTTCACTGAAACATTTTCAGGCATTGGAACAGGCTGCCCAGGGAAGCGATTGAGTCACCATCCCTGGAGATATCTAAAAGATGTATTGTTGTGGCACTTAGAGGCACGGTTTAGTGGAGAACTTAAAGGTCATTTCGAAGATAAATGATTCTATGATTCTCAAATATTTATAAGTACTTTGAAAGAGCATCTTTCATTATCTATACGATTTTTACAACATATCTAGTAGTTACAAAGCCCAATTGTACAGTTATAATAGGCAGAAACTACTTCCATGAACGAGAGTGACTACAAGAGTATTTAATTTTACATATATAGGGCAAAATTTGACAAGGTGTTCCCAGCATCCTTAAAGCTTTGTTGCAATCAACACTGAAGCCAACACTGTGCGTGACAATCTTACCACAAAATGTACTACTTGCCACTTCAATTGAAAAGAATTTACTGCTGTTTAAAGAACTATGTTTATCAACAGTTTACATCATGCATTTATTACGCTTGCTTATTTCTGGTTGGCTTAAAATGTTTCTAATGCATCAAAATGTTTCTACTGGAATTATTCCTTGAATAGTCAAAATGAATGTGAGAGAGTAAAAAATGCTTTTTAATGTTTTCTGAAATTAATTGTTTCTATGACTATATTAATATAAAAGTTCCCACAGAAGCCGTCCTATATTTCCAGGATTTTTGGAATTGCAACAGAGTTGAAAATAGCTCCAGTGGTTTTTACTGTATTATTTCACCACTTGACAGGAGCTGTAAAGCCCGTTGCAAACTTCAGATCAAAGCCTTAGTATGAACCAACAATCTCTGTCACAGAGCAGTCACTGCCATTATGACCACACAGAAGTGAGGAGAAGGAGTTCTACATTCACTCAGACTTTAGACCAGCTTTCTAATCACAGTGACAGCTATCTGGAAGATTTTACATAAAATATTCTCCCCACAATAATGGGAAAGCTTTTGTACACCCAATTCAGCACTTGAAATAATTATACGTTATACATTTTACAGTTCTCATTCTTCCTAGGTAAGGAAGTGGACTCTTGTATTTTTAGCATATCGTGTCAGTCTGCTCCTAATGTTTTTTTGCCTTTCCCCCCCCCCTCTTTCTTTTAAATGACAAGGCATGCAAAGACTAAAATGGATGCCAATTCTTACCTATGTATATATTTTTTTTAAAAAAGGGAAAATGTTTATTTTAAGACATATCAATCTAATTGCATTTTGTCAAGTGTTTTGAAGATATGTATAGAAAACTTGCACAAATCACCAGAGAAAAAGCTTACTTCAACTGTGACTTCAAGAAAGTACTGATGTTAATATCTTACTACAGCTGCTACAACTTCAGAACTTTAAGAAGCTATTGAAAATTTTAGAAATTCGGGGAGTTTTCCTAATTTACAATTTTAATTTTTGCAAATCTGCTTTCTGAATGGTGGATGAAAAGCCTAATCCATTACAAAAACAAGACAAAAATATATGCTCATTCTTATTACCAATAAAATAAAATATAAAATGTAAAGAATTAATCATATGAAAAATCAGGAAGTTTTTACTTCCTGTATTCATGACAATTTTTAGACTGCATAACAGTATACTATATAAAAAAAACAGTCAAATGTGCACTTTCCAACGGAAGGAATGTCCACTGATGAGAGTAGATTTTAAAATGAAATTACAGAAATTTACAGAAATACCAGTTGATGCTGCTAAAACATAAATAACACAAATTAAATAAGAGAAACCACTCAATATTTAGAATTCCATTACTATTGTACCATTTGAAGACATTCCACTCACTGCACTTTCAAATTATATTTCAATGCAATTATTATGTATCAATTTGGGCATGTAAATTTTCTTTGTTTGTAAAACTGCTTTAAGTCGTCTTATTTTTTTCAAATTATTTTGTTTTACTGGAAGCTCCTCTTTAATATCAAATTCCCTCAAATTTACTTCTAGAGCAAACCAAATTTTATGAGGTCTAAAGTAAAAAAATGAATTTGTCACAAATTTGATATAGCAGTGTCTGTACTCCTTTAATACATATTTTGAACAGTACAGTAAAGAAGAAAATTAAGTTGGTTATGGTTAGGCTTTTTAACTCTGTTTCAGTGACGTAGTACTAAAGTAAAACTATAGAAAAGCCACATATATCATTTAGTAAAAGCAATTCTCATTCAACACAGAAGAGTTTCCTCTTTTACTGTTTAGTCACACAGCCCAGAAGGGAATAAGCAGTTAAAATCTTCTTTACTGAAACATGCATGAACATATAGCAAAATAACACAGATGCCTATCAAATATATGTCTCAGGGACAAATACCATAATTAAAACAAATCACCAAGACTAAATTAGAATCAAAGATGTCAAACATCCTAAAAGGGACAGAGAGCATAACATACTTTTCTTACTTCAAGTGGCTTCCATTTATTAACCCACTGAGTCCCACAGTACGAAAAAAATTATTTTATTACAGTATCTGTATTCATCTTCTAAATACAAGATGCTTGTTAAATGTATCTCAGTTTAGAAAGCCTTTCTTTGAGTCATAGCACCAATAAAGTTTCTGATCCTAAATATCTTGTGAATTACTTCACGCTCTCTCTTGACACGACATGGCGCACTGCTGGGGAACTTTTGCTGCCAGCACTTTCAGTGAGTGCTGCAGGAAATGCAGGCAGAGCTAAGCTGGTTTCCTTCCCAAGAGGAAGGACAGCCAGCTGGATCACTGGAACAAGGCACTGGCAAAAACAAGGTGAGGATCCACTTTGCTGTAGGAGAAGTGCCACGTAGTCTGCCGTAACAGCCCTAAGACTTGAGTCCATAAAACTCTGTGGGATCATTGCATCACTGCTCAGAGATATTTTGCTGAGGTTTTGTGCACCTGGAGCTAGTGAGTGAACAAGGAACAATCTCTTTCTCACCAAATTTTGTAGACAGTTACGGCCTAATAGCTGAGGATGATGTTGTGATGATTTCTTGTATCTTCTTATATTATTTACATTTAAATCCTATTTTACCACTCAACCCCCTACATCTAAATTCTTAGCTGTTTCTCCTATACACAAAGAGAGAAGGTGAACTTTCTGCTCCCAAAGCTTTTCATTGTCAAATCCTGGAGTTTCTTGGGGCTTTGCCAAGTATTCTTCTTTTAGTTCTCAATTGTGACTCTCCTTTGCTTAATGGATTAAATCGCATTTGTCTTTCCACTCACAAAAACTCCATAACTTCAGCATGTGATGAATTAGTTTTGAATTACTCTGTTTTACTGTCTTTGTTTCCATCTCCATTTCTGCAGTCTGCATGGTGAGTGGCCTCCCCTCTTCACTTTGATATGCACCTCTCACATTCCTTCTGAAAATACTTTGATGACCTTACGTTCATTCACACTAAGCTGTCTTTGAATTACTTGAATAATCACAATCTTCTTTGTTAAATTTTAAAATAAGTAAAATATAACTATGATAAAAATAAAACAGTTAAATAATGGGAAATAAAGCTATCTTCCAAGATTTCTTACACTGTGTTTAACCCACACCTTATAATTTCTAAGTACCCTGCTGCTTTCCAGAAAAAAACCCCAAGAACACTTTAAATGCCTGTCCTTACTTCCCTTTCCTGATTTCTATTACAACACTTTCTATTATTCTTTAAAGTCTGACAGACCACAAGCTGGTATTAGAATATTACCCTTCTGTTGCTAACCTAATTAAACAAATGCATCATGACTCATCTGTTCTGCAAATGCTTTCTACAACAGTCCTTCTATGCAATCTCCCTACCACACCGGGGAACCTTGACAAGCCCTCAGACTAATTCGGGGTAAAATGAGCAGGTTTCCTTATCCTCCTTCAAAAAAATTCCAAAATCAGAAGTAAAAAAACCCCAAGAAAACCAGATCAATCAGTATAAAATTGGTACAACTATGTCTTTTAGTAAATATTTTTCTCAGAATCAGGGGTTTTTTTTTCTTTTGATTCTTTTACTTCTCTACATCATGACATAATGAATGGGGTTTAAAAGTTTATGTTGGTCTTATTTTCCCCTTTGACTGGAATTTATTTAAAATTATAAGATTTAGTTAAATGATGTGACCTGGCAATTTTTAATACAAAATTAATTCAGTTTAGTAACTAAGATAGAGATGGATTTCTAGTGTGAAAGAAAGAGAAGCTCCTAATTTTAACTTCTGTCACATTCACATACAAAATTAGGAGGCAAATTTAGTTGGTACAACTGTAGAACAAAGGTCTGTTTTCCTGATGCCCATCTAACATTACCAAATTTACAGAGCTATTTGCAATTGGCAACACACCATGTGACAGTCAAGTAACATTGCTAGTAATTATTTTACCTAAATGAACTAATGAAACTTTGTAAAATTCAGCATAATGCTGTCAGAGTTGATCTCTCTTCCTCAAGTTTTCCAGTAGTTTGTAGCACATTGTGCTTCTTCACAGACTTCCTAATAAAAGAAAAGCCAATGCTCAGCACTCAAGCAAAATCAGATTGGGCAGAGCTAACTTCCTCAGCCCAAACACAAAATTATGTATGATAACAAAAAAAAATTTGCTTATAACTTTAAATTGAACTATTGGGATATACAGAAAAAAATGCATTAAAATTGCTCACTCTGAAAACAATGTAATAATTTCCTCAGGATGTATGTACATTCACTACTGTCTGCAGCGTGTGTCTTTTCTAATTTTTTAAACAGAAGTCAAAGCAAGGTCCCTGAACACCCAGGGACCCAGTGTTAAAACAGGCATAAGGGAATGGCCTAGAATCCTTCTCCATAACTTCCAAGTTCTTTCAGTAGCGTATAAAAGACAGAGCAGGTGCTTTCCTGCAAAATACACCAGTAAGATTTTCATCCTAAGATAACTCAATTTGAAAACGTTTGCTGAAAATTACATAGATGAGTAGAAAGAGCTTATTATTTTATTTCGCATTACATTCCTAATTGCTCATCATGAGCTAAGAACTCTGGCAACTAAAAAGAGCATGACATTAGCTTGACAAAACAATGTCCCTGATGACAAATCAATGCTAGAAAAATGACAGCACAGCAATGACTGGGACCACATTTTTAATTAAATAAAAAGGATTTAATTTCAATAAAAAGGATTTTGTGTGAGACTACTAACATTCTAAAGAGGAAAACATGAGTATACTGTTTCAACTAACCTTACTTTTTGGGACAAATTTTAATAAGTCACTTCAGTTTTCTCTCTTATACTGATTGCATTAGGAAAGGATTTGGTTGAACTGCAGACCTTATTTACTAAAGTTGATAATCTTGATAATGTCTCTTCTTCATAATACCTTTCTTTTACTTCTTGTCTAGTTGTTACGTAATAGCTTTTATCAAATTCTATCTAGGAGTAATATGTTGTTGTAGCCACTTACCCCAGAAAAGAGAAAATAATTGGTAAAATGAAAATGCTAGCAACTCATATGAGTACTTCTCCCTTTTCCATGTTGACACTGAATTAACAAATGGAAATAAATAAAGCCAGTGAGAAGTATATCAGCAGCATAAAACTTTCCATTATAGCATACAGATAAATGCTGGAGTCGATTCTTTGGGGAGATGGTGAAACTCAGATTTTTAAAACAGTAAATACTTTTCAGCCTGGCTTATATAGCCCACTTAAAGTACTTGCAATTGCATGAATCAATAGGATGATCTATATATGAGATATTTTTAAAATTCCCTCCTCCTCCTGTAGGAGAGGGCCTACAAACCATTGAATTCCTAGATAAGTGTCTGTTTGAATAAATTTATCTATAGCTACTCTTACCATGCAGCAAGAGTGAATTCCTGAGATTCCTTGATCTGTTTGCAGCTGCCTCCTCTTAAAATTACCCAACAGTGCTTTTCACATTTGCTATCCACTTTCCTCAGACTCAGTTTTCAACAGCCCATCATCATCATGCATTTCCAGCTCCAACTACTCCTCCATCTCAGTGACTTTTATTATTCTCTTCTGTTGATACTTTTAGAATTCTCCCTCATCTGACTGAATAATTTGAAAAAATACATATAATGAACAAAAATTAGAATGTTCTCCACCTATCCTCTTTGATTATAAATGAATATTTTTTCTTTTGTATATCAGTAATGAGCTGAGCTCTAATTTTCTCTTTGATATGCATAACTGATTGCTACAGATGATTTTGAATGTACTTTCCATACGGTTCTTGCTAGCTTACACACTGCAAATCTAAAAAAACCCCAATGTTGTCCTGTGAAATTTAGCCTAATTTCAACCATTCTAGCTGAAAATGACAAAAGTACCAGATAAACTGGAGTGTAAAAATACTTACAGTTCATTCATCTGTTTGCCTTTTCTAGAATTCCCTCCTGGGATACTGTGATGAAAAATATCTGGCTACTCTCTAGTTTTACTGAGTAGAAATTAACTTCAGCCTAAGCTATATTACTTGACTTTAACAACAGCAAAGAATGTAAATGAGCAATGGAAGTCAGAAATATTGCAAAGTGATAGAAAATTAACATTACATTACTGGATCAGCTTCTTTGGTCAGGCTATCTAATAGCATGATCCGTATTTATTAGTAATCCTAAAAACCTAGTCACATTGTGTTAATAGAAATTCTAAAGCAGTCCTAATAGACAGTTACACCAGGAAGGATGTATTTTTTTTCCTACTTCAAATGAAGGCATAACATGAACCACTTAAATTCCTTCCAAAAATCTACACAAAATTAGAAGACATATTGGTCCCACATGAATTTTCTTAATTTCAGATTCTCCCTCTTATTCCTCATGAAAACCTCTCAGCCTTACCTACCGAATCAGTATAAGGGTTCTTTAAAGCACCTTGCTCAATTAATACCTAAGGTACATTTAGGGTACCTCAGGTCATGCAGCTCAGCTGCTCCCCTTCCAAACTGTGAGACGTAGCATATCCTTGTAACTTGTCACAAGGAAGACTATATTTGTATACTTGTTACACTTTGCTAGCAATACTGAACAGGTGACTTGAAGTAAAAAACCTTCCAACTACCGAGAGTAACCATTTAATAACTTTGATTGTACCTGGAGCATCACAGTTCAGCTGTTTAAATTCCTCTGCCTTGAACCAACTCTGGGCATAATCAAGGCGACGTTCACTCCTAGCACACATTAACACTTATGACAATCTCTTTTACTAGATTCCCTTCTTTTTTAACCTAGACCCCTAAAGAGTGTTTGCTGCATGTCCCTCTTTCAAGTGAAATACATTACACAGTTCCTCTACCCATAAACTCCTCTGCTGTGGTTTAATTTACACAGTTATATAACTGAAATCTAGTAAATTTTCCTTCTTAGAAAAGCTTGTGTCACAGCTGTTGCAGCTGTGGGACTTGATGATTTACCACCACCATCTTAAGTGCAATTACCATATTCTTAAGGCAAAATGCTGACTCTATGAAACAGTAACTGAATAGACACATTTATTTCCCAAAAGAATAGGAGAAGTTTAAACAAAGAAATTAAGAAAAAACTTAAACTTTTTAGAAAAAAATCAACTTGAGCCTGACTGACAGTCCCACCCAGTGGTTTTTCTAAATGGGAAAGTCAAGGCTCTTTTTAGGCAGATTAATGACACTACGCCTTTTTTTTTTCAGCAGTAACTTTATCTCCATTAACAAATGGAATAAGAAATTGCCTACAGCTGTAGCTGTTGCTCAAATCAATTATCAGAAGTCTGATATGAAAGTACTTTACATCAATGTAAGAAGAGGATTATAATTGTGTTAAAAATTCATCTATAGTGGCCTTTTTTCCTAACACCTCTTAAAATGGTTTGCACTACAACATCCATCACCTTTCATCCTGGCTGCTGTGCACGAGAGAACAGGTATGGAGCTCAGCGTACACACTGAGCTACCGGAAACACAAAAGGACTGGTATAATAATCCCATTTGTATTGAGAGCAGGAAGAACTTCATGGTACTGTATAGATATACGTCTGACCTGGTTTAGAGTACTAAAAGAATTTTCCTTCATTGTAAAGGGGAAAAAAAATAGTAACTGCCATTCTATGGACTCTAATATAAAAAATAAAATCCTAAGTAATCCTAAATAATACACATTCTTAGGGAAGCACAGTATCAATGTGTGGAAGGCATGACAACAGCTGTAGAAATTAGTTTCCTTTTTTGTACTACTTTGAATATATATTTTATGTTTTCATTAGGTTACTTGCTTAAAAGTACACACTGAGAGCATACTTTCATTTTATATATACCAGTTTTCTATGACCATTTTTCAAATATTCTAACATTCTATATTATAGGCCCTCAAAGTAAAATTTATACAACCAATAGTACCTGTTCATAAAGATGAATATTAATTTGAGATCTGTGCATTAATTTTGACACCAAAGAGTGCACAAACTCTGTAACTTCTGAGCATACACTAAGCATTTGCACTGATCAACAGCGCTAGAAAATTGTGTTCACATACAATGTTTCAAGAAACCTCCCAGACTGCTGTTTCATCATTTTATCAGGAAAAAAGAGGATTAGAATTCAATCACATCTCATAGCGTGCTGATGAAAGGTTCATTTGAATACATTTAAGAACACATGAATAATAAGTTGCTTAGAATAGTCACAATGTCATTTGTACAGGAAACTTCAAGCAGGGTTGTAATTCTTCATATGGAATGTAACCATGTGTTTTGCAAATAAACACGTTTTAAATTATTTTACAAGTTATTTATCATTAAAAAACCCAAAAACCTGTTGCAGTTAAAATGCCTCCCCAATTCTGACTTTCAAAAAATTATTATTTAATATCTTACCTCTTTTCACTGTCACCTGCTGCTGAAGTTGACAGCAGGGAAAGGTTTCTCTTTCTGATACTACTGGCAGCACTCAGTCCTTGTCACAACAGGGTAGTTAGTGCATCCTTTCCTCCTCACATCTTGACCGCACCAAATTTGTGCATCTAGTCAATAAACTACTGTAATATGCTGGAAATTTTAAATACATAGACCTGATACATATTATGTCCTATTCCTTCTATAATAGCTTAACTAAAGTTAGTGATAAGCATAATTTACATTTGCTCAAACTTTCTAATGTTATAGTTTTGTCTTTGTTTTTAATTCCATTTCATGCACTTAATGCTCTAGACTGCATTCAGTGTATACATCATTATGGTAAGCAAATTGGCATGCACAGGCAATACAAGAATAGATTATAATTAATCCCATAGACAACCAAAAAAGGTGAAGTTGCATCATGCAATGAAACCAGCTTGGCCTGGGCTGCCATGCAGAAAAAAACCTACATCAATGAGTCTGCTGTACGGCTCCTAGGTAAGAGTTGATATGAAAGAGGTGAGTTACTTCAGCAATGAAGTCACAGGCTGAGAATGTTTATACTACTGTAAACAAAATACTGTACATAGCACCAGTGTTACTCAGGGATGGGGGAGAAGATGCTTGGAAAGGAGGACAAAAAGGATGAGAAAGAAGAGGGAGGAGGAATTATAAATTACAGTAACCAGTCTGAAATCCAATCAGTTCTTTTAAATAAGCACTTTGTTATTTCATTCAAAATAATTTCACTTGAGCTTTCAAAGCAAACCTGAATTTTCTGTGTATTTTGAAGAAAAAAGATGAAATAATGAGATACAGAGCAACTTCAAAATGTCCAACATGTTTGATAATTGATGAGTAACTAAAGATCACAAACACACAGATATGCAGAGGTGAATTTTTCAATGCAGTGCACAGGATCAAAAAACCCACAAGTTTCACTGATTTGAATGCATAATCAACCAAACTAAATGAATATGGACAGTATAAGGGATGCATTGATATGAGCGATTTATTTGGTCACCTTTTGCTGCTTTTCTAGTAAAAGACATCTCTGCTGAATAAAGCAGGGGTTTTTCAGACTCATGTTGAATTGCCTTTACCTTACTCACCTTCACAGTTGCACTGAACATAACAGTGTGACTGGGATTACAGAGTGACCACCTAGCCTGCTCTACCTCATGTACATTAGGCACAGTACGACATAGCCTGATTCCAGAGAGTTCAGAAACATGCAGTTGAGCAAGTAATTGATTTTACTGCAGCATTCACTCGAGGGGCTACCCTGTGATGATACAAGTACGATTTTGTAACATATTACTATATGTGTTCCATTGCAAAAGGATTTGTTCCGTGTTTATCCATAGGTGTATTGTTTTCAAGCAATTTTTATTACCCTTAAATGTATATTATCACTCTAATTTTAGCACAGTTCCCAAATATATAAACTAGTTCTGCAGGGTAGCAATTAACATAACATCAAAAAACAGTTCCTTTAACAAGAAAACTAAATTTCACTTACTGTGTAAGTTTTTTAATAGAATCTATTGTTCCATTTGCAATAAAATTACTTTTGATACCTTTTTTTATACACTAGTGCCTATGTGAAATACTCATCTTTTTAGTGAGTAAGTTGTCAAAGAAATTTGGATCAAAATAAAATCAAATAACTGACAGTAGAAGTAACTTTCTGGCCTCTTGAAATGTCTTAGAATATTTGCAGAGAAAGAAATCAACATAATTGGAATTGCACAGGTAAAAAAAAAAATCAAAATTGTTCATTCCAGATATGAAACCTCCCGTTGTACTACTCTTACATAGTGAAATTCACATTATTTTTCCAGACAAACACTTCTAAACCTTTACACAGGGACAGAACTTGCAGTCAAAACTCATACCACTTATGGCTTCTGTATGTTATTTAACAAGGCTAGTAGAATCTTTCATTAATTGCACATAAAGCATGTGAATATTTTCTTGGATATACAGGAATGCACTTACAAACTGCTGCAAAGTGCATGCAAATGTTATCACCTGAAAAGGAGGTTATCGACTCAAGAGCAAATAAAGCACTGATAACAAACCCAGAAACCTAGTAAATTGTTTGAGGCAAGCAGATAAGGAGTCCAAAAATTTAGGAACTCACAGACTTCCAAAGTATACCATTCAAATAGCTTTCTATAGTCAGGAATAGGAATTGTGGCATACACAGTACTTACTATAACATATGTGTATGTATCACAGCACAAATAATACATATATACGTATATTTTCCCATTGTTGTGGAAATAGAAGACTCTTTCTTATCTAACTTTACAAGCATTGACTCAGCAAAAGATGAAAAGCAGTTTTTAAATTTATTCTTAATAAAATCAACAAACAAGTAACCTTTCATTTAGTTATAATAGAGAAGTCCTCAAGATTCACACAGAACACAAAGCTGGTCTGAGTTCTACAAACTTATCACTCTGAATATGACCATAACAATGTAAACACAAAAGGAGAATCATATCCTTGGTATCTGCTACTAATACAACAGAGCATGATAGAAGCTACAAATATAAGGACCTCCAATGATCAGGTTACGTCCTGTGTAACATGCTCTTACTCAACAGTTTACTGTCCTGAAAATGGTAATTTTTTTCTATAAAAACCAGCTAGTCTTCTAAGATTCAACTGTTAGGTTTAAGAAGAGATTCAATCACCTATTTTCAGATTGTTGCTAGGAACCAATCTCATGTTAGAAAAGTCTCCCTGCTGCAGCTGGAGAAGAGCTATCAAACTCCTTTATTTCTTAACAATCGAAAATATCAGGAGTTTCTCTCTTTTGGCATAGCCAAAAGCCATAACAAACTTTACGTAGTTCATACAAGCCTGTTGCAAATTATAAAACCTAATCATTATGAAGGATACTGCGCTTTTTAAAATAAACAACCAGAGCTATCAAATGTAACTAAACTTCTGGGGTATTTAGCTCTGGAGTCAATTCCTTCCAACCCCTGAACATAAACCTCCTTTTAATAAACCAACTACTGGCAAAATTTAGTTTAACAAAACAGGGAAACCAATTCCTAGTTCTAGTTTTCTGTTTTGAGGACTTGCTTTCACCTAACCAGGTAAATGAGTTAAGTTTAAGACTTATGAACTACTTGATTGAAGATGTCCATAAGCAAGTTCCTGGAACATCCAGCTGGTGACTGGATTCATATCTATTAACCCGTGGTGATTTGAACAATTATACTGCCACTGCATTTTAGCGACAAAACCAAATGCATTGAAGTTTCAGAATTTCCCTAGGCAGCAAGGCTTATTCAACTTGCATCAGACATTCATGTTTATGACAGAGAGCTGGTTTAGAGAAAAAAGCTTTCTTTCCCTTGAACTAAGAGTGCCTTGAGACAAGCCTTGAGATATCATGCTAAAAGAGTCCACGATGCATGTACTTAGTCATCCTTCCACATCCATCCAGGGTAGAACAACACCAGCCTGGCCTGATTGCTGTATCCTTTTTAATTCACTTCTGTCCCCACCTCAAGCAAGCCCATTACTTTTCCTTTTCAGAATTTACTCATTTCCCAGCCAGTTTCTCTCAAATAAAGAAAAAGAAACAAAACCGAACCCCACAATCTCCCTAATGCCTCCTATCAACACTACTTAAGGATCACACAACAGTTTGCCCATCTGCCCCGGATTTTCTAACGTGATTCTGTACTTGCAGCAGTCCCATGAAAGTGAATTAGCATGACAAATATTACCAGCTGCTTTTTTAAAACACAGGGATAAACCTCTGGCTTTGCAGAATGTGTGTTGGGATAAGATGCACAACCACTGCACATGTGTTGATTTTATAATGTATGAAATATGCTACAGAAAAAAAAAAAGATGAAAAGTTTTCCCAAAGTAAACATTGCAGAAGGGAATTAAAAAAATAAGTTAAATCATTTCACATCCTCTGGAAGAACCATATCTACACAAACACTTGGCAAGGTAGAGGAGTGATATAACCAGGGAGCTTTGAGATGCTAAAGGGAAAAGAAGGACACAGCAAGTGATATCAGAATCCAATGGCTTAACATCCAAACCTGGGTCTAGCCAAGGGCTTAGGGAAGCTCAGAAACAAAAGGTAAGAATTTTCAGTTATAACTTATTCACATTCAGTTTTCTACTAGAACATGGTGTAGTAGGCTTCTATGTTGCTGAATGAAACATCATAAAGAGTGTTACTAAATACTCAAAACACCTTTAATACCAAAGGGCTTGTCTACAGAGAAACAAGAAGAAACTATGCTAAATACATTGGAGAACTAGGAGGAGTAGTGTCCCAGGACTTCTGGGAAAAGCAAGTGTGAATAATGCAGTAAGGACTGAAATGTAGACTAATCTGTTGCTGATGAGGACTGTAAAGAACATGTTTCTATTCAGTAACTGCTTATTACAGAGGCTCACTGCAATGATCACAGGCCAGCAAATGAACTGGTATGATGGAAGATATGTCAGGATTGTGCTTTATGGACAGTTGGATCCTTAAGTGTTCTTTCTAATGTTAGATTAGATCACAGACATCAAGTTACAAAGCATGTATGACAAATTTATGCCCAGTATTATTGATGAGCATGTCTGCACCCCCACCACCTTATCACTATTGCGAAGTCCTGGACATACCGGTCTGCGTGTAAAGCAAGCATCTTTGTGGAAACCTGTGTAGGTAGGTCTATCTTCTTTATAAGACTGCATAAATATGCTTTTTAAAAAAGGTGTCAAACTGACAGGCCAAACTTTGTTACCCACAGAACCATCAACCCCTCGGTACTGTAAATCTTGATGCACACTGAATAAAAGTAACTAGACCGGCCTTAGAGAATTCTTGGCAGGCTTCTCTCCATTCTTGCTGCTTCCTCAGATGAGCACAGACTGCTAGACCGAATATTCTGTAGTTCATTCAACCTCTCCTAGCAGCTTCCCAAGGCCTTAAGATGGGTTATATTCATCATACACAATGGCAGTAAGATACTGAAGGTTATAAATCATTGCAACTTTACTGACACACATGCTTTTACGCAAAGTCTGACAGTGAACTATGGCCTTATGAAAAACAAGTTGAAAGATGTGTTCCTGACTGATCATGACACTACTTCAGTTCCATACCAGTAAACACATACATATCTGGAAAAACCTCTGTGCTTTCAGAAGTATCAAAGTTTGCAGTTTCATGTATTTTAAAAAAAAATCAAGCTCTGTTCAAGAAGTGATTTTGTTTTGTATGCATATTTCTTCCCTTTTCCGAAAGGCATTATTATTAAAATATAGTTATGGACAAAAAAAAAAAAAAAAAAAAGGATCAAACTCCATCCTGCGACCAATTTTTGAGAAAAACTGAGACAAGTTTTCATGCCAGCATTACCCTTCTGTATGTGCATCAAAGCTCACTATAGTTAAAAATGTTTAACAATTTAATACTATGTAAATGTGTAACTGAAGTGTCATAGCTAATTAAATACAAGCACAGCCAAAATAATCTGTGCACCTGCAAAGTATGGAAAGGAACATTTTTCTTTTGATAAAGACTGGCCATATGCCATAACTGGTTATGGCTTTCTCTCTTACAAATAACATGAGGAGTTATAACAAGCAGCGTAATTTTGTTATATCAAAGTGTATATTGTACAGTAATTAAGAATCAAAATATTTGGGGGTTTTTAAACAAATGTGTAACATTACTTTCATTTTGAATGAACAGCAAAGACTAAACATTGCATAAGAAAGAAAATACTATACTTTTTTACTGTAAAATGGTCTCTGTCTTTAGGATCCATGTATTTAAAAATCTAGTCCTTTTCTGCCTAGTCATTTATTTTGAGTGGAAAAGGGACAGATATAAAGAGAAACAAATCAAAGACTTAAAGCCAATGTAGTTGTGAGAAGAATAAAACAGGGGAATACTTACTCTACTTTAAATACTTCAATGTTTTTTCCATAACTACAGTTCATGATGTTCCTCTAAATTACATTACAGAAACATACATCACCCTAAGTGACTGATATACACTGCTCTAAGTCCTGCACTGCCTTCCAACCTATTGTAAGAAATCATGGGATCTTTATGACATGTACTAATGGACTACCTTTTTTGATATTATGTCAGTATAACATAAGGAGATTAGTAATCTACAGGATTGACAATTGTTATGGCCAGTATTTTCTGTGAGGGATTTCTCTTATTTTTTTCAATCTGCTTAACAAAGCTCAAATCTGTAGAGCGGAAGGTACACACTGCAACTCAATTTTCCTCATTTCTATTTCTTTTCCTTGTGAGGGGCTAGATGACAGTGTCAGAAAGGTAGCATGAGAGTCTGATGGAGTTTTTATTCACAAGTACACTCCAGCTAGATTGACTTGTATGGAAATTTTCACACGTGTTAATAAGATCGTAAATATATGGATATTAGTATTTCTGAAAACAAAAATGCATTAATAGTAAATATTTCATGCATCAGGAGACATGTATGAAAAGTACAAATTCTACATATGCTTTAAAATGGGCATTTTCTTATCTTAAATACATATTAAAGTAAATTTGAATTACATTAGAACACAGACAAGCTTAGTCCAAATAGGCCTGCATTTTCTCATTCTATGTCAGTAATGATACAAGTGAGTCTAAATATCAATTTTTTGATCTGGGGAAAAAGCCTTATCTTCTCTCTTCTGTTACCTATAGTTCAGATCAACTGTTCTCATCTATATTGAAGCATGGGTGAAATACTAAATGCAATATGTCATTATATGCAGGGTAATATCTGGACATTAAGATGCCCTTTTTGAAAAAAAAAAATTTGCTTTTGGATAAGGAAATGTGCTTCAAGCATCCTTACAGATGGTTTAAACATTTCCTATGTAGCTTAAATTCTTTCCTCTGGTATTTTCTCTGCCAGTTATCAATAGATAAGGTTAGCTGACCAAGTCCTGTAGAAGAACAAACATAAAGCATACCTTATTCTTAGATAAACCTTCAATTTAGCATAACTGTCATTTCTAAGAACAGACATGAAAGTGATCAAGAAAGTGTAGAAGAATTTACAATGAAGGCACTGAGGACACGCCCAAATCCTGTTGAACATTCATTGCCACAATCCCCACATCTTTTGGTTCCTTCCCATCTCATATGTGTTTCAGCCAACAAACTGACAAATTCCCAGCTGGAATACCAGCTTTCTTTTATCTCTTGGAAATAAGGACCTAGCTGCATATGAACTTCCTTAAACTACAAGTTGTACTCAGATGGCAGCACAGACAGTGAGAAAATGAGTCAGTTCTGCTCTCTCTTCGGCAGAAGGCTGCTTTGCCCATTGCTCAACCCAACACTCTGGAGAGTGCATAAGCTATTGGGTCAGAGGAGGCAGATGAACCTAAGTAAACAAGGGAAGTACCACAGACCCCTTCCTAATTCCCACAATATTTTCAAGGAATGATGAGAGTAGTGGATAAACTAGTTTCATACCTCCCTCTAAATGCAAGGGAAGTCAATTCCTTTCTCTCTTTTGTCACACAAGAGCCTACTCAGCCTGTGTCATGCCCTCCACAGTGACAGCGTACTACTGCAGGGGTAATACTGCCCTTATCCCCTGCAGCAAAGCAACAACTCTTTAGGAAGGGCAGAGGTACAGAGAGGAGGTGTCTCTATTAATAGTTCTGCTTGAGCTATGATTACACTTCTCAACACGTGTCTTGTCAAAGTGACATCAGGCCAGTGGTACCAGCAGTCAGCATTTCCCAAGTCCAGGCTCGCAACTGCTGGTTTTTTTTGGTTGTGAGTTTTAATTCTTCACCCAAATCAGTAGTTTGAAGGAGAAATAGATATTTATTTATTTTGATAAACCACCACTGAAACCCTCTCCTCCTCTACTAAAATATCTCTTCAAGATTTTATTATGATTAGGAAAAAGACTTAAATAAACAGTTATGCACCTGCATGGAATCTTAAGCCACAGGCCATGAAGTTAATGCTCTGAATATTAATTTGTTTAGCAGGCCTGCTGTCATGCTAAGGTCTATTTCCATTGTGTTACCACATTTGCATGGAAATGTTTCCTTGGATAAATTTGTTTCTATGCAACTGTTCCTTCGTGAAAGGGGTTTTTTTTAAGTACTACATATGCATTTGTATGTACCTCACAGACTTTGCTTCATACTGTATCACCTACTTGGTATCCTCTGAGAATGCCAAAAAGCATGTAACTCCAAAGACTGATTTTCAAGATGTTGAGAAAAATCAATCTTCAGTGTAATGTCTGCCAATTTTTAGATCTGAAACTCAGAGAATGAAAAATCTGCCTTTAAATAAATGTTGTCACTCTGCCAAATATACTCCATTTCTTCCCTCCCGTTTCTGTGGTATTTTACCACTAGCCTGTAGCTGTCTGCTTGTTTACTAAAATTTTGGACTTAATTTTGTGTTCTGTTCTTCCTCTAGGCATTCAGTCCTGGGGGTGAGGGGTTTTTTTTGTTTGTGCACAGAAAAAGGAGGGCTCCAAATGTTCAGAGACCAGCCTTTCAGTGAGGCACACATGACATTACAGCAGTCTCCACAGACAGATCTCATGCAGGCAAGTAATTTATTTTCATTTACCTCCTGCCTTAAGAGGTTATTTCACTGATTAATCTACACAGGCAGGTTCATTCCTGTCTCCCCAAACCCAATAAAGCTGTTAGTGATACTCCTAATCAATACAAAAGAATTCCAATTTACATTTCAATGTTAGTCACTTACATGTAAAAATTCTCTTTCTGCATAAATCCAAGTTTTATATATGGAGCAACAAGTGTCCGAAAACTCCTTTCTGGTGTAATAATTAAACTCAACCATGTATCAGCCATTACAGAACTTCAGTGCAAAACTTCCAGAAGGTTGTCAGTATTCTGTTGGCTGCTGTACCACTGGCTGGCATCATCCTATCCCAGCACATTGGTTTCCATTTCCTGACAGATTATTTAGCTGACAAGAACAGGCTTGGCCTACAATTTCAAGTGTCTTGTGCTTGACAGCTCTATCGATTATGGTAACAAAGAACAAATAATAAGAATAATCATTTCAACAATTCCTTTAATAGAGCTTGTCCCTCTCAATAGCAAACATCAATGAGACAAAATAATTCCTAGCAGTTGGTGCAGACTTTGCTTCGTGTTTTGCCAAGTATCCCAACTTTTCAATAAATATTTGAGAAAGGCAAGATTTATAAGGATAAACAGTAATGGTCTTCAACCAGCTTTACAAAATAAATAAAACCGAATTTTGTTTGATTTCCATGATGACAGCAGGCATTCACTCCAACAGCTTAATCCCACTAACTAATGCAGTGTGCAAAATTGCACAGGTAAGGCCAGGGGGTTTGGGCAGGAGGGGGAGTTGGAAGTGTAGGAGAGTCTTTTTCTAAACAAGAAAATAATTAAGAAATTCAAGTGACTGGAAGTATAAAAATATACCTACATAACTCTACAGATCTGCAAAAACCCCCAGTCCATTAAATATATAGTCTCAAAGAAAAAAGGTGTTTAATAATTTCTCTGCCTTTCTCACAGCTTTTGAGAGCTTTTCAAGAGCAAGTAGAATAAAAGAAGATACACTGAAAGCATCCTTGTTAATATATTATATCCAGGTTTCATGCTCTTGACTTTACAGATAGGTAAATTTACTGATTCTTAAAAAGTTCTTGTGAAACTTAGCTTCATAGATTGGGAGGGGAAGGGAGTAAATACATCTAATGATCTGTGTGATCAGAATACATTTATTTTGCATTCAATATAAGCACCACACACAATATTTTTTGTAATTCAAGCAATCTTCTCCTGCAATTCACAGGTTTCATAATAGCTGCAGGGCAGGTCTAACATTTAAGTGTTGAGAGGGGCTCAGCCAAGTTAAACAATTTCTTTAAATACAGTATAAATGTGTTGTAATGCCATTTATGGCACCAATTAAAAATTTTGTGAGTTAACATGTCAATGTGGATAAAGACACTTTTGACCAACCTCCTGGCAAATTTGTTCATATTTCCACCTCATAACCAGACTCTGACACCCCCCCCAAAATACTGGGAGATTATTATTTTAATTGAGTACTAAGCACCCATAATAGTGCTCTGTTGGCAGAGAAAATCATGGTTCTTGTGCCAGCTCCCAGAACATCATGTTTATCAGTTATGGCTTCACAAATTTGCTCACACATGAGACATACAACATCTGAACTACTTCAGAAGAAATTCCCAGATTTCTCATTGCAATCAAGTACTACAAATCCTACTACTACATTAAAGGACTAATGCTTAATACAGATAGAAAAAGCATTGCCTCCTAAAAAGTAGATTAAAAAACCCCTACAGATTCTAGCAAAATCAAGACTCCTAATGTCACACTATAAACTCACTGGGATTCAGTTCTGCCTACTATTCACTTACCAAGACAAAATCTTACAGAAATATAGTGTTGTACACAGAGAAAACAGGCACTTAAAACATTTAATCCTCATATTTCACTTATGTGAGCCTAAATCATTCACAGATCAACTAGCAGAAACTATTATCCATTAACCTCCTAAAAACTGAATATAAACTGGGGTTGTTTTTAGCAATAACTGCTTACAAAAAATGCATACAAAGTTACTGGACATAACTGTCTTGTCTTTACTCATAACTTGTAACTCCCATTTTCCCATCATACTTTCGCCAAAGGAATTTTTACACACCTGTTATTGCTAAAAGGAGATGCCCCTGAACTTATCAGTCACGTAGCCACAGACGTGCCCAGCTGACACAGTTCCTTCATTATCAAATTGTCTATGAAGAATTGACTATTAACAGGCTCACCTTTTGAATAAGACTCTTAGGCTTATATGGACCAATAAAAAAATCACGTTTTAAATTAGTTTTTTTCTTGCACATACAAACTTACTATGAATACCAAGGAATTTTTATTTATTATCACCTAAATTAATTATGACTATTTCTTTATGTTACTTTTCATTTGAGTGCAAAGGTCAGTTTTGCTAGCTGAAGCAAAAGCAAATGTAGAGCAAAAGCACCACCAGAGGATGCCCTTGAAAATCAAAGGTTGATCCTCATTAAAATGCTTGTAAAATTCTTATTCCAAAACTGGCATTCACACTTTTGTCAATTTAAGTCCTGCATACCATCTTTTTCTACCCTATTCATTTGTCCTACCCAACTCAAGCATTTTCAGAAGTTAATGAAAAGAGCAACAAGAAGAGCAAACCAAGTCTACCAGCAAATACTAGTTCAGTTTTGGGGAGAGGTGACATAGAGTGATACCACACTACTGTTTGATAGGGCCTTCAGCCTTTGCTAGTGATAACCTCCGTTGTCCTCTTGCCAAAATCTAATTTGCATTTCCCTTCTGCACAAAAAAAGGGAAACTGAGAGCTTCTGTCAGGAAATACACAGCCTGAGAACACCAGCTTCACTTGGCGGCAGGTGAGACCTGCAAACCACAACTACTAGCTGGAGCTGCAACTGAAATCTCAGGAAAATCAGCCAGAAATTCCTGAGCTGTTAGCATCTATTCAAGAGATTGTAATCAGCTGCTAAAAAATGATGGGAAATCATGGGAGTCCCAAATATTTTGAGAGATCTTTCATGCAGGACAATAATCATTACCTGTTAACCTAGAGCTCTTGATCAAAAAAAAAAAAAAAGGTATGAAATATTGCCCAAAATAAGTATGTTTAGTGATCTTAATTTATTATCAGTCCCATAATTACATCACTTGGGGAAGTAGTGAAGAGATGTTATTTCTTTCAATTTTCTACTCCTTGTCCTTCTTTCTGTTCTGTACACCTGCATATTGTTTTACTCTGTTTCTGGGTTCACTAGGAAAGAGACTGCTTTCTCATTTTTTGCGCAGCACAAATTAGAAAGGTTCTAAAGGTTAAAATGCACAGGTCTCAGGCTTACTGGTTACAAAAACAATCTTAAAATCCATTAAATACATTCTGTAAACACACCAACTGTTATTGGAACAATTAACATGACGTACGGATACTGAAAATCTACTTTTTCTATCTGAGGATGCTTTTCCAAACACCACTAGGAAAAATTAGCTCACAGTACTGCTGCTGGATTTTGCTATTATCTTACAGAAGACTGCACTCCCTATGTTTGTAATTCAAGAACTTTCTTACACACATATGACCAAAATCTGAACTACAAAGAAATATCTCAACAACAATATTCAACCAGTTTTGGTATAGGACACACAAAATCACTAGGGATCATGCACTTGAGCTTGCCTCGTACTAAACAAACAAAGAAAGAATACACTGATATGAAACCCTAAAATAGAGCACTGAATCTGTAGGTAAGGCAAATGATTAAAAAGCAAATTGGGTTCTTCTCTCCCCAAACCATTCTGCCTGTGCATCTTTCCTCCAGCTCTAAAATTGAGTTTATCAGTCTGGGGTTGTTCACTGGGGATTTTTCTTCCATTTCTAATTCACCTTCCTCTAAGCTAATATATTCTGTATATTACCCTCCATTTTACCAAAAGATAATCAACTACAACCTTCGACTTACAGTGTTTAGAGTAACATAAACAGAGCACAGAAAAAAGAACTATTAGTCTTCTCCCCATATTACCTGGAAAACTTTGGGGTTACATGGAAACCTTTCTATCTTTTGATGTCCAGTCCTCAGTTTGCCAAGTTCACAATCTCAGCTTTTCCAATATGAATGCTGAGTGCTGACGAAAACTAAAGCAGACCACAGTTTATTCATAAAATTAATGTAACTACATGACATCTTGGTGAAGGTCCGAATTATTACATATTAGCAGGTGTTCTACCTGCATGAAACCACATTATTATGATATAGAATAGTACATGCATGCAACAATGTGGTAAAAGTTGCTAGGGAGATTTACAAGGATAAAAAAAAACCCCAAAACTCTGTGCCTGATTGGTAGCCCACATAAAGGGGTTGCCCTTAGAAGTTTTACCTACAGCTCAAAGGTATGCCTAAAGAAAGAATTAAGAGCAAACTGGAGAGGAAGACAGATTATACTCATTAATATCAAGTTTGGATTGACTGTTTCAAATGAAGCAATTATTTTAAGATGTCCTTGATTTGTGAATACACCCAAAATTCATTTTTAACTGCTTTCTGCAACGAAGGCTCCACAGATTCTCTAACAAATCTTCAGCAGAGCGCTCTGGTGTCTCTTCACAAGTTCAGTTTTAAACTGCTCACCAGATTTTGAAACAGAAGCTCATTTTTTTCCCCACCTCGCTCAGCTAAAATGAGTGGAAACTGTTGCCAAGCTCTCGGGGAATTTAATCTAGGAGCACTGGTAGTGAAAATAAATAAAATCCAACCTAGATTAACCTAGGTTAACATAAATAAAACACAACCTAGATTAACCTTCGAACGCCATTCCCTCTAATGCAGTTTTGTGCAAAGCCAGGGCAGCGAGGCCGGGCGGGACGCTCTGCCCGCGCCCCAGGAGCGCCATTGCACCGCGGCCGTCAGGGAGCTGCCCGGGGCTCGGGGAAGGGCCACCCGGGCTGGACACGACCCAGACCTGGCCAGCGGCCACCACCACGGCCCGGCCACTGCTGCCCGTGCGGCCAGGCACGGGTCGCGGTCCCCAGGGAAGGGGCACGGCAGCAGGGCGGGCTGGGGGGCGCAGGCGGGGACAGCTGAGGGGGGGACGGGGCTGGAGCGGCACCTCTGCGGGGCCAAGGCTCTGGGCAGGGCCAGCACCGCCTGGGGGTGCCAGAACAAAATCCCTTCTAGCCCGCCATGTGCCAAGTGAATATTTAACCTTGTGGAAAAACTTAATAGCTGAGAGGCAAAGGGATTTTTTTGATGGAAATATTGTCACAGGCTTATGTGTAGAAAGTTGGCCAGGAGCTGCAAGATTAAAAATTGCTGCTTTTACTTTTAAGTAAATGCTGCAGAGTATTATTTGTGAAATTGATTTCTTAATCTCTCCTCCCCAGTAAGTGCTCTCTGAATTGACTTCCACACTAAAAATTAATTTACAGGCTTTAAGCAGTGGAAAAAAAAGGACAACAAAAACACAACATTATGGCTCCTACATTAAGGACATAAAAGGTGGAACAAACTCAATGTGAGCATTTGTGTTATTTCAATTTTTAATCACTGTCAAGTGTTATTTTCCTTTAAAGAAAAAAATAATTACAAAAATGTGTAACATTAAGATAATGCCATTCCTGTAACACGCCCTATGCGTTCCGAAGGCACGGGCAACACCTGTAATTACCACACATAACAATGAACAGAACAGTGGGATTGCATTTTCCCGATCTATTCTGTAATAAAAATTTACCTTGCTCTATTCTAGAGAAGTTCACAAATACAGCAATATAATTCTCCTGTAATTTGGACATGAGTTCATTTTTGCAAAATGCAGTTGTACAAATATTAGGAAATAGTATCGCAAAATTAGAAGACAACAATAATATGAAAGGTAAGGTTCTAAATGGTACTTTCATAACAGAGGAAAACAACATGAATTCATTTAGGAATATGTTCAACTCAGTTTATGAAAGTCTGAAATTACTACTAGGCTGCAGAAATTGTCATCGTTTTCTTGGGGGAACATTGACAAAGCATCATAGGTCCACTGCTTTCTTGCTACAGAGAAAATAAAAATTATTTCATAACAATGCTGGTTCTACACATCTAAATACTAATGTCAGATTTCGGAAAATTAAATGTTAACCCAAAGTTACAGAAAATCATACAGATTTTCAGTTGTATGTTTTTGTTGATTTTTTTTTTTTAATCAGCATCTTAGTTTGTGAGTCTTGATAGACTCTTATGTAGGTTAACCTCTGAATAGCAAGCTTTGGAATGAAACCTATAGAAACCAACTCTGTGGCTATGTTTCCTGAAACACCTTCAGCTTTAAGCCCAAAAAGAAGTCTGACTTTTATTTACCCGTTTTTCCTAGCACAATCATACTTTTAGAGTCAAACACTTTATTATCAACATCTTTTTGCAGAAATCAGTTATGAAGAGATTAGCCAATGTTTGGGGCATCTTGTCTGTCAACTTTTTCCCTTATTAACCTTTTACATACAGGATTGCATGGAAGCTTGGAGTGTGATATTACATCACAATGACAGCTTACTGTAAGAGGAATAACCGAGTTCTCTTCATATTCACCTTCTCAGTGCCAGCCAGAGAGCTAATGGGAAGCCTGAAAGCTTCCCTAAGAATGAAAGGACTCACATTGCTGTTATTACAGTAAACAGCTTTGCTACAAATCCAAAGCTTTGAAGTTCCTGCTGTAAAACATCTGCCCTTAATTCAGCAGTTGAAAATCCTTTGACCCTACAGACAAACCTCTCAGTCAACCTTGTCAAGTTACCTATATTTTGACAGTCTGTGGAGTCTAACAGAGATTTCCAAGCCTGCCATGTAATACAATCTGAGCTGTTGGCAGCTACAATTGACTTCACATGCCATGCCTTTCTGATCTCTGCTGCTAACAATACTTTGTCAACAGATGTCATCATATGTAATTGTCAAGAAGAGACAACGCATGTGTTGTTCAGCTCGTAGATTTCCTTCCAAAGGTATAGAGTATGTATATTATGCAGGCAGGCCCCTTATAGCCATTCAGACACTGTTAAATGCACTGGTTGCTCTCTAAGTTTGCTTCAGTGTTCACTTTTAAAACAAACTGATGCAAAAAGCCCCTAAAACTGACCACGGTTCCTTCCTACCTGCCCACGAAGACATCCCAACTTTTTGGTAGCTGGAGATGGTGATCTCTTATATCCCTGGCTAGAATCTTTGGCAGTTTAACCACAGCGTTAACATTAAAGCACTAAGGCTCAGGGCAAACTGTGAAATCCCCTATGTACTCTGCAGCACTGGCACATGTATAAGACAATGTTCCCATACAGTTTCCAGACCACAAATGCTGAACTTCAAGATAGGGGGTGTTTGCAAAATGAGAACATCTCTATGCCCTGCCCAAATGGATATCAAATGCATGGAAATTCTGTTTCATTCAAAAAAAAAAAAATATATGCTATCTAATCCTGTTATAAATAGAAATGTCCACAGCTCTCTGGTCAGCAGCATTCAGATCAATTGATATCATCAGCTCTCTTTTCAGAAAAGTAGCAGTACTCTAGTCACATAATAAAAAATATATTCTTACTACAGCAAAATTATCCACTGTTCCCCCATATCAGAATTATTCCCCTCTCCAATACAATGAAAAGAACAAATTTTGAATTATGAATTATTGAAAAACAGATATTGATCTTATTTTAAACTATATACACTTTATATAGAAATGTAAACTCTACATGGCACCGCACAAAGAAAAGGACTTAAGGAAACTGCCATGTTCAACAGTGATTTGGGAATGTGCAGTATGAGGGATTCATGTTTCCATTAGTGATGCTTAAAGCAGTAAAGCAAAAACAAGAACTCTTAAGAAAATATAGGAGTTTTTCTTGGTGTTTTTTGTTGTTGGTTTGCTTTTTTTTAACATATTGGATGAGATTTCAGAAACCTACAATTCATTTAACCTGTAAGTTACTTCATAAAACATATAAATAAAACATATCCCTTTTATATGTAAAAATAGAGCATTCAAATGCTTTTGAATAAAAGGGACATTTAGCTCAGATTTAGACAGGTACATTTTGGAATGAAAAAGAGGCATTGAAAGTAGAACAACACTCAAAAATACACAGCCTGTAAAATAACATTAAAAAATAAAAAACTCAGACCAGTACTTATCCAGCAGGCTGCTCTAGAGTACCATGTTCTCAGTATGAATCTGCTCATTAAATATATATATACACACACATATATATAATTTTCTATGCTGACAGCTGCTATAAAAATTCTTGTAAAAAGCTCCTAAGTACAGCAGATTTGAGTCCCAACTATATTGTTCTGTTTCTTATATTAGGAGGGGAGAGATAAAAAGTATCAGTGTGAACTTTCAGATCTTACAGCTCTGAAGAATTTAGTTTCTATTCTTGTTACTCATGACAGCACTGAAATTGCATCTGCCAAAGTGATTACATGTTTTTACTGAATTGCTTTAAATCCCGGGTCTTGCACATGCACCAGGGTTCACTTAAGGTTCCAATTCTTCTTGCAAGTGACCACATCAAAGCTTTTGTCTCTAACCAACTCTCTTTTGCTCTGAAATGGCAAATATCCTCCAGTATTAAAAAAAGCACAACAGAACTAATTTGATTACTCATGCATGTATGCATTCTAGTCACCAATTAAATATCTTTTGACTGCTTCAAACATTTCTTCACAAAGGTCCAGACAGCTTCAAATTAAACTCAACTGGGAGAAATGGATCACCGTGATCAAGTGATGTGGGATCACTTTCCTTCATGTGGAACGTGCTAGGGAACAGTAGGAAAAGCTGGGAAAACCAAAAGAAATGTCAGGACATAAGATCAGTGAGGCAGTCTGGGAAAGACAGCGACAATGAAAACACTACTGGAAAGCACTGGGAGGTGCTGGGCCAATTCGGGCAATTTGACATTCAACCCCGGTCACCACAGCCTGCTTTGCCTGTAACGTACCCTAAATTAAGTCCTTAAGGACAAAGATCTTATCTGATTCCTCAACTCTATTTACCATTTTTTTTTCCTTTTTCCTGTTCCATAAAATGAAGCCTAAGATGACAGGGTATACCTGAGAAGAGAAAAACCCAAGGGAAAAATAGTGCATTTCTCTTCAAGCCCTTTTCCCCCTCACTTGCATTGTAATGGCCAATTTTTTGTAGTACTAATGAATAGGAGAAAATGATGCATTACTTACTATGTTTTTTTGAAGGTTACAAGGCCTGTCACATAAAAAAGTAGTAGAGTTTAAAAGGGAATCTTCTCCAGGTAAGAAACATTATGTTGATTGAAATGTGAGAGCACAACTTAATAATCTGAACTGGAAAAGCCCTGCAAATTTTTGTAACTGTCTCACAAGCTTAGGGGAAAAAAAACTTCCATGAAATTCTACTGGTTTCAGACCAAAAACCTCAAAGGAAAACAAAGGTACTGTCAATGTCATGTAAGACCAAAACTAAACCAACTTTTTTTAATAGCTGTCCATTCTCTTCACAAGCTGCCAGTTAATTCTTTTTCTATATCATGTCTAACCTTATACATAATGCAAACTACCAGCTAAGGAAACTATCTCCTGTAAATTCTGTGCACAGACCTTGTGAAAAACAAAGAAATCAATTAGCTAAATGTGAAAAACAAAGAAATCAATTAGCTAAATAATTAAGCAAAACAGTTTATAACAACCAGCCTCTGTATTATACCTATAAAGGTTAAGTTTCCCAATAATCTGCATTTTGGGGGGGGTTTATTTTGCCTGGGAAAAATAGAAGTATTTTTTAAACCTGGAACAAAATGTTCCTCTACAATATCAACTGATTCTTAAGTGTCTGAGTACTCCTAGTTTATAAAGACTGGAGATCAGACTTTCTCCACTTTTGGTGTTTTCCTAGCAGTCTCTTTCCTTTGGGTTGCCATTAACCCTACCCTGCCTGACATCACCTTCCATGATTTTGGCTAGAGCACAGAGCACTCTAGGAACTAAAGATGAGACCCAATCACAGTTTTGGATCTGGATGCTCCAAATCCATCAAGCACAGGTATTGAGATCTATGAAGATGACAAATCATTATTGCACTTCTATAAATATGTATTCAGCATTTCTGTAACAGTAGCAGCACACTGTGGTACACTAAGTGGCCCCAAGAGACATGGTAACAACTCTGGGTAGTAAAAGAAAATTACCACAGCTCACTTATCAACACTTGTATAAACACAGTAGGTCTGGCAATACTTTTTTGTCTTCTGAAGCTACTACTAATATAGACGAATTTTGTGTAGTTTTGCTATACTGTAAATTCAGTTTAGTAAAGATGACGATAGCACTGAAGAGAAAAACTAAAAATTTTTACATCAAAAACTGATTAATTTCAGCTCTGTTTAAATTCACTTAGGGGAATAAGTAGCGCAAATTTTTGCTTTAAACAGTGGTCAATTGACTACGAAGAATCCAAAAATGTTGCATTACATACTTAATCACTATAACTTTTATGGACGGAACAGTTACAGTTTGTCTATAACATCACCAGTGTGTCTAAGACCTGAAGTCAAAGATTCCCTAGAGGATTGTGATAACTGTAATAAATACTAAAACTGTATGACAGAAAATATTCTCTATGAAAGAGTATAAATAAACGTGCCTAATGAACTCACTTTATGTATCAGCATGACAAGCTAACATTCATTTCCTAAGCTGTCATAATAACAAGTTTCAAGTTGTAAAGAACTGGTGAGGAGGGGTTGCTGGTCTTTTCTGGGGTAGTGCAAAGATGTATAATGCGCTGACAATACATTAATTGACTGACATAAATACTGACAATACATAAATTAACAGGCAATATACCACTTAATCCTCTTGAATTGTGATTAATATTATACATATCCATCCCTTTTAAATACCTTTTATTCTCTTACTTTGTGGACAAACTATGGACGTATGTATTTGTCTAAATACAATGGCCTACATTTCTGCTGCTCCTCCCTCGGTTTATGTGCACCTCTGATAGCTTTGCATTTCTCATACAGAACTTGTTAGGGCTTAGCTTGTTTCTTTTGCATCTACCATGTTTCTGCTCATCTTTCCATTCAACCATATCTTTTTAGACACATGGATTTAAAGAATTTAAATTCTTTAAATTTAAATTCTTCTGTCTTGCTTCTACATTACTGTCTTTGAACTGACTGAATTCATGTTAGAGA
This sequence comes from Donacobius atricapilla, assembly GCA_013397315.1. Classification (NCBI taxonomy): domain Eukaryota; kingdom Metazoa; phylum Chordata; class Aves; order Passeriformes; family Mimidae; genus Donacobius; species Donacobius atricapilla. Next base: position 510,322 of record WBMY01012014.1, read on the forward strand.
ATCCCTTATGAGTTACATAATGATCGTGCAATGTTAACATCATGATTCCTTCCCCCTGTTGTTCAAGATCAGTTTCAGACTCCACAAGTTCAGGTGGTTTCCCTTTGTGTTAAGAGATATCAGTCTCCTGAATTACACTGAGGTCCAGATAGAATTTATTTCATTCCACTAGTATTTGATGTAAAAACCTGTATTAGATACCGAGTGGGGGTTGGAAAAGATCTGGCAGCTGGCATGAGTGGGAGTAAGCAGCCTAAGGACAGTGTGCAAAATGCAGCAATAAATGACACTTCCATTTTTATCAGTACTGAGCCTAGGTTTGCTAAAGAATCTGATCTGCTGCTTAAAAATGTATTTCTCACCTGCAATTCTTTTTTATTGCTACTTTCAGCACTGCTGTGATTTGAAATTCAGTACAAATGGGGCTCATTAATACCTGAAAAAGGAGGGCAAGTTAACACCCTAAAGAGTCTCATCATTTTTGACTGAAGTCTGAATCTGATTTAGAGCTGAGTAGCTGTGAACCTTCTTTGCTTTACTCATGTTCAGTGACTACCTACAGAACTCATGAGATTTTAAACACATACATTAATATGCATACACTCAAATCTAGAGAAAAGAAAGTATGCATTATATGCTGAAAGTCTTAGACTAATATAAGTCCCCAATGGGAAAAAAAATAGAATCACCACTAGAATCATTATTATATATTTTATATTTCAAAGAATGATACTTTAAGTAGAACATAGCTACATACTAAAGTCCTATTAAATAAACTTGCTAAAGGGGGAAAATCTCTAGAACACAAAGATCTGTTTACGTAGTATATAAGCACTGGGGCCTCTAAGGTCCCAATAATCCTCAAATCCTATTGATTAGAAGAGAATCAGAAACACAAAATACTCCTCCTGGAAGGAGCTTTGCAGATAAAATTTTTGGTTTTCTGTTTGTGATTAATATAGATAACTAATTAAGGGAATAGTATCTTGTAATTCAAACCATTAACACTTAATTATGATGAGCAGATACCAAGGTTACTTGCCTATTACTACAAGGTCCTCTTGTTTTAGAAGGATCTTTAGTTAATGTCTCTGAAAAACATGAAGAAATAAATATATTTGGCAAAAGCCTAAATATAACTGAGTGCAAATCTTGCTTTTGCACACATGGGTCTGATCTGAACAATTTCCAGCTGGAGTTCTCCTCTCGTTATCTACTGTATGTAGCAGTTCTCCTCAGATGTTAAAATACATATTTCAGGACAGACTGCTGCGATTCCATATTGAAAGTAATTATTTAGTATAAAAATAGTTTATCAAAGATGTCCCATTTAAAGTAATTCCATTTCTATTCCTGTTAGGAAAAGTGGCAAAAGACAGAGGGTAATCTACAACATGACCACTGGGGGTCATGCATTTTACACAAATATTCCAGTAGGGTAAAGTACTTATAGATTTTCAGTAGGAATAAGACTTTAATATAACTAATTATTTCCAAAGATAAGAACATTCAAATATGAATATTCAGAGGTATTAACCACCTGTGTTCTCTAATTTTAAATGATGAACGGGAAAAATTGAAACTGAAAAAGACAAACACAACATTTAACACCTATATAGAAAAAAAATTTAGAAACCCCAAGCAACACTGTTTCCAGATTTTCTGATATGTTTTTAAGGGGACTAAGAGGAAATCGTAACTGTCTGGACACACATTATGAAAAATGAAACACTGTGAACTCTGATTTACCTACTAGGTTTTGCTTCTATCAGATGGTCGACACTTCCAAACACTATACATGGAAGTCTCAATGAAAACAGACTTGAATGTTAACACTGAGAGAAAACCAAATATTTGATTCACTAAACTGTCTGTGCTAGATAAAACCCAATACAATCCTCAGAAGCACAAATACTGTATACCTGGTTTGACAGTCAACCATAAACATGACTTAAAAATCCAACTGCTGTTTAAAAATAAAATAAATGTAACATGTTCACCAAAGTCTGAAAAGTTTTAAATTATGAAAATAGATATTAGATACCTGCATCTAACATCTAAAATTTTTACAACTTAAGGAAGTAGCACATAAGCATTATTTACATACATATTTACACGTATTCATTTAAGCGAAGGAAACACACTAAATCTGTGGGCTGTCTCAGTATGAAATTACCAGTCATACATTGACAATAAATGACACTGATTTCATTTTTCCAGTGAAACACTAAATGTAGTTACCTACTTGTCAAACAGTATCTGTACATGCAAACAAATCACCAGACATACTTATTAAAATTTAATTTTAAAACTTTACGATTTTGTCCAGCATAATAGTTCCACTAGATATTCTGGCTGCTAATTTTTGATGAAGAAATCATATGCTTACAGAACAAGATCAAGCCTCCACTCCAGTTTATATTCTGGCTCATTACGAGCTCCAATTTATTACTTTTCATTCTCTCCTAGGCATACTTGTTTTCCTACAGGGACACTAATTACTATTAAGAGTACATAAACAAATTCAGTATAATAATAATACTTTTTTTAAAAAAAAAAAAAACCTCTTTAAAATTATAGGGTTTATGAACTATACTAACAGATTTACTCCCACATAAGCACAATAAACCTAATGAGCAGAGACACGAACACAAAAACAAGCCCAATCAACTACATACAACCCATACCCTTAAGACTACTCTCTCTCCCATCTTCAACATTCCAAAATTACTTTTGCTACAGATTGTTTTTTTCTTTTTCTTTTTGACTCATCTACAAGCTTTGAAATCTCAACAGGCTTTTTAGACTTGGCAAGATAATTTTTTCCTTTGCCAAAGGAGGAGGAAGTTCATAGAGTAATACCACCAAAAATCAAATGTGAATATTTTATAGTGGGAAGAATCACTTCCTCTCTCTCTTTACATTTCCTGGCATGCTTGGCATGCTCATTTTCATTGGTTTTAGTCAATTAAGCTGAGTTGCTCATTTCAGAAGCAATATTTTTTTTTATTTGCTTTAAGAGCAAATAATTTCCACCAGGGGAAAAAAAAATAAAAATCAACCTATATCTTCTGTATAAGGTATCTTTAACAACAAAAATGATCCAAACATCCCAAATGCTTCTTAAGGTTTTGGTTTAATGATAACAATGCCTCAGCAGCATTACCTCTTTTAATAATTGTTTTGGGAGTACTACAATCTCATACTAAATATCACATAAAACCATGATGCACATCTTTTTGTCCACCAAGTTATTACTATGCCTTATAAACCTGTATCACAATCTGCCAATTAATTTAATTTTTGGAAAATTAAGATCATGAGTGACATGAATATGCACCGAGAACAAGTGAAAAAGTGGCAATCTCCATAAAAATAAATTGTACCTGACAGGATTCCCCTCTATAAAGCAGAAACGGTCTGAAGTTTTGATAAAGAAATTAGAGAGGAAGAATTAGAAAGGTGGCTTACTCTGTTTTTAAGTTATACACCTTGCCCCCCATTTATCATAGTGCAAATCTGTTTTGATTTATGGTACTCCAAGAAGACATGAAGCAAAGTCAGAATTCAGATGTCTTCAAAATTCTTTGATTGGTGCAGTTACAATTTGCCACGGTTTAGAATTGAGTGAAAAAAACATTTCATAGAATAAGGATCTAGCCAAATGCTGTTGAGCGGCTAATTGAAGAAGAGCTGTTCTTCTGGCCCCCACTGAGGACACTGAGTTGCCCTAACTTGTCAGCTGTCCTGGGAAGCTCGCCTTCAGTCAATGGCATCTTTTGCACACACCAATGTACGAGCCAGTGGCCACAGAAGACAGTTAAAAGCTATAAGTGAATACATAGGTGAGAACCATATTTGGGATAGGTAAGACGAGGTTCTTATTCACTCTTCTTATCAATGTACCTCATGTAAGTGATACCTTCGTAAAAAGTCAAGCTGTTGTAGATTAATTACTTGAATTTTGATTTTATCTAATCAATTTTGCAGATGGCATATGCCTGACATTGCTGGACCTGGGAAAATGTAAGACTCTTGTTACTTGACTGGAAAAAAAAGTAGCAGTCACTACTCATTTTTCAAAGATCAGGAAGCTTCAGATAATCAAGGTCACAGACCTATGTGACTAGCTCTGAAGTACTGTGTGAGGCAGAGTAGAAGATGATGAAAAGCAATGAAACCTCAGAAGGAGAAAACAAATCCCACCAAAATCATGTCCAAATTAATATTTTTGACAAAGAAATGCAAAGTGCAACCAACTGATTAAAAAAGGGGAAGATGGGAGAGACAGTGCTACATCTGGCAGAACCAGTAAACATAGCAGCTTTTCAGGGAATATACATTTGTCACAGACATTTCTCTCAAGCCACTCTTCAAGAGATCAGAAAGGTCTTTTTTCTGTCCCACTTCCTACCATATCATATACTGCAGTAAAGATATTAAGCTATAGAGTCCAAAGGAGGGTAACAATCATGGTGAGGGGCTTGAAGGGAAGCCATGTGAGGAGCAGCTCAGGTCCCTTGGTCTGTTCAGCCTGGACAAGAGGGGCCTGAGGGGAGACCTCACTGCAGTTACAGCTTCCTCAGGAGGGGAAGAGGAGGGGCAGGCACTGAGCTCTGCTCTGTGCTGACAGTGACAGGGCCCAAGGGAATGGCAGGGGAGGCAGGGGAGGTTTAGGTTGGATATTGGTAAAAGGTTCTTCCCCAGAGGGTGTTTGGGCACTGGAACAGCTCCCCAGGGCAGGGGTCACAGCACCAGCCTGACAGAGTTCAAGCAGTGTTTGGACAATGCTCTCAGGCACGTGGTGTGACTCTTTGGGATGATTCTGTGGAAGGTCAGGAATTGGACTTGATTTTTGTGGGTCCTTTCCAACTCAGCATAGTCTGAGATTCTGTGATTATTCTTTGTAATGCGATATGTCACATGACAGCAACTAGGGCCCAATGGCGCTGCGTTACTGCATAGTACTCACAGCAAGATCTGAAATAATTTTAGACTTCTTTTTAATTCATTTTCTCAGCGACAAAAACCAAGGAAAGTTCCAAACCCTCTGCCCCCATTCCCAAAAAACAGGAAGCAATGCCTGATATGCATGCAGTGTCACAAGGAGGAATCTAAAATAGACTCCCTACAGCTCCTTGGGAAGTCCCAGCCGTACGAGTGCCTGGGTAACTTTGGCTTCATTGACTCACATCAAGACGTTCCAGTGAATTTTTTTTTTTTTTGGTGTTATTCTCATTTTTAGCCTAAACATAAAAAAAAAACCAAACCCACAATATTTGTTTTGATATTAATTCATTTCCTAATTACTGCATACCTTTTTCCATTTTGTGTATTTCATCCAGCAACATCAAACCATAGAAATATATTAGTCTCACTGTAAGCTGTCACTGCATTACAGAAACTAATACAGAAAGGTTTTCCCCTGTCATACAAGTCATCACTGAATACAATTTTGGATGTGGATCAGTGAATATAAACAGTATTGTTTGGGAAACTTTTGCTCTACGGGTTGGTTTTTTGGGGGTGGGTTTTTGGCTGTTAGGGTTTTTTTCTCCTAACACTGTTGCTAAGACACAGGGTTGTGAACAGTGACAGGATATATTTTCCAGGACATAAATGGCAATGAGTCTATATTCCACTTAAACTACTGAATGCCTTAAAAAGGAGGGAGGTACGTGCATCTGCTTTCTGTCAACTTAATGTTTTAAACAAAGATGTGTAGGATTAGTGGGCTTTGAAATGGAGTTAAAGAACTTTTTTTTTAATGCAGTGCTATAGTTTTCAAGTAGGTATGGTAGCACTGAAACACTAATAAAGTACAGATGAAATGAGTATTTCTCAAAACAGACTAGAAAATGTAATTATTTAGAAAACTGGATGCTATATGCATTTCTGTAATTGAATTCAACCCCAAAACTTGGATTTATTTTATCCTTTTCTCGTTTCTATTTACAGGCTTTTACAAGCAGTAACAAACTAATGCTACTGCTGTGAAAATGTCCAGCAGAAAGAGAAACACACATTTTTGTTCATCAAAGACTTTTTTCTTAATATTCTGTACATCACAATAGCTGTGAGACAAACTGGGAGAACAAAGAGAATACATGAGCCGCTACAGCAAAGTACTGTGCACAGATTATTCAGATCTATTCAAGTTTTAAGAACCCATTTTCAGAATGGTTATTTCTATACAGACGCACAAAAATACAATATTATGCAATATATGCTAACCAGCACATATAATATGTGAGCATGAATACAGCTATCGTTGAAGACAGGTTTCACCAGCTGGAAAGAAATTAAATTCTGGGCATCAATTCAAATAACACACACTGCAATGCCAACTGAAGGAAAAGTTTTCTTCATGACTAATAGCATGATATTATTTTTGTATTGACTAAATGGGCAGCAGTAAAGACAGCACTACATTAATTTTGCCTTTCATAAATAACTATCATGCTTTTCATAAATAGCCAGAGGAGAGTAAGAAAATGCAGGTATTTGTTGAAATTAAGCATTCAAAAACCACTGAAAATTTTATGTACAGTAGTATCCAACATGGGCTGTAAACACTTGAATGGAAATGTCAGCTATAAAATAAAACTACCAAAGAGTTCAGGGGGGAAAAAAAACCCAAAAACAAACACCAAACCAAAAAAAAAACCCCACCAAACTGCTACAGTGGTTCAGTTTAAAACCTTCTGCTATTTTAAAAAACTGAAAATGAGCTTGTTAAATTAATATAACAAAGGGGCATTAAAATGTGATTTTAACATGTCTAGAAACATCTCAACAAAACATTAGTGAAAAGATCACTAATAGAAAAAAAAAAAGAGGTAAATGGAAGATAAAAACAAAGATGTAGATTGAAAGCTAAGGCACATTTTTAAAAGCAAGATAGTTAACCCCTACGAGTAGTTCTCCAGACAAATGAAAAACTTTGTATCACGTCTTTAAAATAAAGTCTAAATATCTTTTTGATCAGAAAGTATTTGTTTAAAGCAAAATACTGTATAAACTGCTATATTAAAAAATGAGACAGAATGACCAGAATAGGCCCTTTGGCTTGAACTCCAGAACCAGTGGTATTTCACAATCTCATTTAGCCTTTTCCCCAGTCTACAACCAGAGGAATTTAAAAAATGAACTACTTAAGAAATCCTTAACCTAAGTTATCATGTCTTCATACGCATCTAAGAATTAAATTAAAAATGTGAAATATATCCTAGTTTTATAAAAGATAAGTAATCACCAATAGTGGTTCAGGAGGAGTTTAATTTTTAACTTTATTTCATCTTTATAAAATTTCCAAAATCAATGAACAACAGAAACCATTTCAACCAATGCTTTCTTCATTTAGCATTCACAGTTCAAAGAATATCCCTGCTACCCTGTTGCAATTTAATTTTAATTAAGGCAAACCAAGATAATCCTGAAACTACTTTCAGTCTTTTCTATTTTTTCTTTTATTCTACTCCCTTATTTTATACAAAATCTTTTCAACTCTTCAGATCTACAGGAAAGTGTAATATTGTAAAAGTGTAATCTTTATACAGTGACTGATAATCTGCCTGATACTAAGAATAGTAATTTTTTATTTATTGACTTTGATACAAGTTTATGAGTCCTATTTCTCACATGAATTTCATCATATCAATATAATGCAAGTCCACTGACACCAAATTTCACATATAAGATGGGAAAAATTTGAGCTTAAAATTAAGTTGTCAAAGAGCTTTACGAGCATTTAAATATTAGTATTATTCAGAAAGATCATTTGCAGTGATGAATGGATATTCTGTAAATAATAGTATACTGACTGTTGAAACCAGTATCTGCTTCTATTTTTTAAAATCTGTCACCCATGAGTGTTTTGACTAATATGACTCTGAACAGCAAACTAGCCATCTGTTATCTGAGTTCAGATACATTAAGTCACCTTTTACTCAGAACTAATACCATTTAAGAGTATAAATATAAATAATATCAAAAGATACTTCCTATAATCTATATAACGTTATTCTAATAATTCCATTTTTTCATAGGAATGGATAGAAACTGAGCCACCTTGGTTGAAAAATTATCTTTTTCAGCAGAGATGGAGTATAATTAGGAAAAAATGCAAATATTTACAGGAAAACAGAAAATTCCTTTGTTTTGAGAAATATTAGACCCAAAATGGTATCAAGAACACATATGGCTGATGCAGTATCTTTTAGGGCTATTAGCATCAGACTTACATTTCTTAAAGAATCTTACAGGTATCACAGTCTCCAGCAAACTCATGCCATTTCCTGAATTGTAAGAATTTATTACTTTATGGATGTTGCAAAGAAACCAGCTTGCATAAAATTCACTATTTCTAATGCTTATCAAAGTACAAAACCTGTGAGAAAAACAAATTTGCAAGTCTCTAGGAAAAACCATTGCAGCAATAGGGTTTTAAGCACCATAAAATTGTTCCACTCAAGGGGCTGGACCCCAGTCTTGAGGCCAAATAACTGCCATCCATATCAGATGAACAAATATGCCACGATCTAAAAATCTTCCTAAAGAACAGCCTGCTCCATTCCCTGTAATTGCACTAGATTTGATAAATGTAATAAAAACTTTATGAATGCTAAAGGGAGCAAGATCTACTACAATGCCACAAATTGCCATTTTAATATTAATCACAGATGTATTTAATACTTTCTTCTATTGAGGCTTGTATAGGGGACTCTATCACATGTACCTGGTGCTGAACACAGCTGATTGCTTATCTCTGTTCTCGTGCAGCACCATTTCTATGCCTCAGTAATAAAAGGATAACAATACTGTAATGCTCCATTACAAATTTTCTTCTCTACACAGTAATTAGACCTCTCAATTACCTATGTGAAGCTGGTGTCCTGTCGGGTCTTTGAGGATTTAAAAAAAAAAAAAGGATGGGGGTTGGCACAGAAGAAAGGTGGGACAGTGATGTTTGTTACATTGCACCAAGGATCTATAGAAGAATCAAAATGCTCACAAAGTACAAGGAAGGCAGGAAAGCCTGCAGGTATTCATGTTCACGTATATGGGATTTCCCTTTTCTATTTTTCAGTATTGTTGGATTCCAGCTCTGGTATTTACTGACGAGAGCGAGCTCTTTTCCTCCTGGCTGCTTAATTAACATGGCACAGTTGGCCCTGTGACTCTGTCAGAAATGACACATGCGTCAAAAGTGGAATGGGTGTCCTTGCTGCAAGGAATTCTATTTTTAAGCAGAAATGACTCATCAACTACTGGGGTGTCCCAAAAGCTACAATTTGTCAAGCTGTCAGGAGAAAAGGGAGGGGAAAAAAAAGCAAAAGAGGTCACATCTTTATTTGTATCTGTAGCTTAAAAAGCAGAGGGGTAAGGCTGCTTAGACATTCAACTCCACTCTGAAAAGCCATCTTCCATGCAAGCCATGTTTTGATAACATGTATATCGTCTGGTATTTCTAAAACCTCAGCTGAGTTATCTCCTCTTTTATATTATATAGATTTGGGAATTTGTCCAGTGCTAAGGAAGAATGTTTCTAGCTCAGTGTGCACAACTAATCTGTCTACAGGGAAAGAAAGCATGGCACAAAATATTTGCAGATGCATTGTCAGATGCTTTTGGATGAAACAAAAAATGCAGACACTCATTTGGAAAGAGGTAAAAAAAAATAACGGTTCTAACCCATTATACATTGGTGGTGTTTTTGAAAGAATTTCAATTGTAATTTAAGAATATGTTCCCGTAGCAATACTGGAAACACAACAAGCAACACAGTGTGAGTTTATGAAAACACAGAAGTGAAATTGAGCAGGTCATAAATGTGATCTATACAGTTTCATTACACAAACTGACCTTCAAATTATTGTGTAGGCGGTGAAAACCAACACAGGGCAGGTTTCTTGAGAACTTGTTTCCAGTGAAAGTTAACAGAACCCTAAGTTTTTAAATATAAGCAAATAAATATTAATCTAAATATTTTTTATCCATATTGCTTAAGTCAGATCAAAGTCATTATCTGAAGAATGTGTATGTAAGCATAATGGTGTCAATAAGCTTATTTTATTGATGCTCTAGAGAGAGCAAATTATTATTCAGAGACAACAATAATTAGTAAATTGTAATTCATGTCAGCAAGTAAGCTTGTGCTTTAGATGCTGCATAACATGTAGTGCTGCAACACAAATATAATTTTCAAAATAAATATAAATTTAAAAGACTAGCAAACCACAGGAATGAGAAACTGAGATGTTCTATTACAATTGGTTTTTATCCACAGTCATGGGTAGAATTTTAAAAAGGACATTGGTTCTGGGATTTTTCAGGTAACAGAGATGACTTTTAACACTTCAGTTTCACTGAAGTCAGAAACCCGAGTTCATGCAGAGATATGAATTGCATATAGTATCAAAAATAATGCAAGATTTATGCAAGCAGGCCAGCAGAGGATAAATCCATGAACTTAAAACATCATTTAGAAGTATGGTTTTCTAAACATGCCTGACTATGCCTGTCATCTGCCTTCAGGTCAACGACCTTACTCTTTCGCAAATCAAACTTTGAGATCCCGCCCTACAGAAGCTATTGGAATTTCGAGCTGATGGGAATAATCTTCACAAAACAGAACTAGAAATCAATGAAGACTGCCAGGACTCAACCAGAAGCAGCTGTCAATTTGCAGTTCTTTTTCAGCCTGATGTTTAACCTGATGCTTTTGGATTTCTCAGTACACAAAAGCAGAAGCAATTAATTAGAAAAGAAAGATGCAGTTTGGCACACAAGAGGGTTGAATCCCAGCGTTATTCAAATACCCTTTAACAATGGGCACTTGGGTGAGGCAAAAATCTGCGACAACCTTTGTAGTGCCACTGCCTTGCCCCTACCACCTGGAGGAGTTCAGGTACCCCACATGAAGCATACAAAACCAAACCTTCCCTCAGCAGAGCGAAAAGAACTTGACTCAACAGTTTAACACCAATGTGCAAACATACATGTTTTAATTTATTTCTTGCAAACAGCTCCAGAACAAGCAGTAAACTCACTTCCTATCAATGCCACTTGTCATCAGGTGTCAGAATGGAATTACAACACAGTAGGGGGAATAAGGATTTTCTACCTCATGGTACTACATATTTGTTGGATTTGTTATTCATTTTCAGACATGAAATAAAATGCTAGCATCTAACAACAAATTCTCAGAAACATTACTGTATGTCAACTCATCCTCCAGAATAAATTAAAAAAGACCAACACAACACTCACAGATCAGCCACACGAAATGACCTAAGTCCTATGTAAGTAACCATGGCTTTGAACTGCAAAGCAACATGTTATGAAAACAGCTTGCCCTGAGCCAGGATCACAGATCTTCCTGGGGCTTGGATCTATTTCAGTCTTCCAGGAGTCTCTGAATTTATAATAATAATCAATAAGTAACTGTGCTACAAAAGATGAAGGTGTTAAATGCTCATTTTTTACCAATGGTATTTTTAGGCAAAAAAACATTCCCGTAAGATTGAAATTTGTGCAAACACTGTTGCCACTCTTACAGGCCTAGATCTTCAGAAAAACAAGGTGGTCTTAATCTTCTTTGAGCCTCCCAGTCAGCTTTACATTGCAGAAGACATAATAATCAGATACTCCAACATCCTACCATCTGAAATATCACCAAGTATAACTTGTACAAGCCAAATACCAGTGACGCAGGAAATTCCACAATCATGCTATGATTCTCTTTTCCAGTATTTCACCACTGTCACAGCCATCAAACTTTCCTTAAGTTCCAAACTAAATCTTCAAAGTCGCAAATTATATAGATTTTATCATTTCTCCAAACACCACAGAGAATGACCTTTGAGTACCATTCCACTTACCTACTGGAACAGTACCATGTCTGCCCTGCCTACATCACAGAGAGTGATACTCCAGTGTAAAATCCTGCTTCTTTGAAAAAGCCTTGTAACGTAAATATAGCTAACAGGCTAATCAACTTAGACAACACCTAAGTCAGAGCTCCATTTCCAATTAATTCCCTCCATTCAACCTTCAAAGAGAGAAACTTGAGAGAGCAGCATGTCTTGCTCTCCTAAAAAGTGCTGTCCTAAAAATGTGCCAGTGATACAGATTTTTGCCTATACTGAAATCAAATTTCTGTCAATTGACTGGAAACTGGAGAACGAAAAACTAACGGCCAAATGTTTAAAAAAAAAATTAGTACATTCCACCTAACCCTTAAAAAAGAAGGATCTGATTCCTGAAATACAGTACTCCCATTTGTCTAAGAGATGACAAGAATTTAAACCATGCAAGAATTGGCTCATGAAAAAGTGAGGACTTAGCTATTTAATGATCGAACTCTTAAGCCTGCTATGTTCAGCATAAACACATTAATTTAAGTGACAGATATTTACTTGAAGGCCTGTCTAGCAACATTTTCATACAAATAAAGTCACTAAATGTCATGGCACATGCAAAGTTTTGCTATTTCAGATTACTGGCTTATTTTTGGAATAAAAGGATTACACAAACTTGAACTTCAGTGATTCCTTAGCATAGCATGCAACTGGCTGCAGCTGGAAAGCAGCTTTGCAGAATATGACCCAAGTCTAGAGGTTCACTATGAGCCACCCATGGGCCCTTGCAGTAAACAGGGTCAGCAGCATTTTCCAGGCTGCTCTAGGAAATGTGTCTCCAACAGGGAGACACAGACACAGGGGAGTGAGACCAGTGAAAGGCGCAAAGGTGTTAAGGGACTGGAATCCTGTCGTATGAGGAGGGCTCTTTTGTCTGACAAAGGCTCAAAGAATCTTCTCAATATCTATAAATACCTGATGGAGCCTCCTTCAGGTATTAAGAACAGAGTCAAACCCTGTTCAGCCATATTCAGTGACAGGCCAAGAGGAAATCACAGTTACTGAAATCTATTACAAGGCATAACTTTTCCAAAAAGTAATCCCATTGGAATTGATTGCATCATCAAGGTTGTGCATCACAATTACTAAGAATTTCTGTAGAACACCAAGGGATAAAAGCAGTACCCAAAAATTTCCCCAGAGCTTGATTTGCCAATTATTGTGAAAGGAAATCTATTTTTGTTTGCCATTTTATCTGAAACTCATTCATAGTGTTTCTCATTTAATTCATTTGCAACAATTCATTTTCATTATTTAGCAAATACAAACTACTGGCACTGACTAACAGAAGCTTCATGACAGTGGTTTGCCTAGAGAACTCAGAATATTTCCATATTGCCTAACCAGAGACTCTGTACCACTAGCTAAAACCAGTGTAATCCAATGTTATTTCATTAACATGATAAACATACAGAGGAATTCCCTTTATTCATTATTAAAATCTCCTAAATAGATTGGAGTTGTTCAGGTAGTGTTTTACAAATTTTATCTGCGTACAATTTGTCAAACTCAAGCTCTCTGAACATGGCAGAGAATGATTGCAAACACCGAGCTAAGAGATGGATAGTACATAAATCATCCATCTCATTTTCAGTATGCCTCAATACATCCAGATTTTTTAATAATTCAAGGTAACACCTATAATGATTGGTGGTTAAGGGACAATGTCTAACAGCAAAATCTAGGAGACATATAATCATGCCTAATCCCTTCGTCTTAGAGAGCCAAGTGCACAGTAACACATGGACAATCATTACCAGGTGGTTTTTCCCCTCCACTGTGGCCTGTTCCTTTTGGTTTTTGCCTTATAATAATCATATCACTGCTATTGCTGGATTTGACTCATAATTAACACCATCTGTGCCTAACAAAGACCTTCAATCATTCTAGTATTCAGTCGCCTGCAGAGGCCATGCATTGAGCTGCACACCCACCTGGCTTCAACTGTAGCATGCTAATGAAAGCAATGAATCTTAGCTATGGACACTTTCCCAGGAAAATTTGTAGAGCAATGAAGAAAATTAAAGTTCATTGTCACAAAAAAGGCTTTCTTCGGGAAATCACTTTTCAATTAAAGCAGTAATGGTGTACACTCAGTACCGACTACAAGCACAGTAAAGATAAAATTAAAATACTTATGACCAAAAATCCTATTTAATGACTTATTAGTTTAAAGAGTATTAACTGAGGCTTTATGAAGAATAGATTTTGTGATTTGCTTAGAATCAGCAGTAGGAACAACTGAAGTCACAATTCTGTTATAATACTAAAAACCAAGTTACTTCAAAATAAATACAAGAAATTAACTTACACATTTAAACCAAATTTTCTTTGAATCAGAAAATTACACCTATCATTCTGTTTGACAAGTGAGCAATTAATAAAACTAAGGGAATTAAAAGTTTCTTTTTCCCTTTTTATTTAAAAAAAGAGGTGCAGAGAACACATAACTGGATTTCCTTCAGCATGGAACAAAATTTATCAATTCACAGCAATGATGTGTTAGCAAAATTAAAATTAGCAAACTATTAAAATTTTACAATGCTACCAGCTGCGAAGTACTGTGGGAGACTTCCCTCCCAAGAATGCAGGGAACAATACTGTTTTAATCTACTTGTCACGATACAGACCATTGTAATTTTAGCAATTTCAGCAATGGTAAGCATAATCTAACAGAATTTCCTTGAACCAGATCCCAGAATTTTAAGTCAACTTCTACATCTCTTAGGCAGGGTTCATAAAAATCAGTATATATATATATTAACTCTACTGTGTACTTAGTAGGGAGGAATGCTTCCGGAGCCACATAGTGTGGGTTAGTGAGTGTACTAAGACAAAGCAGAACTTCATAAACATAATTAAAATATACTTGCATTAGTAAATTTCACTATAAGCAGGAAGGCTTGAAACAAAGTTTAGTACAATTTAAGTCCTGCTTACTTAACTCCTCAAATATGAAGACTGAAAGGCTATGTAAAATCCGTACACACTCAAAATACTGGTAAATACATCCTTCAGAGTACAGAACCATGAACTGCACAGGATATCCTCAGCAAAATGATACAGCATAGCCCTAAAACTAGTTACTTGAGGGGAAAAAAAAAATCCATGTCTTGCAAATTGAAAAGAAATAATACATTCTGAAAACCAAACTGTAACCTGAGAACTATAATAAAATCAAAGCTGAAACTGAACTTTTTCTATGAACTGATTCCTGATCCTGTTAGACTCATCTTCATTTTTTTAATATAACAGGCCAATGAGATTCACTCAAAATTCAGATGTAGCATGGTTGATTTAGAAATGAAACTAAAATTGCTGTTTTCTTGAAGGGCCATGAAAACAAGGAGTCATCAAAATGTTCTGCAGCTTATTTCAGTTAATATGGAAAATTTTAATGATTTGTAATCAAAATGAGATTGGTATCTAAAACCACTTGAGTGTTTATGTTTACATAGACTTACCGAACTATTCAGATTCATACCACATACATGTCTGTAAAAGGGGTAGCACAGCCTACACAAATGAAAAAGATGTGAATTCTCCTGGGCTGTATCTGTATAAATTTAAATAAATCATCCTCACCAGGCTGGCAGTATTTTTGTAGAACATTTTGCTGAGCAAAATCAAATGTCTTTCAGAAGACAAAACACAGAAGCAGTAGCAAACAAGCAGGAAAGCCAAACACAGTAGACTATCAACAACTTAACCTCAAATAATAAAAAAGAAATCATAAGGACTCGAAACAAAGGGCTGCTTTTAGGGAAAGAAAAAATTTTTCTAGTAAAACTTTCCAAGCGAACTTGCTAATGACATTTTTCTCCCTGTGCTGTCACACAGGAAAATTCTCAAACAGAATATATAGATTTCCAATGCATCCTTCCTTCCTAATTTATTCGCATGCAATGGCAAGAAAACAGCATGAATCCTCCAAAACAAGAAACCAGACTTCTCATGTTGCATTTTTTTGCTAAGCAAGTTCTAGTATGGTATCCCTGACATGTTTCCAGCCGAATTGCTACTAAACAAGTAGACAAAATCACCTAGGTTGGAATCAAAGTCTTACTGTTAGCATAGGTAAGAGAGAGTGGCTTCACCCTAAATAACAAAGACAAGACCCAAAAAATGAAATTAATGATACCACAGGAGACAGAAGAAGCACAAGAAAACTGTTTTTCGTGGAGAGAATCACAATCCTTTAAAATAGTCATCCACATACAGAATGAAACACAAAAATAGAATTATTGTGTGTCTTTAAGAGTGAACTTTTATGCAGTCAGATATATTTGTGGATACTTTATATATATATAATAGAAGTTGGACCAAAGAATAATGATGCAGTAGTCAGAATGTCAACAATGAAGTTGCAACCATGACAAGGTGGCTTAATATTTAAAGATATTTAAGATATCTTCCATCTTTCTTACAAAATTATTTGATTAATAGTTTGTGGAGGCTGAAAGTATTTATTTGTGCTCTCTTTCCTGTCATGGCGTTGATGAAAGGGGTATGGAGATGTGGAGGGTATGTAGGGTATTTTCTGATAGTTTTAGAAACATATAAAGCTATAAGGGAAGTCACATTTGACTAAGAATAGACACATTTGTGAAAAGCACAAAGGAGATGTATTTGAACATAATTGGGCCTGTTTTTTGTGATGAAGTATGGTGTAGAATTCCAAGTTTGTACCAGAAACAGAATCAGTACAGAAGTATTTTACAGCAACGCAAAGCTACTTAATAGGCTCTGCTGAGATGTAGGACTAACTAGTATGGAGGATGCTGAAGCTGCACCACTTTCTGAGCTCAGATCTCTCCAAAGGGCATTGCACTGGATGTGCCATTTCATCTGGTACTACTCTGACAGAGTGTCTGTCAGAGTGATGAACTGGGTAACATAAAAATGCTCTTAGTTTACCCTCCTTTCACAGCTGTGACAACCTTCATACTTCAATTCAGCCTTCATACTACAATTAATCATGACACATGCTTGAAAAAACTCCATGCTTTTTTCACTCTTCCCTTCAGTATCTAATGGAAGAGTGTTGTTTATCCCATCTTTCTTGATGTCCCTTTGGTACAAAGTCATGCAAGATTCCTCTGCGGACATACCATCATTGCATCTATAAATCTATAGACTGTTAAGGGTCTGGGATGAATAGATCACTGGCAAGACCTGTTAGACGACAGCTCACCCTAGCACTCTTCAGCTTTGGATTGAAGACACCATTTTTCCAACCCTCCATGTAAGAGCCAGGAACAGGTGAGAGTCCATGGCTCAGGCAGAACACACCAGCTCTGGAATGCACCACTAGGGCAAAGCACGCCCTCGTGGCATGACACCATCTCTCTGGTGGGAGCACTAGAACCTGTTTGTCTCCACTGATCCTGGCAAGCTGTAGCCTCTGTTGTTCCAGCTGCTTTCTTGAGGACATCGCAAGCATTCCTCTCACCCTACCTTCATTATTTCCTGTTTGACCAAATTCTCAAAGGAATGACTTATTTCAAGCATGCATTTGTGGATCTTAAAAAGACTGATATAACAATGTATTTCATTCTGCATTGCTGAAAAGGGTGTCAGGTCAGCAGAATAAAATAAAGCACAATTTTCCCATTTATGGATATATCTGGGGTGTTTCTAACATGAATTAATCTACTAAGCATTTACCAAAAAAAACAACAACCCCACAGAAAATACCAAGGGGTGCGTGTAGAACTAAACAAGGGTGAGAGGGGAGAAAGGAGGAGAAACTCAAGAAAAAGTGCAAGTACAGTATGGTAACTTCAGGTCTCTGAATTTAAACTGCAGCACAAGTTAGACGTTGACTGAAACTAAGAGAACTGCCCAATTAAAACACTTGTTGATCAAGCAGTCAATATGCTGGTAGCAGTACAAGGATTAGGTGGCCCAAAGAAAGCTCAAATGTCCCAGAGACTATCCCATATTGTCACCTTTCCTCTCCTTGTGGAAAACAAAGACTCAAGAATGCAGTGCCTAAAATTCATTATATATTCCATTAGTTTCACAAAAAACAATTACCCCAACACATAAGTATTGCTGATCTGAAACTGAAACATAAGTAGAAACAAGTTGTAATCTACTCCACACCTTCGACTTGGAAATACCAGGCATCTAGAAGTTTTGCCATTGTGCTTTAAGAAGTTTTACAAAGGTCTTAGGTACTTCAGTGGTGACGTATGAAGGACAAACTGCAAAAATTAATAGAAACATTCATTGCAATGTTAAGGAAGAAAACCAATTGTCCCCACTTCAAGGGTGCTCAAGACAGAACTTGAGTTTTCCCACTGCTTGGCTCCCTGCCACAAAGAAAATCTCTACCTCAGTTATTTGCATTATACTTGACACATCTACGTCTACAGCTTCAAACTTGCACAATACAGAGCTGGCTGGCATCCATGTATCCAAGAATGTCTTTTGCTGCTGCGACCACCTTCCTAAAGATCAGGATGTAGAGATGTCAATATCAGGATGTACAGCTGTCAACAGTGGAATGTTTGATTTGCTGAGTCACAGAATGACTGCTTTAGAACATTATTACTACCATTAAAGACAGTAGGCAGGCTCACATGGACTGACTCTGGCATACAATCTTAACTGTTGCAGTAATGGAAAGCCTTAAACTGGTTCAGAGAAAAACAGTAAGCATGTCATCATAGAACTTTAAATTGCTATTGATTCTTCAGAATATCACTCTCCCAAAAGAATTGTATTCAAGGAAGAATATTTTTTAAGTCCCTTTTTAATTGTTTCTTCTGTGTTAGGCTACCAATCTGCCTGTTACAACCCTGAAACTGTCCAGCTCGATGTGAACACAAGGGTGGAGCATGAAGGATATCAGAATACTGTCTGAGTTACCCTCATTAGCATCAAACCACCACATAGCCTGATGAAACTTTCTACTGCCTGGCCAAAACCACAACACTGTATGATAACATCAGTGTAAACCTAAAAAATACTGAGATGCTTTGCAGACACACAGTAGTTCACCTTATCTTGGTAGAAACTTATCACACTCAGAAGTTGGAAATGCAGCGATGCAAGATACAATGCTCATACTGTCTCATTCATGCAGAGGTTTTCAGAAGCGTTCTTGTCAGTCTCCCAAGACGCTTTTTTCCTCCTCCAAACTGCAATTTTCTGACAAATATTTTTAGCCTGTATTTCTTATCCTAGTCTTGATTTTGAAAGATTCTGTACATATGTAATGAATATAAAACCTGTAATTTTGCAGTAGTAGGTATAATCTCAATACACAAAAGTAGTTTTCCTCTCCATTCTACAGATCAAATGTGATTGTAAGTGTTCAATTTAGTTTATGTAATTTTTTTTTCCATTCTTGAGTTTTCATAGAACCTGTGCTATTATAAAGTTCTTTGCACTCAGGCAGTGAGACCAAGCCCTGATTTGAAGTAGATGAATGGAAAAATTTAGAGTTGTATAATTGCTGCAGGAAAGGACAGAAAGGAAAATGTACTCAAATACTCACTTTGATGAATCTATGAAGTATATTACAAGAGCACCAATACTAAGAGCGAAGACTAAGACAACCTACAAAAGAAAAGAAAAGAGTAATTATTTAACAACATTTTTACATACAAAAAAGCCCAACCACAAAAATAAATCATAAGATAGTTTAATTTCAGCTCTGATTTTCTTTAGAAAACTACTCCTACTTGAACTTCAAACATTATATATTATCACAGAATGCTTTCTTGCATTGAAAAAGAGACAATCTGGCTTTACCAGACCCATCCTTCAGGACTGCTCATTGATGCATAAACCCAGAGTGACAACAGATTAGACTGAACTTCCATTTATATACATGGCTGTGAAACCCACAGGAAAACTCTAAGACAGCACTCCTGTCTGAACTTTCAAACAGTTTAAAGCAATACTTGATGCAGCACATCATGACAGATATGACTTCTGTTGACAGTCTTAACAGTTAAAGCTACAGATGAGCCCTGGAATAAAAATATCTTGATTCAATATAGGCTTCAGACCTCTTTCTGAAGCTGCTGTATTATGAACAAGCCTGACTGAGGATCACAGCGCAAGGAGGGGACACACAACCTTTTCATTCTAAGTAGACTTTGGGAAACAACGCAGATGTTCCTCCGCTCTCAGCTACTGCTCAATGCTGTAAAGGCAGCATCTGAAGAAAGGTATAATAATTATTACATAACCAAACTCTGAAGCGCTGCATGGCCAATATCAAACATGCACATACCTTCCAATAAAATAAAATCATTAATATATTCATATTGCATAATTAGTTCTACTTGTTAAAATAACTGTTCAACTGAAAGCTTAATTTTTTTTTCTTACTTAATTATCTTGCTGACCTTAACATTTTTTTATTTTGTGAATATCTGAAAAAAGGGTATTTTGCCTGAGTATGGGTATCTGTAGAGTTATCAGATGCATTATCACCAGAACCAGTGAGATCTGTTCATCAAATTCAAGAACCAAAGCATGAAATTCACTGAAATAACACTTTTACTACCTAAGTCTAATATAATGTTAACATATAGAGTTTAAATCTCTTTTCATTGTGTACAGGTGTTGCAAGGTGAAATAAGCTATTAAATTCATATCAGCTGGTAGGAGTCTCACCATCACAGAAAATTTTAGTGGTGAACAGAACTTGTGGATTGCTATCTGACAATATACCACAAATTATGATTAGCAGTGATCCCAAGGCCCATTTTCTCTGAATTAAGATAACAAGAATCAAATTACTATGCACACTTGGCTCTACCTGTTGGAATATTCCAAGCTACACACAATCACAGTTTCAATCTGAATCCAATATGGTCCATTATTTATTATCAATCCATTTCAAGAAAAATCTTCATTTTTGTAAAAACAGAATTTTTAAAAGTCCTGAGTGTTCTGAGAACACAGAGCTTACAATTTTGGCAAAAATTTTGACTTTTCCCAAACCAGTCTTAAACACAGCTATTCACTTTTAAATAACTTGAAGTCAACCATTAATGGTAATGTCTTAGCCTGCATTCTGTGGAATCATTTCTGTACTGACCACACCCTTCAAAACCTCTATTAAATGTAGGTACCTCTTAAAAAGAAAAAAAAGAAAACAACAATTAAAAAATCAAAGCAAACAATCTACAAATCACTAAAGAAGAAAAAAACAACCCCCCAAAAAACAAACTACAAAACAGATTTACCCCACAGTAGGAGTTTTTGGTTGCAGCAAGCTGAAATGGTCATTTAATGCTGAAAATGAAATTTGGAATATTAAACTTGTAATCCATTTAAGACTCTATAAATATTTTTCTCATTCTTTCATGTTTCACAAAGTACACAAGGACTTTGTAAAATTTAAAGGACTTTTCTTTTCACATAGTAAGTCTTAAGCTACAACATTCAGACATTGCCTCCTACCCAGAGGAGTCTTGTAGAGCAAACCCAGCACAACACTGTATCAGCCTTACATTTCAGTTATGTCCAATCCCTTATATATCATCACGGCGCTGTTTAATGTTATAGAGATCCTGGGTGAGAACTTCCAAAACACTAAGGCTTTTAAGTGTTCTATGATAGTTCATGTAACTGCCACTAAAATGCAAATATTTGCATTTTGCAACCAGCTCCAGCTTCCCATGCTATGCCAAATAGTGAGATATGTATGTATGCAAGACTACAGCATTACCCTTGTGTAATATATATACCTGATTTTAAACTAAGGCTTATTTTCTCTTCTGTTGCCTTGAAACACACACCTAACATGATTCATAATGTCTCAACGAATCACAGAAAGGGTATCAGAAGAGAATGGAACCTTAAACTGCATTTCTTTTTCCCACTAGCAAAGAAACACATTTTTTCCTTTGCTAAGTGACAGAGGAATTGAGCTGAACTTGAAGCCATCCTGTGTGTGGAAAAAGCAGACCCTGAACCAATCAGGTTAAAGTTATACTAAAATAAAAAAAAATAAAGAAATATATTTTAACAAACCTCAAACTCTTGTATGCTTTGTATGATAAAATCTCAGGTACACGTTTTTTGCTGTATTCCCATCAAAATAAAATGGAGTGTAACGTGATTATTCAGACCCAGGATGACAATTACTGAGTTTGTTCTAGTCTTCCCTAGATTGCCTGGGGAGATAATGTCTATTTTAGAGATCTTAGTATGCTTGAGAGGTGTCACAAACAGACCCATACCCCAAATTCACAGCAACCAGAATCTGAAGGAGCAAAAAGCACGTATGTATGTGAATTACTGGTTTCTTCATTAACTAGGCCACGGCAAGGAGCTTGCTTGCTCTGCTTATTATTTCAATGCATTTGCCAAAACATTGCAATTGCTACGCATCTATTATAACCTCTCTGTACCGAAGGAAAGAATCCTTTAATTTATAATAGCTTGCTGTTTGTTTAAGATTGAGAAATGTGAACTCATATGCTAACAGCTATACTGACTAAGTACTTACTAACAAATTAAAAATAAACACCAATCTGATTAAAGGAAAGAGGGGGAAATACATGGAATAGTTGCTGCATATCCCCAAATCTTTCATTAAAAAAAGGAACTGAGAAAATCCAGCCCCAGATTTCAACAAAAGTGTAGAATACCTTTTTAAGGCAAGAATCAGAGTAACTGCAGATAAAATCCATCTAAGGAAAATTAAAAATGTTTTGACTGATTCCAAGACACTCTAGAAGCGCTTTGACTGGAGTCAAAATTTAGGCATCCATAATAAATACAAAAAGAAAAAAAGAGAAAGAAAAAAAGGGAGTTTTGATAAGGATGTATCAGCATAACAACATTGCAGGGAAGCACCAACGCTGAGAAACACAGTCCCAGTTAAGCTCTCACCTGCCAGGGCCCAGCCTATGTAACAAAGGGATAATCCAAGGGGTGGCACTGTTACCCCTACAACTCCATAACTGCATCACCGCAGAAATTAGGGAAAACGAAAAGGCTGGTCACATTAGGCAGGAGAACTACAGTAAATAATGAAGAGCCATGTAGGGACTCTAGAGCAGGAACTTCAGTTTCTCATACCCTGTAACACTTGATTATTCTGTGAAAGTCGAAACAGAACTCTTTGAAGTTTCAAAGGCAAATTCTTGCTTATACAAGATTAAATTATCCAAACATAATTAATACAAAATAGCATAGAACTCAAGAGGCAAAGCAGGAAATTAAAAATGAATAATCGTCTCTTTTTATTTTCCTCCAAAATTAAGTATTAAAATGGGAAGAATGCAGTGAAAAGAAAAAAAAATCTTTCAGAAATCTGTAACCCCCGACACCTCAGGGCATCAGAGAGTTCGTATTTTTTCTGAAAACAATCTGTTTTGTACTGTTCTTCAAAAATGTTTCTTTCAAACTCTTATTCTGTGGTTAAATTATTCAACCCAAAGGCTACCATAATGCTTAGAATAGATTAGGTTGTTTGTTGCTAATATTTTTTGAAATTCACTTAGTTTGCATTGCTATATTCTGTCAATAAGCTACTCTGTTTTATCAACTATGATTTAAAATAAAATTCCATTAGTGTTTATATTTATAATTAGTTATAGAGTACATAAATTATTTCCTATAAACATAAAGCTAAAGCCTCAATGATCCATTAACCTTTTGTTACACACAAGTTGGCATTACTACGATGCCAACAGCCTAATGTTTTGAACTAACTTGGATGAAAATTCTAATACTTTAAATATAAAGTAATTGAAACCAAACCTCCTTTAACCATCAAATAAGAAATCAATTGTGTTTCTTTTATAGACAGACAGAATTTACTTGTCCAGATTTGTAAGGAATGAAAACCATAAAAATCTAAGGACACACCTGCCTGAAGTTACGTTTCAGAAGTTAGGAATTACTTCTAGCCTGACAATCCCAGCATTAGGTTGCGGACTCTAGGTGATGTACCCACATCTGTGCAGTTATTGCAATTTGACGAAACTAAGACCTTCTTGATTAGAGAAGATCCAGAATGTCTTACTTAAAATTGCCGTCCCACTAACTGGTACCCTATATGCAAAGAACAAAATTCAGAAATAATTCCACATAGGCAAAGCCAAAAGTGGCAAGAAATTATGCACTGCAGTTGACACAAACAACTGAGCAATTAATAGATCTTAGATTAATATAAATACAATTAAGTGCTATTTACTATAAAACAACACAGATGCTTGCTCTAAAAAAAATTGGTGTTCTTTTTGTACTGTAATATGTAATTCATTGACACATTTTTATTTATATTACCTTTGAACATAAATCAGTGAACTAAAACAGTTGCTTGATGACAAACTATAGAATTCATGTAAGTTTATCCGCCAAAATCGCATTCAGAATTTTGTGATTTGTCCAGTCAAATAAAACGTATTCCGTTTTTTATAGAAGTTGGTAGTAAATTTCTGTTGAGAGGCATTTTCCCCCACTATACCCTGCCTCATAACAAGGCGTAAAGCAGAAGAGGATCTCTCAAGTCTATCAAAAGGACCTAGGACCATGTTCTAGATGAAGTTGTTCACTGACTTTTCTCTGGGTCTGAACACACTGTCCTGCCCACAGTCTTTTTGCCTTTTCTTTACCCGGGCCGTCCTGGGCCAACACATAACTAACTAAAACGCCAAGGCAAAAGTAGGAAATATCCACCATCTACTCTGCGGGTAGATGAACTCTCAAGGGGCTCCTAGAATGACATTCTACCTCACTTAGGTGTGCTAGATGGCATTTTTTATTGATGAAATGCTCTCTTAATATTTTCTAGAACAACGGCATTTAATGCCATCGTTCTTCCCTTTAAAGAAAACTGTCTAAGCATGCACCAGTTGTGAGCCACCTTGCAAGAATAAACCATGAAATAAAAGCAAAGGATTGCTGAAGTGAATGGGAGGAGAAAGATGAAGTGACAAAATAATGAAAAGACTAAACAAGATTCCATCTTCCTCCCGCCAGCAATGCTAAATGGAAAGCTCAAAGAAACTGGGAAAATTTGTCCTTTACCTTTTATTCAAAAATGCAGGGAAACAGACTTTGCTGTTGATATATTCCCTATATAAGAGTCATACTTGACGGGACATAATACTGTGACCGGGCAGCAGTGATATATGCAGTGATTCTCATGCAAATACAGGCAAAGTGCAAATTCTACAGCCAGGACCTGCTCTTGATGACAGGGTACATGCTAACAGCGATGAATCTTAAGGGTTCTGTCTGCTGGGCAGTGTCCTAGCTATTAAATCTGTCTCAGTGACTTAGTGTTCCTACCACTTAGTAGGCAGAAAAGGCAGGCGGTGAAGGAAAAATAACAGAAAATCATGATCTTCATTTCTACTATTTTTTCCAACCTTTGAATGTCAGCTAGGATTTAACATCCAATTCTAGAAGCAACTAATGCACCTTCAAGCCAGATGATGAGCAACCTCATCTTCCACAGAAGTCAGAAAAGGTTCAAGATCACACAACTCTAAAGAGACTTTACTAACTCCTAGTTTTGGCCTTGAAGCAATAAAGCACTAAATCCAAACCTTTTATAGCCACATTAAAAACTTCTCAGAAACTCAGATTTGAAAATGTTTACATGCAAGTAATTTCCTTTCAGTTACAGTTTCTGATTTTTTTTGTTTACTGTTATTACACAAAAAAAGAGTTAACTAAAAAGTTAATTACCTATTAAATTTTATGGTAACTAATTTAGTCATCAACACACAATAAAAACAGTACTGTAAGCTTTGGCAGCTGAGATTTTTTTTTTTGCTATATAAATTTCCCCTTCAGCAAAGCTCATTTAGACTTACATTTTCCAAGAAAAGTCTGAGTTTATCCAAAAGAGGAGGTAGAGGGGAGTGAGAAATGACTATCTGATAAACCAACAGGCAGTAAATGCTCAGTGAACTCCTGTTGGAAAATTCATAGCAAGGATTTAATTTTAAAACTAAAAGGCAGCAAAGCTGCCAAGTGTGAGCTCTGATTGAGCACCACGAATAATCAGAAGACTTGGTTATTGCCCCTAGTCCTGCCGTTCTTGTGGTGGACCCCTTCAGGCTCCCAGTTCTCCCTCTTGCTTTCATTTGGCAGGAATACTCCATTCCAACCCATCAGGGCAACCACCCTCTTCACTGCAGGTGTTTGCAGTGGATCTTGCACAGCTGAGAGCTCTCCTGAGGCCACAGTAATCACCAAGAGTCCAAGCAGGACATGGCAACATAGGCAGCACTGCTTATGACAGCAAAGGGGCTTTGTGCATTGAAGGGTTTTATTTAAGTAGACAGGTGTCAGTAACTCTTAGATAAACTTTCTGCCAATTTTTCTGGAACTACATTTTTGGTATCACTAAGTTACTACCCAGTATAATAAAGTTTTAATTTATTACTAAAACTAGAATTCTGTACTGATGGTAAATACATCTTTAAAAACAGAGTTCATATGTAATGCATCTCATTTTACAGACTTGAATAACATTGATAAGAAATAGAGAAACAACATTTCTGCGAGAGAAAAGAGATGTAGCAAAGAGTTACTTAAAAAAAAATAGCCACATATTTAATTCTCAAATATTGAATTTATGCATCAAAGCAGTAATTTGGGTGTATCTGAAAGGTCCAAGTAATAGCCATGGTAAAGGCCTGAATCATGGTGATCTTGCCTAACTACTCATGACAGTGGTAACTGATGTAACAGGTCACTGGGAATAGAATACGGAACATCTCTGAATGGAACCACAGCAAGGAGAATTAGCAAATTCAGTCTGCCTGCCACAGGCTGTGTTTTATTCTCTCTCCAACAAAAGGTTCAGCTTTCTTACGCAGACTTGAACAGACCACCTTTCATTTGAGCAGAATGCTTATTGTAAGGAATGCTGTGAAATCTAAATTAAGGAATTATTAAAGTAGACATCAGACTGAAACATGAAAAAATCAAACCAGAGGGTAAAAAAAAAAAAAAATAGTACCTTTATGTACTTTTCCACACATATTTCCAATCTCATTTGAAGAAAAATGTTTACGAAGAAAGTATTTTTTGCAGTGATCTGTTCTGTACACGCTTCAATATATGTTAATATTTCAGCTTTATTTTGCTTTCTTTATACAGATTGGGTTTTTTTTCTCAACATTATACTGACATATTGACAATAAAATGAAAATTACTGTTTAATCCAAAAATGTGAAAAGACTGAGATTTTCTAATTAGTGAAAAAATACAAGACAAAAAGTCCCATCTGTTAATGGTGCTCTGTAGCTTGAAGTTAATTAGACTTGCTGGGAGAGTGCCTGGCAATATGACCAATTAAAATACATGCAACTTTTCCAATTCAGTATCATTAGTCAAAAAAAAGCAGTACTTTCTATCATAATGTGCCATTTTCTAGAGCTAAGTGGATGGCATTATATGTCTGTAAGTAACTGCGCATACACATTTGGGGGGGCTTTTCTGCTCTCCAATCTAAAAGGTTCTTCCTCCTGATTACCTAGCAGTCACCCAAATTAATGTCAAAATCACCCTTTTTACACTGGTAGAAGAATAACTCACAGATTTCCAGTGGATGTGTGACTGGCTCTACAACCACGCTGGCCAAAAGCGTTCTGTGGTGACCATCACCCACCAACTGCTGTGCATGCCCGTTTTCTCCTTTCTGAGCTCCTCAATGTCCCACTGCAGATAAGGGCTGCTAATAAGCCTACTGGAATGCTGATTTAGAGAAACCAGTGATGAACTGTCAATCAGATCCCACAAAAATGAAAACCAACCAGCTCAGCTGCAAAACTGCACAGAAAGGCTGAAGAGCCCAGGCCCAGGGCAGGGTCCCCCTGTCACATACTGCACAGCACCAGAGCACCACTCGTACTTGTGCCTGATTATTCACAGCCCCATGCCCATTGCTCAGCCTGAGAAAGCCTCTGGGTATTGTGTCAGACCTTGAAACGTAGCATGTGGTCATTAATTTTTTCGTAGTTTCTATGTTACTATGCTTCAGTTGTGACAAAAGGGGGTTTTATCTCCACACCAAGAATTGGAACCAGGTAACTTCAGCTGGAACACTTTGTTCTAACAATACTTTGACCTACAGCTGGCTAAACAAAAAGATCAAGGTGAGATGAAGAAGCAAGCAGAGACTTCTGCACTTTTTGGTATAGTACCTACACAAAAAAAACCTCCACCTGTGCATGGAACATCTTGGAAAACACAAAAGTGCACTAATTCCTGGAAAGAATAAGAGACAAGCTTACCCCAAAATCACAATCAAATTCTTTTTAATTAATTTATAAAATAATCTAACTACATGATGGTGCAACATCTGGGAAATTAATCAACGGAAATCAAATAAATATATATATGTAGTTATACCAGTAAAAATGTAATGTAGTCATTTGCCAATCCACCCCTGTATCTGGAATACCACAATACAGAACTGAAAAAATAAATAAACTGTAAACAAAAATTAGAATTTGTTTAAAAAATAGAAAACATTAAATCTTAATTAAAAAAAAAACAACCACAAATGCAAACAAAACCACAAAAACTAATTTCACAGTTCTTGTCCTTACTTCAATATATTGTACTCCTCTTCAGTTACCATTCAGAGTTTGGTAACTGACAACAAAATAGGAGAACATCCAAGAAACTGTCAAAGAAAGACAGAAAACAAAGAACAGTGGTAAAAATATCAGAAAAGAATAATTCAGTAGGGTAAACAAAATGCTGCATCTTTAAAATGCTAAAATCAGAAACATATTTCTGAAGTAAAGGGTTTGAGGTAAGGAAACCACTCAAACGAGTTCTCAAGAAAAAATACAGTTGAAAATGTGGACCTTCTGAGGATTTAGGCCTCTTCCTCCAATTCACAGTGCTTTTGTACAATATTATATGTATTAATGGTACTGTTAAAGGGAGCTCAAAGCTTTACTGCCATGTCATAAAAAATTACTAAAAGGAAGTATATTTCTTTGTGCATGAATCACTTCAAAGATTACATTTAATGAAATTATTTACCTTAGACATTCAAATTAATGGTAGATGGTATGGCACACAAAAGGAATCCTCACATTCCTCAGTTATTTTGACATTAGTCTGACATGCAACCTACACAACAGCCAGTCATGCCAATAAATGTTCAAAGAAGAATTAGAGAAAGAGGTTATTCCCCCTTGCTAAGGCTTTCTTATGGAATAAATTGGTAAATTTTCAGATTTTGTGTTATTCAGATTTCCTGCTGCTAGTCCTAAATTTTCAAAGAGCAGAACAAACACAGAAACAAAATTGTCCCATTTGAACTGTTTAGGTTCTTAGTCACAAGAACTCACACATCCAGCAAAGGTAGACGGCAGCTGTGGACATATTTGAAAACTTGGAAGCTCTTGGCTTCAGTAAAGCCTAGTAAAATTTCATTCAAGAAAAAGACTGAATCAGGAATGTTGAAATCATTCAGCACACGACAGAGCACTCGAATGCTTGTCAAAGAACGTACTTAAAACATTATGAAAACAAGACACAGAGGGAAAAGACTCACTGCTAAATGCATATGACAGGCTGCAAAAAGAGTTTGCTGCTTCAGTACTAACACTGCAGCTTTCATCTTCCACGTACCATTACCTAATGTAGATTTTTCCTTAAATCTTTCGTAATATAATAAATATAATTTAGCACTTCTATTTCCAGACCAAGCACTGAGAGCATAACAATTTCTGCTACTTGCAAATACATTGGTCAACTTCTACTGTAAGTCTAGGAAATTCTGTAACTGTTTCATCGAATTTTAAAGAGAGGTAGCCATCAATGTGACTTTTTTAGTAGCGACCCTAAACCTTCAGACATTCACACAAGAATTTTCAGGAGCTCACTGCTCCTAAAGTCATGTTGTCTGCCCAGTGATTTAGCACAACTTAATGTCAACTACATCAGAAGCTCTGTGACAATTAACAGAGATATCAAACACAGGATCATCAATGAGCAAAATGAACAAAGGAAGCTATGTTACGTAGGAAGGGGGGAAACTTGGCAATAGAGCTAAAGAGAACAGTATTTTTTAAAGTCATCTTTTTAAGCATCTTTCTCCTTCTTTTTCTCCGCCATTGTTTGTCCTCCAGTCATTCTGCCAAAATTGATAGCTTTGACTGATAGCCACAGGAAAATCTCTCTCATACCAATCTGCTTTGAAGATGGAAAAATTGACTTTTTTATCACTAGGAATAAATCTAAACCTACTTATTCATCCAACTATCCACAAGAAGCTGCCTTTAATTAGTGTACAAAAGAAAATGACAGAGAGCAAGTCTGAGCATTGTAAATTGTAGCACTCACTAAATTTTAATAATTTTAGTCATTTAGTCTTAATACACAAGTTAGATAGTTCTACACAAAAGCATAAACCTGAATAGTTTTACAAAGGCTACGTCAAAATATAACTCTTACCAGACCTCTCAATTTCCCATAGCAACAAAAATATAGACAATGTGAGCTCCTTTTGGTTTTTAGACTAATTTGAACTGAAAAGCTTACCAATTAATTATTTGACACAGTCATTGATCATGAGATGCGAATTCTCCACATACTTAGGAAATAAAATTTAGCAATTTTATTGGAGCAGCAAAACCTAAAGTAGAATGTTCAGAGTTGTAGTGATCTTAGTTTATGGGTAAGCATTCACTCACAGTAAGACAGCCATTTTCATTGGGTTTTGGAAGTACATGGAACAAATGTTCATACCATGGTTTCTGCAACTTGAAAAAACATGAACACACTTTTTCCCTTTATCTTAGGTAAAATCTGCATAAGCATGATTATATGCTACTATAAGTCAAATCTTGATTCACAGTTTGATGCAAGACTGACTGCACTGATATGCAGACCTTGATATTTAAGAGAAAGATAAGGAAACCTTTGATGCCATCAGTTATAGGCACTCACCGGTGATTTCCATACTGTAATTGTCAAGGATGGCATGTTGTAAATATTGTTCATCTGGAATTATGATTCAACATTATGTATCAAATGATAGGAAATACACATCAGGTATGAAATTAAGTCAGTGATTTGCAACTATCACTAAAGACCAATGCAGAAAACAAATAATGCAGCCAGCAAATGTAAAAGCTATTTTTACACATCAAACCTTGTCTTACAGTGAATATTTTTTCTCAGTGGTAGGATGCAAAGACCAGTTTCTCTGTTAGGATGCAAAGACTGACTTATTCAGCCAACCTGCTCTCTGCAGAGGAGCTTTCCTGTTTTGCTATGTACTTATAATTCTAAAACTGAAAGCTTTATTGTGAGCCTTTTTCTATGTGGTCTGGAGATAAAATAGTAGAATCACATGGCCAAAGGCTTGCAGAATCAACTTCAAATGTAATTCTAACAGCCTTGTATAGTACCCTTACTTATAAAAAATACAGCAGTGATCACTAAATACAGCCTTAAAACCAATTGTTACCCCAGCAGACCTTTTTCTCTTGCTAGTGACAACATTGTCCTTTAACTTTCATCCCCTGCTACCAGGGCTTTTGTTATTCTTTTTTATATGAAGAGTTTAACTAAAAAAAAAAAATAAACAACCTTCTCAAAATCCCCTATCCTCTGAGTCCACTGTCTTTACATCTTTATCTGGCTTTGCTAGCCTATATCTCATCAGCATCCCTATTTTTCATACAGACACCATCTTGAGGATAGAGACCTAGGAAGTTGCCTGCCTTCCCACCTGCTTTATAGGGTCCCTTATAAAGGTCTAAGAATGAAAAGCCACTGAGATTAATTATGGTGTGGTCTTATTCACAGGCATAAAAGAGAGTGGAGAATGAGGAACATGCAACTTCAGTTTATGTTCTGTCTAATTAATATCTGTTGGTACATAATTTTTCCCCTTTTCTGCATGCTTGCTTCACCCCATAGTCTCTTTCTAAGGCAGTTCTGAAAACCACCAAAAAAACAAAATTGGAAAAACTACCAGGTAATCACATACCTATCACAGTGAAAGATATTTATAAGAGATATTACTATGACTCCATGTCTTGACGTTAATACGCAGTTTTAGTTGACATTTTAACAGTATTACAGAATGGGCAGAAGTTGAAAGTACATAATGGATTTGAAGGTTGTTTTTTTTAAAATATCACAAGAAAAAAAAATATATTTTGAATGAACTATAAAAAACATTCAGGAGCAAACGTTGTGAAAGACAAAGCTGTTTCCTCTGAGTAAGTACTGCAGAACCTGGCTGAGATTCTGGGGAGGTAAATTATGCCAGTGAAATGTAAACACTTTGCTTTTTTCTTTTAATGTGCTTTCCTTCCCTGCCTCCTGAAACTCTACTTACTGTTGATCTCCTACAGAGATGCAGTCCTATGTTGCTTTATTCAAAAAACATTTTATTTTAAAATAGGCAACCTTTCTAGAATCTATTTTTAAACACAAAGTTTGAATACCAGATGTCAATGAAATTGCCTTTTTAACATAATTTTATCTGTAACAAGAGTTTAAGTCTTTAGCCTGGGACAAGAAGTTTCTGTCTCTCAGCTGTAGGCCCAGCTGATTTCCTGCACTGTGCTACAAGGAACAAACCCCACTTCCCTGATTCTCAACCTCCCCTAAAGACACTGCTCTTGTCTAGTAAAGGAAACGTTGGCAGGTAAAAGAGAAAGACCATCAGGGTGAGTGAGTGGTCTCTTTTGGTTTTCTATTTACCAGAAATCTCATCAACCCCTGGGTTTAGCAGATGACCTCCACCCTCCTCTGAACCTGTTCACTGCACTTACAGCTCCACGTACAGGACCAAAATGTGAGAAAAACCAAGAAAATTATTAAAAGTAGTCCAGTGACACTAAAAAATGACAACACCACTTGGAAAGTGTTTTTACCAAATCTGCAAATGAGAAATATTTGTTCTCCTGTGATGACACAGTACAACAATGAACACTATCAAGTCTAATACTAACAAATAATTTGTTTTCTCAACAGCTTGGCTGACGTGCTTCCTTTCTGACTCTCAGGCAGAGCTGGAAAACAGCTTTCAGCATTCATATTTTCAAACACTAAGTTAAAATTCCTTTTGCTGACATTCTAAAACCCCAGAATGCCTCTCTAATCAATCTTGTGACAAAGATCTATGTAAAAGCATGCCAAGGCAGACTGTTGACTCAGAAAGGAAGTCCACATACTGATTCATTAAGATGACTGCCAGCAGCACTGACAATTCTTTGGAGAGATCTTGCTGAAGCAGTTTCTCTATCCATAGTTTGATTTCTTATCATGGTTACAGGTAAATTAGACACCAGGAAGACTAAGCACACATCATACATGCTTACAGAATTGAAGGTAAAAGCTGCAGCTATGTCTTAACTATAAGAATTAGAGTAGGATGTCACTCGTGACAAGACCAAGCTGCAGGGCTATCCCATGACAAAAAACACGGGCATGAGGAAAGGCTGTTGGGGATAAGCAGGGACTTTACTAGAACAGGTGACACAGAGTTTGCACACACTCTGCCACAGACAGTGGAGGTACAAGCTGCACAGTAACCAAACTGCCTTATTTCTATACCAGTTCCTGAGTGAATTAGAAGCAAATGACCACTGTACTGAATAAACAGAGCACCTCTTTGCATTTTGTTAACTCCGACCGCTTTATATAATTTTCCAGGACAAATACCAAGAAATGAATGGTTGTATATGATGACTAAATCAACTTGTTCTTGTGGAAATTTTCAGACAAAACAGCAGTGTTTATCTATGTCACCACTGCATTTTAAGAAAAAAAGTCAATTAATTAAATAATACATCAGTGGAAACCTAGATAACAGACATCTTACATAACTTAAATAACAGTTTCATCAAAGATAAGAATTCCTTTTCAGAATAGTCTCTAGAGACATGGGGGTTTTTTTAATCTGTTTAAAATCAGATTCAGGTGCTGAATTTCAGCCTTTGAACATGAGAACCTTCACTGTTATGGCCCTAACTCATCTCATTTGAGATGTTCTATTTTGTGTAAATAACTGAGCATGCTTGGAAAGGGGAACATGCCACATCTCTCACAACCAAATTAAGTGATATAAATTAAGTGATATAGTCTGTTCCTGTTTCCTTGAAGTTAGAATGATTGTTTTCAAGAACTATGGTTTGAGATTCTAGTTTCTAACTTTTTAAATTATTAGGGTTTTTCCCACATAGGACTATCTAACAGTTTGGTTTGCTTTTTTACCCCCCCCCCCACCTTTTTTTAAATTTTTTTTTAGTTGCCAGCTCTGTTCATTTAACTGTTTTTGGAAATAAATCCTATTAATGTTTGCCAAAGAAAATATAAGCACTGACATTGTGCTAAGGCTAGCAAATTATGTAGGACTTCATTTCAATAAAGCAAATTGCAGCAAAACTGCCAAAAACCCAACAGTGATCCATTACACATGAAAAGACAATCAGCTTAAGCCCAGATCCATTTATTATGCAACAAACTGAAGAGTCTAATGCTTTTGGTGTAAAGATTTGATAAGCAGTTGCCCGTTCTAAGCAGATTCATGAAAACGATATTATTTAGCTGGTTATCCAGTTTGAATTTTGTGGCTACTTTACAGTTCTATTATATATTTCTTCCATTCNNNGAGTAAGATTTATTAAGCAAATCCAATTGCTCCAGGAAAAAAAAAATCCTCTGAGTTTACATTTTAAAAGTCGACAAACTATGTAATTCATAGACTAGTATAATACCTTCACCACTAAATAACCCTTTCCCCCCTGATAATCCAAAAGAGTTTCTGCAAGGAAGAAAGAAAAAAAATAAAGGGGGGGCAGGGGGGGGGGAAGGAAGTGGGGCCTGTTGTGATAGGAAAATGGGTAATGGCTTTAAACTGAAAGAGGGCTGGTTTAGATTAGGTACAAGGACAAAATTCTCTACTTTGATGGTGGTAAGACAAAGGTTCCACAGAGAAGTTGTGGACACCCCATCTCTGGATGTGTTCAAGGCTTGAATGGAAGGCTCTTTGAAAACCAGGTCTATTGAAAGATTAGTTCTGATTAGGGACAGAACTAGATGATCTTCAAAGGATCCAGCATACTCAAGCCATTCTATGATTCTATCATTATAAAAGTTCATTATTTCCCATTAATATTAAGATCATGGTAGTAAAAAATAGCTTTACTAGAAAAACAGCTTAAATGGAATCAGTTAGCCACTAAACCTGTCCAAGAGCCAAGACAAATGCACTGCAACCTAAGGTATAAAACCAGGGGTTCCATCATAGTAACTCTAAATAGCAATTATCATCCTAAGTCTAAATATTTTTCATTGGTTTGGGGAGGTTTTTGATTCTTCTTTGAGGCCAATGAGTACATCTTTTTATGGAGAAGTGGGAGTACATGCCACAAATTACCTCCATTTTCTCTATCTGTATCCAGTTAACTACTGAACATCCTGGGTTTCTGCCAGCCTCTGTAGAACCTGGATGTACAGATGGACTGGGGAATGGCTGGAGAGCAGTGCCATGGGAAGAGACCTGGGGGCTNAGTTTGAATTTTGTGGCTACTTTACAGTTCTATTATATATTTCTTCCATTGAGTAAGATTTATTAAGCAAATCCAATTGCTCCAGGAAAAAAAAAATCCTCTGAGTTTACATTTTAAAAGTCGACAAACTATGTAATTCATAGACTAGTATAATACCTTCACCACTAAATAACCCTTTCCCCCCTGATAATCCAAAAGAGTTTCTGCAAGGAAGAAAGAAAAAAAATAAAGGGGGGGCAGGGGGGGGGGAAGGAAGTGGGGCCTGTTGTGATAGGAAAATGGGTAATGGCTTTAAACTGAAAGAGGGCTGGTTTAGATTAGGTACAAGGACAAAATTCTCTACTTTGATGGTGGTAAGACAAAGGTTCCACAGAGAAGTTGTGGACACCCCATCTCTGGATGTGTTCAAGGCTTGAATGGAAGGCTCTTTGAAAACCAGGTCTATTGAAAGATTAGTTCTGATTAGGGACAGAACTAGATGATCTTCAAAGGATCCAGCATACTCAAGCCATTCTATGATTCTATCATTATAAAAGTTCATTATTTCCCATTAATATTAAGATCATGGTAGTAAAAAATAGCTTTACTAGAAAAACAGCTTAAATGGAATCAGTTAGCCACTAAACCTGTCCAAGAGCCAAGACAAATGCACTGCAACCTAAGGTATAAAACCAGGGGTTCCATCATAGTAACTCTAAATAGCAATTATCATCCTAAGTCTAAATATTTTTCATTGGTTTGGGGAGGTTTTTGATTCTTCTTTGAGGCCAATGAGTACATCTTTTTATGGAGAAGTGGGAGTACATGCCACAAATTACCTCCATTTTCTCTATCTGTATCCAGTTAACTACTGAACATCCTGGGTTTCTGCCAGCCTCTGTAGAACCTGGATGTACAGATGGACTGGGGAATGGCTGGAGAGCAGTGCCATGGGAAGAGACCTGGGGGCTCCTGGTCAATGGGCAGCTAAATGTGAGTCAGCGGTGTCCTGGCAGCCAGGAGGGCCAACCCTGTCCTGGGGACATCAGGCACTGCATGGCCAGCCAGGCAAGGGGATTGTCCCATTCTGCTCTGGGGCAACCGCACCTCCAGTGCTGGGGGCAGTCTTGGGCACCAAAACATAAAAAAGACATTGAGCTGTTAGAGAGAGTCCAAAGGAGGCCATGAGGATGGTGAAGGGCTTGAGAGGAAGCCAAATGAGGAGCAGCTCAGGTCCCTTGGTCTGTTCAGCCTGGACAAGAGGAGACTGAGGGGAGACCTCACTGCAGTTACAGCTTCCTTGTGAGGGGAAGAGGAGGGGCAGGCACTGAGCTCTGCTCTGTGCTGACAGTGACAGGACCCAAGGGAATGGCCTGAAGCTGAGGCAGGGAAGGTTTAGGTTGGATATGAGAAAAAGCTTCTTCCCCAGAGGGTGTTTGGGCACTGGAACAGCTCCCCAGGGAAGTGGTCACAGCACCAGCCTGACAGAGTCCAAGCAGTGTTTGGACAATGCTCCTGGGTTCCTGGCATCACTCTTGAGCTGTCCTATGTAGGGCAAGGAGTTGGACTTGACGATTGATCCTTGTGGGTCCAGCCCAATTCAAGATTCTATGATTCTAATCTAGATTTCTCAGTTTCATTATATTGCATTACTTACAGCAAAGGATTTTTGTAGTATGCAACAAATCCAGTATTCACATTATAAATAAATAAAATACCTGCCTGTTTTCCTTCAATGACCAAAAAAATTAAAGGTGCACCAAAGTACTGGCAGCTAATTTATGTGTCCTCCAACAGCACTAGATTTTACACAGAGCCCATGTTTTTCATTATATTTGGGGTTGGTTTTAAGTTATTTCATGAAAATACTATGAATAATTTTATCTCGGAAGTATAAGTTGTATTTTAAAATATGTATGAACAATTACAATTGTGTCAACAAAGTACCCTAAAATGATATGCTACAGCTAGTGCTCCTGCAGTAATAGAAAGGCAAACTAGAACAATAAAATATCTCTCTCTAGTGCTACAAGGCCAGATGTTTATGGCTAGTAACAAATTCAATTTAGGCTTTTTAAAAATGGAGCAAGATTTTCACATGAATCATCTTCCACTTCAATAATCTTGAAACTAAAAAATGCTTGATGAAGTTATTATCTCACCACTTTTTAAAATCAAGTATTTAATGGCAATGAGTCAGTTATTAAATAGTTCTCATTTCGACCAAAAGCTTTTAAATTCTGTGGCCAAATGAATGTTCATATAGTTGATGTTCACTCTGTAGTCTCTTGGTGCATACACAAACTAAAATGAAAAATGTACATTACCCAAGCACATTGCTATCCCTTTTTCACAGAAAAAAAAATGAGAAACTGTTATTACTCTGTGATGTCAGAGTGAAGTGTTCTCAGTACATGAATAGTATTTGCTCACATTGACATAGACTGAAAGTATGAGGATTTCACTATCTTAGTTTCATTTATTCTGCATTTGTTCACATGTACAAAATACTGTCTCTAGCAGACTAATGAAAAGCCCAGGCTTTCATCTATTTTACAATAGAAAACATTTTAATGCACAAAAGCTCCTGCCTTCAAGTCCAGCTACTGAAGCTGCTTCAGTGTGATTCAGAACTCAAAGGACTCTGAAATACTGCTTACAAGAACACTCTGATATAGAAGTGGAAACCACAAGAATTCAGGAGATTTTGTGTATTTCCAAGCTCAGACTGTCCATGGCAGTTTAGGATCTCGATTGCTATAAAACTTCCTCGGGCTTGCATGAGCAGGTTGTGGTCAGGGGGCAGGGCGGCTCCGGGGGGGAATTCTGTGAGAAGCCGCTGGAAGTTTCCCTGAGCTCAGCACTGCTGCTGCTAAGGCTGAGCCCACCAGCGATGGTGGGGCCTCTGTGGAGGCTGTCTTTGGGAAAAGGCAGGAAGCAAAGCACAGACATGCCTAAACAAGAAGGAAAAGAAAATACCCAGCATATACATTAACTTCTATTTAACTCTAAAATCCCACATCTTAAATTTATCTGTTTATAGCATGCATATTTTCTTCACATTATTTTCTTCACACCATGTGGACTGACACAGTTGAAAAGTAGGCCATACAAACAGTTGAAAAGTAGGCCATACAAGTTTTGCATGAATAGAGTACTTCAAAAATTGTTCTGGCAAGTTGCTTAAAGAGCCAGGTATTTCTCTGCTAGTCCTTGTGCAGGAAGATGCGTTTTGAATCTGAGACCTGTATGTTTGAACTTCTCATTGGAAGACCACAATTAAGCTGGATTGTGTGAAAACTGAACCTGTTCTGAAAACATACAAACATTTTAAAAAAATATTAACTTCATACTTATTTTGAATCCTGCTCATTGTATGTGCGACTAAAATTCACTCCAAGTCCTACTTTGAGTCATAAACTATGGAGAACCTGGATTATCTTTTTTCCTGCACCAAATCAAACTCAATTTGAACCAACAACTGACACTCAGCCATCTTCATTATCCTATTTTTCAATATGATGACAACTTAATGATCAACAGTACCACAGAATGTGCATTAGTCAGCTTTTAACGTCACGGCAGTAAAGTTGCATAAGCCATGAACTTAAGAGCTCCTTCAGTTGCAATTTCATGGACTGTAGTTTATAATACATCCATATATAATAAAACCCCATGTTTAGGGTTTTTTCAC
The DNA here is from genome assembly GCA_013397315.1 of Donacobius atricapilla. Classification (NCBI taxonomy): domain Eukaryota; kingdom Metazoa; phylum Chordata; class Aves; order Passeriformes; family Mimidae; genus Donacobius; species Donacobius atricapilla. The sequence goes on from WBMY01012014.1 coordinate 549,411, forward strand.
TGTAGGGAAACAACTTGCCACTTATAGCCAATCAATCAAAATTAAACTTCTTAATCAAATTCCTTTTTTTTCAGCTGAATTATATTGCATATAACATATTACGTTTTCACTGATTATTGTATGGGTTTATTGATTTTTGTATGATTTCTTGAACTTATAATTTGCCAAGGCCTGTAAAACTGAATAATATGACAATAAATATAAAATATACAGACAATATTTTAAATTTGAATGCTAAATATGATGGAAATCAGTGTCAAAATATGCCTAACAGATCAAGCTCAGGTACACTGGGCTTAACTGGTATACACAGAGCAAAAAGTGACATTTAACAACATTTGAAAAATGAATGAAAACTATTTCTATTTGTATGCTATTTTTTTCCACTTAGGAATAAAGACATCTTCTTAGCATCATGCAGTTCTGAAAGCTTTTTTAAGTTAAAGGTAAATTTTACAGCAGGGAAGTATTGTCCCTTTGCATTCATCAACTTGATAAACTGTTCAATCCAGTAATTTTTCTTTTAAAACATACATTTGGTACAACCAAAGTCATGTAAACCTGTATGAATTTTTCTGTATTATTTGGAATAAAAAAGAAAGTCAAAGTGCTATTTCAACCACTTCAAAAATACATTTGAAATTTTCTTTTTATTTCAGAAATTTTTGTATTCTAATAGATAAATGCTACTCGATGAGTAAGAAAATTATTTATTGCTTTGTGCAAAATAAAATACTATCAAATGCAACTTTAATTGTACCAAGTTGTCAGACATCACAAAAACAACCTGCCTGTCATCTATTTCCATCAATCTCATTATTCTTTTACTTTCTCTACTTTGTTTCCAAGTGAAACTGATTATTACTGTTAAAGTATTATCCATCTGGAAATATATCATCTTCTCAAGGGCCTTGATGATTTACTAACTAACAACAACTAACTTCCTTGGTGAGTTTCCACTTTGCAAAGGCACTCATTAAAACTCACGGGTTTAAGTGTTTAGTGTTTTGTTCCCCGAACAAACACTGGAAAGTGCTGTTGGGGGAAGAAATAGAAATAAACCTCCCAAAGTATCTTATGAATAAGTAACAAAACAGAAAGTAGATTATCAGGTTTGGCTCATTGTTCTTAGCTCCAATATACTGTCACAGCATAACAAGGCAATTAAAGTATAATTAGTAGCATCAGTAGCAAAAGGATCACTTTGCATTATGTAAACAAAACCATCTCTCTTCTGCCTCGGTGTATGCCTTTTTATCTACTCTGCGTAGCTGTTATAGGGGCAAAGAGAAACTAATTTTATTTGATTTTGTGATTTTTAGAGTGACACTGAAGTTACAAATCCTCCGATAGATCCAACTTGAATTTATACTCAACAGCCAACTTCATTCTAATGCAATATCCCTGTCAAGCAGAATCTAACTTTAGCATACACTATCAAATATCTTCCAAACCTTTACAAAACCTTTAAAAAGCAAAGACATTTACAGAAATTCACCCCATACAAACATAATTAACTTTTAGCAACTTTTGTCCTGTCAAATTACATTCCACAAACTAGAAAGAAGGGGCAGCCTATTCTCTATTGTCTCCTCCATTTGTGCATTTTTTTTCATCTCCTGGTCCTCCTTTCTTTCATTGCCTTACCTTCTTCACACACAACTTTTCCACATGCATTTTCTTCTTCGTGAAAGATGTTCTTTAGACTTTTAGGTAATGAGGTTTTGTGCTCCATGCATACAGATGACTGTCACCAGTTTTGCCTTTGGCGTGACAAAGGGCAGGGTCTGCCTCTGCCAGCGCTGTCCTGCTCCTGCCCAGCCTGTTAACGGGCCATAACTGCTCAATGGCAAATGTGCTCGTCCTGCCTTTAATCTCTGGGCAGGGCTGGCTGAACACGGAGCATATATACTGCATGGGGCTTGGCATTACACAATTACTCAAAATAGGGGAGGATAAGGGTAATTTCATTGAGCATACTCAAGATGAAAAGCAAACTTTACATTGAAAAAATAAAAGGAGAGTATGTTTCCATTACCTAAAAAAGGTAAAGCAGGCTGTGGGCTTTGACAGATACTTGTTTTGCAAGGTCTTAAAGTTCAGACTAGTTTAAGACTTACAAGACAGAAGCGTATTTTGATATTTAACCGATCTGTTCACCATCTTCTTTACTGCTTCTAAGAGGGATATATACATTCATACAAACTCTCAGTTCTCACAAAACCCTGGGGGAATATTATCACTAATAAAACCTGGCACTTGGGATGTGCTAATGTTCAGCTGCACCCAGTAGATTAGCTCTGAAAAAATTCCCTCCAAATAATTTTATTTTTAGAAAATAAATAATTTCTTAAAATAACTTCAGCTAGGTATCAACCAAACCTTTTCTTACAGTTTCAGTAAACATCCTGCTCTGGAAGATTTTGATCTCTACTGTCTCTAGACCGACAGCAAAGTGCCACTTGAGTTTTTAAATAGAACACTAGCAAACAAACATGGTGGTAGATAGAGAATCCAGTTTTGTACAAATAACAACCTAAGTAGGACACATCATTTTCAGGATATGTCAATAAACCAGATGCTATCCAAGGCCATATCCAAGCTAACGTTATATAGAAAAGCTACAGGAAGCTATATGAAGATGAGCAGCTCCATGGCAACATCGTACACAACACACAAACTTCCCAATAAACCAGATATATAGTCAGGCATCTAATGTATAGTAAGCTCCATCTGCCCTTTCTTTATTTCCAGAAGTACCTCATTTGGTTTTCATAGAACTAAGTGTGATCCCCCAATATTACCAATAATACTTTAAAGAACAAAGCTGATTCATTCTGCCTTAAAAACAACATCTGTGCTGTCTTAATGAACGTGTATCAGAGATGTACAAGTAGCACTTCTGGTGTTTTCCAAACTGAGTAATGACAATGTGGGGGTTTACTGGGTAAACTAAAGGCAACAAGCATTACTCAGCTGCTGAGGTCTGTCACCCTTCTTATGAAATACTACTTTACATATAAAATTTCTCATTGAAGCAGAACTATTAGGAAGACAGTGTATGAAACATGAATGGGGAAAACGTGTGCATGTTGCTTTCTTTTAATGCAAACATGCACAAAGGTGACACAAACCTCTACTCAGCCTACATGAATATCCTAGATGGATATTAACTGCAAGTTCTACAGTTTTATCACCCAAAACATACTAAAGAAATGAATAATTATGACAATATAGTTGTGATACTGAGAAATAAAATTATTTTAGAGAAATTATTCTACAGTATTTAAGATTAGCATGCCCTGATACATATCCATACATCTAAGCACTGTATCATGAATATGTCCTCCAGATGCCAGTTCTAGTCACGCACTTATCTTTAGCATTTCTCTGTATTGAAGGCATTTTTTCATCTATGAATGGAAATTCACCAACTTATTTGGAAGGCTGCTTGACTGACATTACTTTGACTCCAATTTCAATTTGGATTGGTGAATCATTTTACTGCTTTTAGAAGGAGGTGTGGACATTCCAATTCAATGAGGTGCAATGACTTCCAGAGCAGCAAGAGAACAATTTTCATTCTAGAAATGATAATACATTCAGTTTGTGTGAGTCTCATCTTCCTTTATTATTTCCCCATTTTTAATCTCACCTGGTTAAAAGAATTTTCTGGTGATTAAAATATTCATATCAATGGCAGGCCATGAAAATTTATTATTTGATCTTTATATTCAGTTTAAGACATTTCAAAAAATCGTTTTTTAAAAAATTATATTGTAAAAATATTTCATAGTGCTAAGAAGGACATACTCAGACCAAATTGTGATTAACTAAGAAATTACCTAGATAATGAGATCAACAAAGGGATTTACAGCCTTTTACTTACAAGACAAAGTTTGACAGTACACAAGGTTATGGGGTAAGACGTTTTCAACACAATATTCTTAATGAATACACGTCCCCTATCTTTTCTGCTTACACCAGAAATACTAGTTTTTCGTTTGTTGAAACTTTTGAGAAGGCAAAAATGAGGATGAGGGTTGTCTCTCTGGAGAAGCCTTTCTCTTGTACATCTAGAGAAGTGGACAATCACATATCCTAACATAGGTTGCTCAGTTTCCAGGCACTTCAATTTATGGGCCATAGAAGAAAAAGTGAGAAAACAGGCTTCCTATATACAAAATACTACACATTTCAAATATATTCTAAAAAACATAAAATTTATTTGTGCCCTGCATTCCAAAAAAAATGAATTCTTGCAGATGATTACAGAATGGTGAAACCAATTTGAATTTCTAAGCCTTTGTTCTTCACCTTTATTGCCTTTTTTTTTGTTGAGGTTCAGCTAATTTAAAACTTGCTTTCTTTAAATGAGGTGAAGCTTGAGTTTTTATTCCTAGTTTAGAGGGGTGGTAGAATCGTTACAGAAGTTTTTAAAGCGTGGCCCTATGGACAATATGATTTTGATTCTGTGTTCACTTTAATTGGCATCTCTTTCCTTCTTTGTTCATTCTACAAAATCTCCTGTGTCTTTCTTTTTCCACTCACCCTGCTCTGTTTTTGACTGATTTTTTTTTCCCTCTGCTTCCAACCCACACTTCATCTCCTGCCAAGGGAATTTTAAGCCATTAATCGCTGTCAGATTTCCATACTCACAACATTTAACCAAATTCAACAACTCATTCATCCATATTACAAAAAAAATAAACGAAGGAAAAAATGGAACTACTTGAGAATAATGGAGAGTGCTAGCTTTCTAGAGTTTGATAACTTTGCTTAGTACATAAATACACTGAAGGGATAAACATGCATCAATCAGTATTGAAATTGCCATCTAATGACGAATTTTTTTTTTTGTTTTTTGCCACAGGTCATTAGACATTTGCATTAACAGAATCAGAATGCATACAAGAAGGATGACCCAGAAGTGATCACGTCCTTACTGCATTTTGCTTACTTTTCAAACACTAAAATATTGTTTGAAATGCAGAATTTCACCAGAAAACTGAATATCATTCTAACATGTCCATTGCAATGATTAGGAAAAAGACTTCCATAAGAGGTCAGTGCAACACTCAAACAGCTCTCCTGGAGACATTATGGAACCCCTGTTCTTGAAGGCTTTCAAGACTCAGTCAAATAAAACCAGACCTGATCTCATCTCTTTGGTAGTTTACACCTGCAAGGATTCATTCTGCAAAAGTTTTACAAAGTTCTCTCAGCTATATATTAATCTGTTGTGGACTGCCTAACTGAAGTGGAATGGGCAGCCCACAGACACAAAATCACAGAATATTCTGAGTTGGAAGGGGCCCATCAGGATCACCAAGTCCAACTCCTGGCCCTGCACAGGACACCCCATGAATCACACCATGTGCCTGAGAGCATTATCTAAGTTAACCTGAAGAGTAAATAAAGCTCATCAGCACTATGACATTGCTGAATTTTACAAAATTCTCAAATAAAAAAACATGATTAACCAAATTGCATAGTCAGGTAAATGCAGAACACTCAAACGAAAAATGAGAAAAAAAATTTTAAAAAAACCAAAAATAAAGTAACTACTCTGAAGAAATAAACCAAAACAGCATATATTTAACATAAATTTGAAATTCAAGACCAAGAAAATGATCAGTAAGATGAAGCAGAAACTGTGATACCCAGAACATAAAAAAGAACAAGTTCAGATAAACTACAAAATGAAATAAGGTTATAATAGCTGAAAACTAAGATTTTGGAAGTTTTTTGAAGTATTTTATTATAATCCTTCCAAGGTCATGATAGTAATGTGGGCAGTTGGCTATGTTCAAAGTGCATGATGCTGCTTCTCATAGAAACGTTCCCTTAAAATCGATGGGTTTGGTAGTTAAAAATGATCACAAACATAAATCTATTTTAATTTTAAACAGCCTTTTCAGCTGGAGGCCCTAAGGTCATAGTTAAATTTCTTATAAATAGACCTGGACTAAAATAAACTGAGATTAAATGCAAGACCTTAAAGAGTAACAGTTAAAGCATTACCTGCAGAGGATTACAGTAGACAGGCAGTCATGTTTCATGCCAAACTATGACCTTTGTCTAACACAAATGTCACATTCATGTAAGAAAGGTGTGTGTACAAGGAGAGCGGCACTCTCTCAATCAGTTTTCCTCCAAGCATATGGATTGGCATACTTGATTTCCTTCAGTAAGTGTCACATATAGCGGAGACCTGTATTATGAAACCTTGCAGCACTCCATTCCACTGAATGGAAAGCTGGACTAACACTCAGGACTGCACTTTCCCTTTAATGCATATTAACTTCAGACATTGCCAGTGAAGCCTAATTACAGTCGTTAGTCCCATTCAACGCTTCCTATTCAAATTACTAATTGCAATAGCCCTCATGCTTTAGTGCAGCATGAAATGAAGCCCACACAAAAGAAAACAATCACCTTCTCTCCCCACTATTAGATTTTCTGTTCATCTTTCAGCTTTGCTTTTTATTAAGAGGTTGGAGAACAGGATCTAAAGAAATAATAAAACAGATTTAAACATAACAATGTTTATCTAAATTTAATAGTTTTGCCACCTCTTTGTTGCCTTTTGCATACTAGTAAATGGAATTGGGAAAAAAAGACATTTTGCCATGTATTAACTGCATGATTTTAGAGCATGTGTATTCTGCTAGAAACAGACACAGAAGAGAAGCAGTATAATCACCGTGTTTCTAGACAAGTTAATTTATCATGAAAAGGTGCAGAAAAACAAACCCTTTGATGGCTAGGAAGTTAAATAGGGCACAGGCATAAATAAATTATAATGCAAAGTACTGGGAAGACATGGAAGAAGAGATAAAAGTCATGTGAAATCACCAGACTTCAGCCAGGCTACAGATCCCCAACCGTATTACAGAAAGAAAAGCTACTACCACTACAAAATCACTTGGAAATTTGTTTCCTTTTTTAAATTTTTTTAAAAATAAGACTGTTGAGAACTTGAAAAATTAAATAGAGATTAAAATATTTATTCATTCCATTTGTAGGCTATTCTGCTTTATATTAATGGTGCCATAGCATTGAAAGTACTTGCAAATTTATCAACCACAACCAGGGCCTGAGCTCTATGGTTTTGTAGCACCATCATTTGTTTCTGAACAAGGGTCCAAAATCTGAATTTTGATTTGTTTAACTATCACTGCACCTACTCTAGAAAGATTAATTAATGTAGCATCATCTGCCTTACACTGCAGACAAAATGAAAGAACAGCTTAGAGAAATACAAGCTGTCAGAAGTATCTTGGAGTTTCTAATTAATTTTATTCCATAAATACAGGATTCTGTATGTGCGTTTTTTTAATGAGAAATCAGTAACGCATATTATGCTGAAGCCACGTTCACCAACATTTTGTTTGCTGTTTCTTCTCCCTGTTTCATCCTACTCAAACTTCAGAATAATCATATATTAGTTCATACTTCTGGTATTAGCCCTTAAAAGTCAGCAGCAGGTTACCAAGGAGACAGAAATGACAATAGGAGCTGAAAGAGTCATCTATCTAAAATAATAAGTTTATGTATTTATGAAATGGTGTGGTCACTCAAGCACAAAGACAGAAAGTGGAGCAATAGAATGTGACTGTCAATTCCCTCCTCTTCCTCCACATTCTAAGTGGAGATCAAGAATACCACTGCCAGAACTGAGGAACAGCAGAATGAAGAGCGGAGAGCTGAGAGTCTGTCGAAGTCTAGCCTGAAACTATTTTCCTGTACACATTTCTATTATATTTACTATGTACACTACAGAGAAGGGCACTACACCACGGCAAAATAAGCTGAAGTAAGGAGACATTAGGGGTCACTGAGCAAATTCACCTTGTACCATATCAGAGCTGCTATTTGTATATTATAACATCATAGAAAATATTTGACATGTCAACAATTTCACAAAAAAGGAAAACATATAATCAGTCAATAGCCTTTTCCTGACTTGAGTTCTGTCCAGCTGCAAACACCTTTACAGGAAACACTTTATAGGCTTGTTAAAGCTTTTACTGCAACGCCATGTTCGTGGTAAATCAGCCAACCAAATGGGTGTACATATGCAAAACCCAAAGCTGGCATAAGCAGATGCATCTTCACTAACACCAGTTCTACTGTGCCTACTTTCACTATCGTACTTTGGGCTTGAGAGTCCAAAGCTTTAGGCATCTTCTACAATTAAGTGCTGTAACAACATTTTGATAAGTTACCAGCATATTCTACCATTAAATAGCAAGCAGCGTTTCGAGTACCCATTTATCTTCTTGCAGCTCCAGGGACACCACAGTAAATGTGTTCTAAGCAAGACTGTGCTCCATATATTACACATGTGCATCAACAACAATGGCATTATTTGTTTCTGGCTTTGTCAGGTGGACTTCCCAACAAGATTTCTGCAGATTGCCTGTGTTTAGAGCATTGCTAGAGAAGAATTTTTCTTATTATTATCAGTAATATATATTATTAGTATAATGAATACATTTTTGTAATACTATTAAGATCATATACTAATACTTTGCTTAGTACAGTTACAGGTTCAAGTTTAAAAAAAACCACAAAAATTTGCAAAATGTTTGAAAATCAGCTTGGTGTGAGAGCTTTCTCAAGCAGTTATCACAATGGTAGTTGATTCTCAGTCCTGCTTCAGGAATGGGACTTGAAGCAACATGACCATATTGTCTGAACAGCTGACTATTACAAACACCTCCCTTATCTCTGCATATTTTTTGCAGACTCAGACAATCTTAGCCTTCAGAGAAACAGAAAACTCACACAATTAATCTCAGCAGGATGGTTGCTTTGGAAATTATTAATTAAGTAAAAAGCACCCATCACTATAATTGGCCTGAAAGAAAAAAAAATGAAAGTACTGCCTAATTCTATAATCTGATTCCATGAAAATAACAAAATTAATTTGGGGGTAGGGATGAATGATGTCCTGATGCTGAGGGCATGGCCCTGCCTGCCACTCTCCCTTTCCCTACAAGGCAGCCAGCCCGGTCGCTCCCTGGCACAAGTTATTGACGTGCAATGGGTAAAACGGCAGGTAGAGGTTCTCCACTTAATGGGTACTTAGAGGAAAATAAAAAAAAATCAGATATGCCCCTAATAATCCACAACTCGGCTCTGATAGCAAAGGACCCAAATAAAACAGGCAACTCAAAACACTCTAGAAAGTCAGATCTACAGCTCCCAACCTCACTGCTCAGATAAATTGTGGGTATGAAGATATCGCTTACTTTGTATCTCTAAGGCCCCTCACTGAAGACTTTTTTTGATTAATAGGAGCGAGTTTAACCAGCAGAAAGAGTTATGATGCATGGGCCTTCAAATTATGGAGGTTTAAGCAGATTTTTGGAAAATAAACTTTGTATAAACACAACACCAAGAATAAACTTGACTGTATAACAGAGAACACCAATTGAACAGAAAAAGCAATTGAACCAAAGAGCATGAAAAATAGCAAACAAAAGAGACCAAAGGTTTTGAGCTGCTGAGAAACTTGACTGATTTCTGCTGGACTTTTAGGAACTTAACAATTCCAGAAGCCAAGTGAAATTTGAGCATACACTAAGCACTATTTGGGAAGCCTTTCCACAGTGATTTCCTCCTGGATGTTGTACAGGTAAGTACTGGAATTTACAAAGAACACAGTGAAGATTTCAGTTTGCCTCCTCAATCTATTTTGCTCTCTTCTACAAGAGGGCATATAGAAACAACAGCTGCTGTGCAGCCATAAGCTGAAAATTTATTAACCATAGTAAGCCCTTAATAGAGAAAAAAATATGCTTTAAAAATTTTAACAAAAAATACCTGAATTTTACACACTACAAAGTTGTTATTATTAATTTTCTTGAGAATGTATCCTTGAGGGCACAGATATCCTTTTCTCTGTTCCCTAATTCTTCTTACCTTTGAGCTACTGAAGGTGTATTTCAATCTTTAAAATGCCACAATTTAGCCTATGAGTTTCTTATATGATCACATGACAGGGTCAACATTAAAAAATTTACTAATTTTACAAATGTACTGTATTGCAAACAAAACTGAGTTTTTTCAGATTACCCTTCTCAAATGTACAAGGCTTATGAGTCAGGCATCAATTATTAAAATATGTTGTTTTAGACCCAAATTCAGTGTTCTTTTTAGTCATCTCCTGGTGTGTTTTAGCTAGAGACCATGCTTTTAATCTTGGCACAGAGGTTCTTTAATATATCTTTAATTATCTTTAAGCTTTAGGAAAAACAAGCCAATATTCTTAGACATATGATAAAAGTGTCATATTTGTAATGTATTTGTGGACAACCTTTTCCACAAATATGTATTTAAGTAAAGTCATCTTTAATGAAGCATTCGGTGATAAAAACAATCACTCATACATCCTAAAAGATCAGGTTTGAAATGTGAATATAATTCTTTACATTGATGAAAAATAATTTAAGGTTGACATGGAAAGCTCTAAAATATATGGAGATTATGAAAGGCCAGTTAAGCTGGATGAACTGACACTTAGAATTTTTGGGGCAAAAGAGGAGATGGAAACAACACAGCTATTTTAACACTAATTAACAGAAACTGAGTAGCCCTTGATTTTCTTATGAACAGTCAGCATAACCCTTAGGACAATATTTTCCTAATATTTTCCACAGTAAACTATTTAGAAGATGTGATTTGTCCTTCATTATTAAAGGGCACATATTGTAACCTTATTTTATTTCAAGAAAAAACTTACAAATTCATTAGCACAGCTTAATTGTGTAATATGCTTTTTTTCACTATATCTATTCACAGGAACATGGAGGTCAAGGATATGCCTTATAAAATAAAATATATCAAAACAAAATGCAATGAGTTAGCCCAAGTCTCATGCTTTCAACATTACAAATCACAAGATAGTAAAAGAATATTTCAAGGCAAACATTGTGAACATTTAATCCATTTTGTGTACAGAAAAACAAATGGAATGAGGACAAAACCAATTTTACTTTTTTTAGTACATCATTCTACGTACTTGAAAGTTATGCAGTTACTTCAGAAGTATCCAGAAGACTTCTAAAAATCTCCGTATCTACATTTGAAAAAATGGATTCATTCATTTAATCTGTTCTGACAGCTGCAATGAGAGACCATAAGCTCTGCAGATAGAGGACCAATTTTTTGTGTTATGTTTATACATACTCATTTGCAAAATGTGCAAAGTGTAAACTATTACTGTACTTTAAATAATAGAAAACAATGTCAGAGATCTCACAGTAATGTGAGCATTTCCTTTCCCTGTAACTTCCCAGCCTCAAAAGGCGTTCAGGCTTCTGGGAAAGTATCTTCCACTGCATTGCATACTTGCGATGAAATCCTAGTTACTTTTTCCTGTTGCTAGCACTTCCTTCCCCCCAGTGAATCTCTTCTCATTACAATCCATTCTGCTATAACATTTATAAGGTGATTTGTCAACACGGTGACTTGTCTATATAAAAAACAGATGCAAGGTCCCTGATGCCAACCTGATTAATGAGAACCAAATGTAATGAGAATTTCTTGTGCCTAATGTCACAGCAAGAAAGAACAAAAAAACACTGAAGACTCTTCTGGTACAGACTACACCATATTAGAACTGTGAGAAATATGGTACTATCTGTCTAAATCTGTGAACTAGTAAGAAAAATAGTTCTAAACCATGTCAAACTTCATCAAAATCAAAAACAAACCAAATATGCATATACTTTGAACTGGACTACAACAGTGCCGAACATTTTTAACTCTGCACCCAGAATTTACACAGATGCTCAGGGGGCTTTATTGTCAAAATCTGGCTTTTCCCTCTCAGTAGAAAGCAGCTCAGACCAAAAGAAAGAAAAAAAAAAAAAAGAAAAAAAAAAACAATAAGCAGTGGACACAGCTGAATGAGGGGAACAGGAAAATTAACTGGACGTTTTCTACTATGAGGAAATGCAGGATACAAGAGGGAATGAAGGATGGTCAAACGTTGCCATGCAATAAGACACTCAGAAACAAAAACAAGTCTCTGCTTCTGTCTTTGTCCCCATCTGTCAGATTACCAGCCATTACTTTGCATATCATAGTAGTGAAACAAGTGTATTCCTGACCTACATTCTTACATCTGCTGGAGTTAACTAAACTCCGAAAACCGACTAACTATTTTTGGAAACTTGCACTCTGCATACGTAGTCACAGATTAATGCAGTAGAAAAGCAGACAAAGGAAAAATTAGGGTAAAAAGGCAAGTCATTTGACAGTAGAATTTATTGGCTGTACTTAAATACTTAGTAGAGGTCACTGATAATCCAGTAGGAGTAACCTATGCTAAGTGAGCTACTGAATTGTTAAGAGATTGACCTTCAGATTGCTTCTTCAAAAAAGGCTGTATATTTCCTGAAAAGTGTAGCATCTGGCTTGCTCACTACTTTGATGAAAAGAGGTAATGATCTGTAACATGCCCTAATTTTTCTCAAGTATTTTTTCTTTTATCACCTGACTTACTGGCTAAAAATCAATGTTCAATTTACTGGCCTAGTTCAATGCTCTGAAATGAGGGGTTAAAAAAAAGGCATTACAAAATCATATACAGACCAAAGATAAACACTGCTATCTATTGCTAAGATCATATATCCCCACTGACTGTGGTCAATATGTGTTTGATCCTGTTCTCACTTTTAACTAAAACGATCAAAACTTTGACCTTAGGAACATCATTTGCTAAAGCTAATACTATATTTATATTTTAAAAAAACTTTCATGTCCTGAAGTCATACTCTTAAGATGTCTCAGGTGACAAATCAGAACATGTAAATCAGGCTCTTGCTCTTAAATGGCCCCTGAAGTGAGCTAGTTACTGTTGCTTTATTCCTATTTTTTGCATCGTTTCCCCAGCGTCATGGTATTGTCATGTTTACTGTTACCAGCAGTTTACCTGTCCAACAAATGCTTCTCTTAGAATTAGAGGTAGGAGCTGCATTACCTCTTTCCTTTAAAAATGTTATCCAAGCATATTATGCATCCATTAGAATGACAGTCATGTACCTACAGGCACCATGTTGTGAGCCATTTCAACACTGAAAAGATGCTAATTCTGAAACACACTGAGGTCTCACAGCTGTTGGTCAATTAGATGGATGAATGGAGTTAAGAGTCCTTTCTAGAGAAAAGTAAGTGCTAATGACCACATTTTTAAGGGGGAACTAAGAAGAAGAAAATGTAACTTTGCCATTCACAAACGGTAAGTATAGAGATATATGAAAGGTATTTCAGACTAAATCTCCTTAAAGATGGACAAAACAAACAAGAAATTAGATGGGGTCATCATGACAATGGCAGAAAAAACAAGCAGCTAATCCTGAATTGCCCTAGTAAACTGGAAACTATGCCTGTGATTTTCAACTATGATGGAAATCTCCACAATGAGAGTGCCATCAGTCAGCTGTATTCTTTTTTTTAGCTTTATTATTATTGAATAACACAGATGTGGACTTTTTAGCTTGTCATCTTACTTAAAAAATAAATTTGGATAGCTGCAGAAATATGTCTTGATATTGTGCCTACCGTCACATTTCAGTGAGATTCCTCAAGGCAAACAAGAACAGGTTGTCTACTGTGACTCAGGCATCTTTTGAATCATACCTGCTATTAGAAATTGACTTGGATAGCATTATCATGTGTTGGGGTTTTTTTTGTGTTTCTGGAAGTAAAAGCCATTGCTGCTTTCAAATTACAACCCTCTGTTGCAAAAAAATCCAGACCAAAAAAAAATCAGAATATTTTAAAAGGTTACACTTATCCATACATATGGAGATACTCACATCCATGGACATATTTTCTCATTTGAGAAAAAATAAATGGAAGAAGAATTTTAGGAGAGTAAAATATAATGGAGAAGGTTTAAACAGTTCCCTCAGAAGGTAATTCTTATAAATTAAACAGTGGCAGAAAATTCAAATACCCTATCTCTTGCAGTAAACTGAACATCCATTACATGCAAGCTCCATTTAACAGGTATATGTGCCTGGATTTATTCAAAATGCAACACTGTTGGGTTTCAGTTGCTTCAGTCATATAGCTGTTCCCCATTACAGAGTAACTTGGTGTATACACTGACAATAGAGAACCACACAGACCTAGGAGTACAGTCTTCGACCTAAATATATTTTAAAAGCAGTCCCTTAATGATAAGCATACTGTTTTAACATACCATTTTAAATACATTGTGTGAAGTATTTGGATTTTTCCTTGGTGGTCTAGAAGCAATTATCATTCATTTTTACAACCAACATATACACATCTATTCATCTAAAAAAGGGAAGAGCAAGGTAAAATCCCTAGTGACATACAGTTCTCCTCTGTCCACATTTATTTGCTATACAATCAGAATTTGCACTACTGAAAGTTATGTTGTTGCCAGAATCATACTTTCATTTTTTATAGTTCTCACCTGTCTTATTTTTTCCAAAACAACCTTAGTTCCATGAAATTCTTACTTGTGCTGAAAATTCTTTCACTGATACAGTCTATGTACCACCCTCTTTTATATCTTCCTGATCTCTCTTTCAAGTTCTGAAGTACTAGTCAGGATATATGTTCAAAAGACAGCAAAAACTTCAGAAAGCCTGAAATTTCATCATAAAGTATATTTCCCGTAAGCTTTTCCTTGCACCCTGCAATACCTGAATTGGCTAACGCACTGTTTACATTCAAGATCTGAATTAAGAGCCCAATAAGCTCAACAGAAATCTTTCTACTGATGTCAGTTGGCTTTGGATCAGGTCCTAAATCAACAGAGGTCATTAAATTGTTCTCTTGTTCCTTGCTTTTTCTCATCAGCCATTTCAATTTCACTATGATGCTATTCAAGCACTCATGGAAAACGGACAGAGTTTTTATATAGTCGCACTACCAAGACCTGATAGCCAACAACAATATTCAAGAGTAGAGAAATTCACTTTTTTAGTACATTCCAGTCAGTGCCACATCTTGGTTCAGTCAGCTAGCGCCAGTGAGATCATTTTTGGCTCCTTATTTGCAACTTAGTGTTTGGAAATTACCAGTTTTGAACTCCATTAAGAATTTCAAATATAGAAAAAGTAAGTTTGAAACATCCTTTACCCCCTTCAAATATCTTTTAAATCCTGGTTTATAACTGTCAACTCTTATAACGCACAGTTATATTCATAGGAAAATTATGGCATAGAGAACAGTGAATTTATTGAATTTTATTTATTTCCTGTAAAGGATTTCCTTCTTTTATACTTTATATTCTTATCTTTATGTTTTCTTTTTGCCTATCACACCCCATTTATCTGCGTGCTCAAGAACAAAGCAATAGCAACAAAGTACTTCAGAGAATTTGGGAACATTGAATGCAAACTGCACTCTCACTGACCCTCAGGAAAAAAGGTACCTTTAAAACATGTTTTATCTGGGAACAGCAATTATATAATGCCTTTAAATGACAGCAGGGATAACATCTAAAAAGTTTCTAAAGTCTATTCCACAAAAAAGTAACTCTGTGATCCTGGAAGTTTGAATAAATCACAACCAATTAAAACTGCGTGTGAGACAAACGATGGATCTGTCTTCATTTGAAACCCTGTAAGCTCAGCATTGTGCCTTTCCAGGCTCTTTACACGATCCAGAAATAAATCCTGCTATATAGGTTAGAGTGAAACATGAGAGTGCACAGAGAAGCACTGCTTTGTGGGAAAGCAATGCACAGAACAGCTTCAGGCTTCAAAAAACTAATAAATCTGGCCTTCCGCAGATTCCATTCAACTAACTTACCACTTCTGCCCTCAGTGCATCTGTCTGGTTCCCTATAAACCAAGAAATCTGCTAGGAAGTTCATTATATCCATTTATCTAAGCTAGAGCTGAGTGGGACATATTACCAGCTAAAAATAGAGTAAGGGGGTGGGGGAGAACTCCCAGATTCTTTTGAAAATATCCTGTAATACTGAGGGGTTTAGATTTTGTTTCTATTTCCCTTCGGGGTGACAAGTAGTGAAGATAGTTATGGCTTATTACAATACTTTCAGCATTTCATAGAATTAAGTATGTGACTCAACACAAGAGCAGTTTGTGATTGCTCCATGAAGTAGAGAAAAAAGCAATAACCTGTCGTATACTTCTTTTGAGTGTCAGTATGGTAATTACACCTGGCATTCAGTATGTTAATGAAGCAGGAAAGTTACTTTAAACACAAAGAAAAAAACATATTTAAAATTTTTAGGAATACTTGAGAGGCATCACTGCGAAGTAAATCAGTCAGCAAACGATTTAGTCACAAAACAATGGAGAGATTACCCCATGTGCCTGCACATATGACACTGGCCTGAGGCTTATCTTGTAAACACAGTAATAATGAGTTTTATTTTTGGGAAGCTATTATATTAAAGAACATGCATCTTTAGAAAGCACATATATAGTTACTAAGAATTCTGATCACACACTAGTGGCCTCTCTAAACTAAGCAAACAAAATCATTTTGGCTAGATTCCATTTTATATTTAACACTAGCAAGTTCCAACTTAATTTTGTCTTCCAGACTCCATGTAGTGGCACAATGCAGCTATACTGACCAATGCAGGAAAATCACTTTTAAATCGAACCTTTCCATTACTAACTACTACACTGAATGTGCAGTTAGTAAATTCAGCCCAAGTAATGAAAAAAAAAAGAATCCGATGCTAACCGTCTTACTCTAACAAGTGACCAGTAGCTCCTATTAAAACCCCTTTTGTTTACGGTAATGAAAATGTAATACCTTGAATGATACATGCTGTATCTTCCTCAGTGCTAGTCTTATGTTCAACTTGGACAGGTTAGGTTAACAGTTTGTGGGTTTAGTACTAAAAATTATTTCCATTGTTCTCCTGAAGCATCTCATTTGAATGATAATATGATGATGTGAGGTGGAGGCACACTGGCAAAGGGGTACACTTCAGACCATAACTTTGTTTTCACATCATTTTATAGAGAAAAATGAATCCAAAAGAAATAGTCATTTCCTAAACTGTAACAGCTAACTTCCTGAACAAAAATCAGGGAGTGTTTCAAAACGAATCGTTTTTAAAGGCTGTCCAAAATTTTAAATCTATAAAAAGGATTGAAATATTTCTTCATTTCAGGTATACTAGATAATACACAGATTTATAGAACTGTAAAGTCTAATACTATAGAGTCTAATTGTAATCTGATAATCAAAAATTTATGCACAAAAAAGCATACAAGCATACCTATGTACATATGAAATTTGACTTCAGTAGAAAAAGGACTAGGTTTTTCAGAAGCATTTAACTAAAAGAAATACTTTTAAAAGTAAAAAAGATTTTCATCTACTAGCTCATAAACAACTTTTGCCACCAATGAATTTATTAAGATTTAAAGACAATCTATTTTCCCCAAATAGATGTGCCAAAAATTGCATAGAAGATTGTTACTCAGTGTGCTGGTAGACTTTTTCAAAGGCCAAGGAAAATTACTTTTATAGTTATATTGTTCCCACCATACAGTGTGCATCACAGAAAAAAAGTCATAGGAAAAACAAGGAAGACAACTGACTTCCAGAGACATTTCTACAGAAAGTGCTTATTGAAGTGATCTCTTCATGAATACAGCATTAGCAGAACCCAAAGAGGAACTGCGTTAGAGCGGCAAATGCTAGTCACATACATACTCGGATAAGAAACAATTTCAGTATCTAAACAAGTTAGGTAAGTTTGAAGCAGAAATAAATAAATAAAGTTTAGAAGCAATGGCACCCTAATTAGTATTTTCATGTTTAATGACTTGAAAGTTTTCTTGGTTCTTCTAATATTTATGAGGTTGGTCTTGCCAGCAGTGGGAACGCCACTGTTGCCAGCTCAAGGATTTTTAAAGCTCAGGGCAAGCTAAAATCTGTCTGTATAGCACAGCCTAAAAATCACTCACACAATAAAAAGTACAATAAACACTTCATTGCCTCTAGCAACCACCTGCTCTACCTGTATGTGGTAACTACAAATTTAGTATAAGGCCTACCTTCTTCACTAATCATTATTCATAGATGAAAGGAATCTTTGATTTTTAAATCACATGGGCAGTGTATGGAGAAAGTGAATTCCATTAAATCTCATATTACTGCCTTCACTTGAAGAAATATGTTACTCCTTGGCACATAGACTACAAATATTACTATTACATTGGACATGTCTTGATTCTATAACTGGGATACAAAAATTCCAGAAACCTATTGTCAGTTTCTCACACGAATCGAATGAAGGAGGGAGAATGGAATAGAGAAATGTTTCTTTCCTTTCATTACTTTAAGGCATCAAGGGGAATTTACTTTATGGTTCTGGCTCAAGCATCTCACGATTCCATGCATCACAAACTATAACATGCAAATAATGGCTTAATGGGGGCTTTAAGAGCTATCCACGGCTAATTCCAATTACTTGCATTAAGCAGATACCTAGCCTTCTAAGTATCTCCTGTATTTTCTAATTTGTTATTAGTCCATATATGCAATTACAAAGTTCATTTTCACCAAGTTTTTGCCTCTTCATACCAGAGAGTATAATTCATTTCATAGCTTGTTACATTCACCTGTCTGCCATTGTGGCACACAGTTCATCAGATGTTTTAGGATTCCTGTTACATCTTTTTTCCAGGATCAATGACTGCGATGCAATTAGAAGACTCCTAGAACATAACATGTTCAATCCTTAAGTGTAATAAAATCCAAGAAACAAGGGAAGACAGAGTTGCTGAGAGAGAGGAAGAGAGAAAAAAAACAATAAAAAACAAGCATTTAATGCTGTTTTGAAACTCCCAATCAATGCAAAAAGTGAACTGATCCAATATTTAAAGAGACTGGTCGTTTTTAATGACTATTTTAAATTATCAGTTATGGAAGTTAGTTGATATAAAGTAGTTTAAATTGATAGTTTTATTCACTGGATACTGTTACAGGTGTTTAGCCTCCACCATTAATTCAATACTTCTGCAAAAAAACCACTAGAATCTGGGAAATCACCACCTAGTATTTCACCTGAAAAATTTTACTTGGTTTTTAGGAATGGAGCAAATTAATGATGTCAAAGGAAGCTTTTCTGGTGGAGCATAGCGCCCATCTGCAGCTAATCTTGGACTAAGTATTTCTGTTCAACCTTTTTGCAAGCATCCTCACAAATCGTGATAATTATCCAGAGATTGTTGGAAGCAGTTACTGAGCAGCAGAGTCCTCATGATGCTGTACTGTGATATATGGCCTTCAGCCTTCTTTGCTGTCCACTTAATTTCTCTAAAATTACATGAACTAAACAAGGAAGAACATGAATGCAAAACAGTACGATCCTTGCATCTAGATTCCTGACATTAGGTATGTACATAGTTATATACATCACTAAAAATCTTGGTCAATACAGCACTGAGTCAAAGTAAACATCTGCAAAGATTTTCTCTTTGTCACAAATTGAAATAAAGTGTCCACACTACCCATGTGCAGAACAGAACAAGCAGCCTAGACTTATTCCTGAGTTTTGGATGCCAAGTGTCTCTTTGCACATCATGCAATGAATATCAGACCTATATAATGGAAATGCATGATGTCAGCTGCTGTGTCTGGATGCTGTGGAAGGATGCAAAACATCCTGATGCCATATTTAAATTGACATGACTTACTATATCGGGAGTGTTTGCTGTCTCAGTGGGAGCCTGGGGACTTTTGGGGGACATTGCTGTCAAATCCAGCAGCAAAGATTGCCCTGAGAAGGGAGCCCTGTCAAATTCATTTGCATCTTCGTCAGAAAATTTTTCTCCATCTTGTTCATACTTGGAGAATCCATGTGCTTACTTCCGCTTCAAAACCAAATATTTGTCAGTCATGTGAAACAAATCTCCTCTACAATTCCTTTCCACCAAATCAAAGTGAAGATAAACAATATTGCAACTGCCTCAGTATGTTTCCTGCTTAGAATCAGCACTGAGACCAACTAATTCCTACTTACTGGAAAAACAAATGAGCAAAAACCCAAAAGGGCTGAGTCCCTGCCATCTCACCATCAGCAAGGTACTGACTAGCTCTCCTCAAATGTAGATGCACATTTATACATATCATACACTTCTGTTTATCAAAAGCTTGGTGATCTCATGCCAGTCAGACTAAAATACATTATACAGGAGATGCTATATATACAATCCATTCCGACCACAAAAAGTTGCTTGTGGTGCATCTCTAGACTTTTCAAAATCCACTTGCCAGTTTACTTTGGCTCAAGTAATCTGTGAGGGAAGGGAAATCAGTATGGAAATCAAGATTTCTGGGAGGCTCATAGTGACACAGATGATTTTACAACCATTCCTTAAGCTGCCTTAGCTAAATCCAGGAGAAATGGAAAGAAATTATGGCTCTGCTCCAGAGCCATTTGAAAAAATAAATACAAAAACATGAACCAGAAGAATTATAACTTCAATTCTATCCTTAATCTCAGTGAATAGCATGTTATTCATTTGCAAATTTTGCACAGCATTCTTTATTTAGTAGTTTGCTGTCTTAAAACATGCTTTGGAGATTTTCTGATGAGCAGATGTTTTAGTTATACCTATTTGTGGGGGTTTTCTTTGTTGCATGTATTAAAATTCCAGGCCTTATTAGTTTTTACAGAACAAGAAACTAACTAAATCAAATTAAGGGGGTTGTTTTCTTAAAATAATTTCAGGCCTAAACCCATTAAGAACAACAATTTCTATTCTCTAGCCATTGGTCCCTCATAGTCGGATCCCTTATTTCCTGTTCCTATAATTCTTAGATATTAACTGTAGTGTATTGTAAACATGGAAACATGCGTATTTTCTCTTATAAAGACAGCACAATCCCAGCACCTGTAAGTGAATTTAGAAATTAACAATCAAATAATTTATTCTTGTCTGAAGGGAGCAGGTTCCAAGTGCTGGGGGACCACTTCAACATGTACAGAGAAAAATTGTAACTTACATTGATACTGTGAATCAAACCAAGAAAAAGCTGAAGTTGGTTGTTTGAAAGTTCTGGATCCTTGGAAACTGTGGTACTTGGCATTATCAGGTGCTTTTAGTCTTTGGCATGATTTACATACCAGAAAAACAGACCTATAGCTAAGTGTATTGCACCTAACTCACATGATTAAGGGTTTCCAGTTAGGTATTGCAAGCTCTTCCCAAGCAGGAAAAATTAAGATCTCTGGGGATAGTTTCTGGTAAGACCAGTCCTGTCATCTTGTCTTTGGCATGCTCATGGCTTGTAAGCCACCTGTAATGGAGCTGTCTAGCACCATTACCCAACAGTTAATTTCCTTTATTAGAACAACATCAAATACCTAATTTTCCATTCCCCATCTGCTTTTTAAGTTAAAATAATTATTTAATCAAGCCCCATGATCTATACATACATACAGTGTATGTACATGGAAAAACACCTATTCCAGGCAATATAAAAGTCATACCTAGCTGTTTTTTTAAGTACAGATGAAACTCAGGGCATCTCTGTTTAACAGACTTCTAAGAACACAGGTTTGTCTGACTGATGAACAGGTGACATGTAATGGTGTCTCCCCCTTGGTGCATTGTGACAAAGAGAAAAAAAAAATATTTATTGTAATGACTGTCAATATCAAACACTCAAGCTGAAAAAATCCAAAAGGCTTTTTCATCCTGCAGCTCAATTAGAGGTATTAATTTGAGAATCCTAGAAATCTCCATTACAGATTGTTTAGTTACACTTAATTCCTTAAGCAAGGTTATTTCAAAGATTAGACTCCTTATTAATCAATATCCATAGCCTGAGCTTCCTTATGCACCCAAGTACATTTCCAATTACAGGCACAATCACATACTTTGAAATTAAGAAAAGAGTAAGATGATACTAGGATTCAACAGAATAGAAGCCTCACTAAAGCACTAAAAGGTCTGGGGAAACAAGAGCATAAAAGCATCTGAAGTCCCAAACCATCCTAAATACTGGAAAATCACCCGATATCCTATTACAGAAAAGAAAGATGCTTTATTTCTTTGGAAAGACAGAACACTTTTCTCATGCCAAACCACATACTGAAGACAAAGAATACAGCTAATCATAGAATGTTGCAAGTTGGAAGGGACCCATAAAGGACCATTGAGTCCAACTCCCTGCTCCTCACAGGAAGACTTAAAACTCAATCATGTGACTAAGAGCATGACTACTCTGTGGAACACCTTTCAGAGACTGACAACCCTCCCACTGATGGAGCAAAATCTAACGTCCTGTCTGAACTTAACCCTGACACAGCTTCATTCCATTTCCTTGGGACCTATCACTGATAACCAGAAAAAGGAGGTCAGCACCTACCCCTCACCCGCCCCCCTTGAGGAAGTTGTAGACTGGGATTAAGTCATCTCTCAGTCTTTTCTTCTCCAAGCTGAAGAGACCAAGTGACTTCAGCTGCTCTTCATGTATCTGGCCCTTAAGACATCCCACCATCTTTGACACACTCTTCCTCTGGACACACTCTTGGTAGATGCCCTTCTAATACTGAAACACCCAAAACTGCACTGGAGGTGAGGGCACACAGGCACAGAGCAGAGCAGGACAATCTCCTCCCTCAGCCAGCCAGTGATGCTGTGCCTGATGTACCCCAGTATACGGCTGCCCTATGGCTGCCAGGGCACACTGTTGACTGATATTCAACTTGCCATCAGACCTCCCAGATCGCTTTCCATGGGGTGGCTCTGCATCATCTCAGCCCCTACCTTGTATGTCTAACAAGCACTACCCCATCCCAGGTGTAGAATCCCTCACTCGCCCTCGTTGAACTGAGGGAGTTTATAGAGTTGCTTAACATCCAGCTCTTAGTCTATCCAGATCTCTGTAAGACTTCTCTGCCCTCAAGGGAGTCCACAGCTCCTCTTACTTTAGTACTATTGGCAAACTCAATGCACATTCAATTCTTGTGTCCAGACAATCTATAAACAATTGATCCTGTGGAGCCCCACTGGTGACTGGCCATCAGCCCTATGTAACCCCATTTACTGTAGCACTGAGCCCAACCCATCAGCAAATTGTCCACTCAACGTGATACAGGCTTCTATAGCTGTATGCTGGACATTTTTCCCGAAAGAATACTGAAAGAGAACATACAAAAAATTTTGCTAAAATCCAAAAGATCAATTTCAATAACTAAAATCACCTACACACTTTTTCCACATCTCAAGCTATGCTATTATTCTCCCAACAAGAAGAGGATACAGCCTATTGAGGAATTCTGAGAGGTTTTTTTCAAAGCGCTTTTCTGACGGTACATGGAAAGTAATCATGAACCACATGTTATGACAGTTTTGGCTTCCCTACCCAAATAAAAGCAGCTCCTAGTACAGAACAAGCCTCAAACTGCTCTAATTACAGAGCCAGTTAAGCACACAAGCAAAATACACCTGCAAGGAGATCCTAGAAACAGATACTGTCAAAGCAATTTAACACATTAAATATTGAACGCTCTTCTCATATAGTATTCAATAAACAGAAGGGTGAACTGTGTTGTCTTTTTATGTAGTCTTTTTGTGCTTCTGTAGATTAACTCTACTTTTCAATGCAAACAAACCAAGAAACAAAAGATAAGTCATTTGTGTATGAATCAAAGAAAAAAAAAAAGCCATTAAGGAGGAACAAAAGTAACTGCACAGAAGATAGTCCTACATTTCAAGTATTTGGCTGTGTAACACTTGCAAAATACTTGATAATGATAAATGGATTCTCATTTCTAAGAGCTGCATATAATGAAAAAATTTTGAACCATAAAAATGAGACCCTAAGGTATTTTAACAAATCTGAACTATATCTCAGAATTAAAATTCAGACATCCAGATGATGATAATAATAAAAAAGTCTTTTAAGACTGCTTTCTTAATGTGTTTAAATACCATCTTTGAAAACCTAAACTGAAAAGGAAGCATAAATTTAAACCAGGTTTTTATTTAACTGTGTTACCTCGAAAAAGCAGTACAATTCTAAATTTCTTAACTTACATGAAGAGATACTATCTTTTAATAACTACAGAACATAAGAAAACCCAGCAGAGAAAATACTCATACCATATCAGGTCTACACAATGAAAGAAATTACAGTATAAAACTGGTGAAAGGTAAAGTGTGGGTAGTTGGCTACCTGCAATGATTTCCCCACACTGAGCTCTAATAAGGCTAGAAAACTTGATCTCTTACAGAGAAGTACTAAGAGATATATAGGGTGATGATATGTGAGTGGAACTGGATAAAGTTATTCCTGCTACGTTAATCATACAACAAAATACGAGTGTAGAGAGTGAGTGTAGGTTTTCCACCCAACACTTAGAGATGGTTGGATTTTCTAATATTTGATCATTTGTCTGGTATTTTAGATGTACAGATAAAACAGAAAGAACCTACTCTGTCCACTCCTACTACATGATCAGATCAATGCTTTGCCTTGGGCTTTGAGCATGGGCAGGAACAAAAATGAGTCATCCCTAAAGGTGTAGGCTTGGAGCACAGCAGGCTGCCAGCCTGCAGAGATCTGCCTCCACCAGCTGCATTAGCTTCTTGGAGTTACAGCACATTTGTCCAGATTGCCATCACTGAAAAAGCAAGTTACTAGAGTTAATGTTCAGTTGTTATTCAGTCCCAAAATAGCACATCCATCTGCTGAAACAAGTGTATAATTACAAGACTTACTGTTACATAAGCCATTTATTCCATACTGTTCCCTTGTCAATTTTGGAAGGTGCTAAGCCAAATTCTCTTCTGGGGCTTCCCTTCTATGCAATTTCGATCAACTCATTATTCAAGCCATTATTTTGCTATTAGCAAGCACAAAACACCAAGGGAATGCATCTAAACTCTCAGGGAGAAACAATTAATCTGCAAAAGGGCCCACTGATCACTGTTTCCTGAACCATCCAATTTTGGCCAATCATCCTTCTACAACTCCAACCTACACTGCAAGTCACAGCTTCTGCATGTGGATGTTCAGAAAGGTCCTCTGAGGTTGAGGACAAGGTTAGCTACAAGGCTACAAAATTCTGTCTAGATGTCAAAATGCCCTCTCTTTCAGGCTTCCTCCCCACTGTTTTTAGGTTTCCAGTATCTTGAATCTTCCTCCTAATTTCTTTTTTCTCATTCAGAGATGTGGTAGTCTGTCGCCCTGATTTTTTCAGCCTTCTCTTCTGTTTCACAGTTTCATGTTTTGGGTTCTTTCTCATGCTCTGGTCTGTAAACACAGCCAATGTCATTGTATAGTTTCAAGGTAGTTTTCATTCCTGTTCTTAGAGACATGGACAGCTGATGGACAGTTGTCTTGACCAATGGGATGGGGAGAGGTGTCAACCTTCTCCCCCAATCCCTGGCCTTTGTAGAAATACTATATAATAGAGTCAGACTTTTAAATAAACTTAAAATTCTTAGTTCATGCCTTCTGATCAAAGTGTGAGTGTGTGTTTGTGTGACGAACTGCATCAGTAGTCTAATATGTGGCGATAGAACTGAGACTACAAAATTTCAATCACTTCTTGTTAGAACTTTTAGCCTCACTTGATTGTTTATATTTAAATTCAATTTAACTGTGTGATTTTTTAACAATTCAACTGAAGGTCAGCACTCCAGTATCCCTGTATCTCCTAGCACCAGTTCAAAACACACATTCTTCGAATGCTGCTTGCCCTCTCCAGTTCTAACAGTGTGCTGAAGTAATCACACAGCACAATCACACTCTGCAGGCTCCAAATCAGATTTTAACACAATACAAAACTACCAGAAATTGCTGAGAGAAGTTATCTCAGAGCCAAAGAACAAAATAATTCACAATGAGCAAACACAAGTTACCAAATTCTATACACCTATAATGATGTTCACTTCATAGACAGCATAGTACTCCTGCACAGCTGAAACAAACATTAACGTAAGAAAAAAATATTCTAAAATGGTAACAGAAACTACAATTCAGAGACCAGAAAAAGATATAAATGTGTCTATTACTAAATTCTGAAAAAAAATTCTTACTGAAGAGGTTTTCATAATCTAGAGAGCAAAGATAGCAAAAATATAGATAATATTAGGTATTATTTTATTATACAGACTTAACTACTGAATGCTCATTTCATCAATGACATTAATTAAAATCTGAATTCATCTTTAACTTTGAGTATTGTGCTTCAAGCAAGAAGCTGGTTCAGAAAACAGAATCCTATAGAAACTCCTAATGGTCATGCACATTAAGATTTCAACATCTGAGCAGACAACCAAGAGTCTGTCCTGATGCCATGAAGCTCTTAACTTGCGCACCTATGGATTCCAGGGTCTAAGCTCAGCAGCTCACAGGCCAGTTAATTTAATTCTTCAACAGCACATCCAATGACCATTGAGGCTTCATTCTATTTTTCCAAGATATCTCAAGACTCTGACTTCTCTTTGAAACAAAAAAGAATTTATAAAATGAAGAAAAAGGCTTAATACAGATTAAAATTAATAAAAATGAAACACAGTGTAATGCTTACATCTTTGTCAACAACACACCATAACAAGGCATTCATTAATTTTCCCTGTTATGGGAAATCAGATCACCAGAACAACCTATATTAAAAATGCTTTTTTTGTAGTTTTCATGTTTTTCATGCTTATGTTTGCCACATGAAAAAAGTTATTATTCATGAACTAAAATTGTTTTCAGATAATAAGAGATATGCTATTATGTAATAAATTTATGGTTGCCTATGTTCCAGAAATAGCTACTCCTTTAAAAGAGGAGCCATGAATAGAACATAGAAGACTAACCGGACTGAAATCGGCCAAACAGTGGAACAGTTCACATGCTATTTCTTCACAAGTATGTATCTGCCCAAGGGCTTTCAATAATGGCAATCACTGAAGTATATAATGAAGCAAAATTCTACAAGTCTGAGAGGTCTATCATTGTTT
This sequence comes from Donacobius atricapilla, assembly GCA_013397315.1. Taxonomy (NCBI): domain Eukaryota; kingdom Metazoa; phylum Chordata; class Aves; order Passeriformes; family Mimidae; genus Donacobius; species Donacobius atricapilla. Next base: position 576,377 of record WBMY01012014.1, read on the forward strand.
TTTCCCTATGAAAAAAATGTATTACCATTTGATATCTATAAGGAATTCTGCTACGCCTTGCAAGCTAAGGTAAGCCCAGTCTTGCATCTAAATTTTGTGAGGATAAAAGAAGAACTCCAGTAACCATGATCCTTCCCCCAGGTATGACAACTCTTCCTATGACATTTGACAGAATTAACATTTATTTATATGGATCATAAAGCTATACAATATTAAGCAACTTTTCACAGCCAAAATCCTGTGCCTTACATAAGCATGAAGCATAACACTTGCCTTGAGAAACCACTGTTGTCAATAAACAAGGAATCCAGAGAATTCTGTAACACTTTATAAATATAAAATATTACCATAAGATATATATAAATATATTTTGATGCTTTGAGGCACTAGATCAGGGTAGCTCTATTGACACAACTAAATTCATTTGAAAAAATCTCTAAGTTGTCAACTTCAGGCATTTTTTTATTATTTAACTGATAAATTATTAGGAATGTTTTGGTATTAATGCCTTGCTTGACATAATGACTGATGTAATAATTTAATGTACGATCCACTCACTAGTATATCAAATATCAATTAATACGTTAGCATAGCATACCTTGCAGGAAGAAGGGGAGATATGATAAATGTTGTCTTAAATTACAATTTCCCCTAAACAAATTGATACTAAAGTAGATGCATTGGATTAAAATTCAATAGATCACATGTAACTCCTTCTTTCTGAAATGAGGAGAGGCAACTGTTTTTCTTCTGTAGTCACACAGCAGGCATTTCATCAAATTATCTGTGTAATTAAGACATTCCTTACACAGACATTTCCACAGAACTGGAACCAATGCCTAGCTCTAAACCACTGCAAGAAACAAATCTCCTTCGAAATGAAAATACACTCTTGCTCATTAATATTACTTGTTACCCTTGTCTGTACTTTTCCAGTGGAACTACATTTGCAAAAGATTTAAAGCACAGTTTTTGTACCTAATTCAAAAGCTTTTATGAAAGTATGTATGCTCTGAATCCAAAAGTATCGGGATAATCCATGCAAACTTGATCAAATACACGTTCCAGCATAGTGCTCAAGAACAGATAGCTGAGTTATAAAGAGTGACCACAGACCATACAGGATTGAGATACCTCTACAGTGAATGTCTTATACACTAATGTAAAATTGATCTAAAATGTTACAACATTTGTGTTTCTTTTCAAACATTCTGAGGTCTCCACGGTATCTGCAGGACTTCTACTCTGTAAGAGCAATTAACCGAATTGCATCAAGTGATCATACAAGAAGCATACATGGTATAAAGAAATCATTCCTCTTGTGTTTGAGATGGACAAAAGCTCTTAAGGAAACAACTTCATTTTTGTGTAGCCTGGATATTAACTATTTTAGATGCATGTTGTAAATATTATAAACCTAAACCGGAGAAAATCATCATATACCCAGCATTCTACCACAGTGATGCTGGGAGATGGGACAGGGGAGTGTCCATATTTAAGTACGTATTTAAGTGAATGAGCATTTCTAGGTTTTTAAGATTCTTCTACTGTTAAGATTATCCTTTTACAGACAGCCTTTGAACAACCTGGAAGGACAAAGGAAAACCAGAGCACAAAGGTTAAATAGCACAAAAAACAGAGAGAAGTACTTCCGAACAGATACTAAATTGCACTCCAGACTTGTATTAATGGGCAAATAATAATAAAGTCTCTGCAAAAGTTTTAAGTCATCAACACAAGAAATTTGTCAAGGCAAAAACAAATTGTTGGGTAAGGGAGCAAGAGAGCGCCCAAGGAATTATCTACAGTCCTGACATGTTTCTTTCAGTCCTACAGCTTTGCCTTAGCACAAGCCATTCCATATCAAGTTTAAGTATCCTACTTACTTTATATAGCCCCTGTTACCATAGTATCTAACCACTAGTTACATGAAATAGCAGGTTCCACAAGGTAGAAATGCCACAACACACATTTGGGAGGGGGGAAGACACACAGAATGGTTAAATGTCTTGCCCAAGATCACACACAAAAACCCACTCAAAAGGAAGAAAATAAATGTGTCTCACAAATTTCATACTACTGTATGTATTTTGAGTGGAAAGGGAAGATCAGTAAACAAATATTGAGGATAGAAACAGATTTTGCTCAATCTTTTCATTAAGAGTTGACCTTCAGTTGAAATAAAATCAAAAAATAGTTTTGACTCCAGGTATCACAGTATGTAAGATAGAATTATTAAAAGGAGATAAACTCTCAAAACTAAGTGTTGGTTAAAGTTCAGCCATTTAATAGATGACGATATGAAAGCAGTGAATTAGGAAAAAATGTGTCCAAAGCCCCATGTAAACAATACATTAATTCAGAAACCCACAAAAAAAATCTTTTTTTTTTAATTGTATTTGACAGACATCTCTTGAGCAAGAATGCATACTGGGTCACAAAGGAAAGATTTTTGCTTTCTGGTTGCAAAAGGAGGAGCAGTGGAAAGAGGAAGCATCTCCTACCAGTTCAGCACGGTATCTCTCAATGAGTTTGGGAAAAATGTCAGAAAGGACTGAAGTATTGTTCTGTCTGTACTTGCTGTGAGACTCTCTTAACAGCAAAGCCCTTCAGCTTCCTGCATTAAGATTTCTTTCAAAATTTTCACCTGTCTTTTCTGTTTAAATATAAGCTTTTCAGAGCAGAGATTCCTCCTTATTACTTTCTGACCTTTCCACCTGGCACCAGTCTCAGGTGGAGCTTTTAAGTAGCAACATACTGTCAATGCAGGAGTTAACACCTCACGTTTAAACATGCCAGTGATTTGTTTTCAAATTACATGTTTTTCACCATATGAACTAACACACTGAATACATACAGTATGAATGGGCAGTATGAACCATAAGGTTTCTCTGACTGTACTGAATTGTATGGCAGCGCATTTCTTATCATGCACTGATCAGAGTGATTTTTTTTTTTTTTTTCTCTTCATTTAGGTAGAAGTTTCTCCCAGCACTTACAGGGTCTACCATGTGAGTGAAGCTTTGAGAAACAGATCTGGATATTTTCTAACTAGGCAAAGGAAATTAAAGCAAGCTACAGGAGTAGATGCTGGACCAGACAAAACCACAAAATAACTTGCTTGCTCTAGTCGATAGCCAGATTTGCCACTGGAATCAGCTGCTATGTCCTAACAGCTTGAAATGGTGTGAACGGGAAGCTAATTGAAATAAATACAGAAATAACCAAACCATCCGTATTTCAAGCTAGTAAAGTAAGGATCCTGTGGCAGGAAAAAAATAGCAATGACACTGATAAGGCTTGAATAAAAAGCTTGAGTTTGGCTATGGATGTTCCAACGGCAGTAGATCTGGTAGCAGTGTCTGAAGAGACAGACCTCCCAGATGATATTATTTAAGTGCTTCCCTAAGAGGAAAAACACTGCTGTCATAGCCCTAACCCTTATGATTTTTCGTGACAGAGAACAGACAGATATAAGACCAATCAATCTCATAAGGCAAGCTGAGAAAACTGGTGATGCAGATCACACTTACATTAGACTAAATATAAAGAGCATCCATATAAAACATACACAGAAAGTGCTACCGTTAACCTTAAGAATTTAGCAAGCTAATAAAACATTAATCCTTGTCAAACTTAAATATCTTCTATTTTTAAGAGCTCATTTGGCTGCAAATGGCTGTCATCCCTAATCCAAGTACTGTGCTTGTAGCAGATGTTGCTTTAATAAAGTGATCTGTGCCAGAGATGCTTATAAAACTGCACACAACAGCACAGGATTTACTGCTCCAATACTCATCATCTTGGATTTTAGGTTCTGCTCCTCTCAATGGAAACCTTCTATTAGGCTGACAAAGGCAGATTTCAAAACAGCGAAACAGGATTTGGCAGACCACTGGGAATAGCTACAAGCATAAAGTAGTGAAGGGCATGGTCATGGTAATGGGCATGATCCCCAGGGCAGCAGGAACCTATTGCTTCCAACACCAACTTTATGCCAGTTGCTTGGCTATCATGTCAATCACCAAGGAAAAACAGATCTATTATGGAACACTTCTCATGAACAAATTCAATTGAAATTAATCAATAATTTCAGTGATATAATGGATGAGAGGAAATCGTTATTCTTGAGCCACCAGCTACAATCAAGGCCTTTTTTGTTGTGGTTTTTGACTTTTGGGTTGGGATTTTTGGAGGGTTTTTGTACATTGGTTGTTTGCTTGGTTTTTCTTCCTCTATGAAAGGAAGTGTTTACATACTTTTTTAACTGAGACAGATTTTATAAGACAGATTATCACCAGCCTTACTTATCACAAAGCATGGTCAGGCCACCACATAGTTTCCTATTCCTTCCCAGTTAGATCAAAGTTGTTCACATTTACATGCAAACCCTGAAAGAATTGAAACTACTGATTTATTCTCTATGAACTTCAGAACTATCAGGACAGAGGACATGATACTGAGGGGGTGACTCCAGAGACAAGCGAAAAACAGGACCTGAAGAACTGGCACAGCGAGTTTCCTTGGTTACATAGGCTGACTAAACATTCATACAATTTAACCTGCCTTGAAAAATGAAACACTTGTATTTCCTAAACCTACTACACATCTGGAAGTGCATCTCATGCATTTTGCAAAGATAGAATTAATGACATTTTTACCAGTTGTGAAGTCTAAGGTATCCCTTCAGAGAATATTCTGGAAGAGCGCTGAAGTTTGGATGCTTACATACAAAGTCAAATTAATCATTTATGCAATATTGAACCTTTAAAAATCTGCCAAAGTTCATAAGCAGCCACATGTGCATAAATATAAAAAAATCATGCCACTTTTTACAGAATTTTGGAAAAACTGAAAATCTGAAGAGTATTCTATCCTACAATTAAAAAGAATGCTTGCAATCAATACTGAAAATCAGTCTCACCTCTCATCTAGATTGAATTTCTGTGAGTACAACCCACAATTTACTAAAGGGCAAACTAAAGACATTAAAAAGTCTATGCACAAGATTTAGAAAAAAAAACCCTACTTTAATAATGCAAAAAATCTAGATTTTAGAGGGTTGTCACTTTAAGATTAACCAATTTTAAAGTATTCAACAGATTATAAAGAACTGCAGATTCTTACAGATTATTACAGCAATTTCCACTATAACTCCCCTTCAATACAGTACTGCCACAAGAGAAAAAAGAGGAAGCAAGGATATGAACTGATAAACAGAAAATAAATTAACACAAATCCAAAAATTCCAACTTCATAAATACTACCTACTTTCTAGGAATAAACTAATGTGATGCAACAGCTCAGGTTGTTTGCCTCAGAATTCACATAACAAAATCCAGTCATGTAATCTCCCTTGCCACTTAGTCTGTTATTCTGAATGTCTCTCTCCATGACAGACACTGTTCCTCCGATGATTTTCCTCTTCCTCCTGTCAATATCTGAGGCTTTTATCCTCTCACTGTTGTTCTCTGCCTTAGATTCCAAGATCATGCTTGGCTTTTCTCTTTACACCTCCAGGTGCTCAGCCACATTAGGGTGTAACAATGCCCTCCATCCCTCAGAAGTACAAAACATCACATCTATTTACTTAACTAAAGGTCAACAATATTCAGAAAGAACTGCAGTCAAAATTCAGATGTGTATTAAAACTAAAAAAGAGAACAAGAACGTTGTCTATGCTTGCACTATAATGTTTTTAAAAATACTTTAAAATATAAATGCTAACTTTCATCATGTTGAACTCATGAAATTTTATCTAGTTTCTGGTGGCATGAGGGGAGAAAAAGGAAGATTGATTTCAAGGGTCAAATATGTTCCCAGTTTCAGAACTAAGTTTCAAGACAATTAATTCTCAATAGGAACTCATTACACTTTGTAAATGAATTCATCTATTCACCATCACTCCAGTGACAAAGGTTCTTGATACATAGATTAAACTCTCAATTGAACCTCAGTTCTATCACCTCGTACTCTCACCTCTCCTCAAATTGAAAATACAAGTCATTCATTTGGAAAACCTATTAGTTCCTTATTAATAGAACAATGACCTTCTGATCAAAATGTCTGTTTTCCCACTCAGTGAAATATTTTGTTCACTTGAATTTACGATAGAGAACTGCCACAGTTAACTCTTTGCTGACAGTTTCAATGATATTTAATTACAATAACTTTACATTTGCATAATGCAATGCACATACACAGTAGCATCAGTTTAACCAGCAGGTAAAATCAGATATCTATTAAGGAAAGGACCGTGTCATTAATCAGATTGGCTTAGTGATCACTTTCATATCTCCTCCAGTTATTGCATGCCGGAGAACATCAAAGCCTTCAGGAGGAATTTTAAGAATAACAGAGGAATACTGAACAATTAAGAATAGCAGCTGACAGTTGTTTTCTAGTTGGGTCTGTTTTTTCGGTTTTGTTTTTTTTGTGTTTGTTTGTTGGGGGTTTTTTTTGTTTTTTGGGGACTTTTTGGGTTGGTTTTTTTTTTTGGTTTCCACATGCTTTACATTACTGCTAAATCTTTTTTATAGGTGAAGTGATCAGTGCTATTCATAGTATACTGAAAGCACACCACTTATATTTATAGTATCCAGTCTGGCACAGTTTAATCAAGTTTTGGAAGAAGCCCTTATGTTATACACAGAAAAGATTGTTTAAAGGCCTCTTGGTGGAATTTCTTGGTGGTATTTTAAACTTGTTTCATGCTTTCAACACTGAAATCAGTACAGAAGAGGTCACGTGAGAGGTTTGCTCACTCCATGGGCTCTAATCTTTATGTGATTAGAGATAGGAGTTCAAAACCCAGCCCAGTTTTTGCGAACTTTTATACACAAAAGCCTTCTTATCAAGGGTGGTTCTAAAATGAGTCACTATTCATTTTCTGGTTTTGACCTTTTTTTTTTACACTTCACAAGGGCTATTATCTAAAATTCCCAGCTCTTAGGACATTACCCTGATTGACTCCAAAATTATTATCAAGGGCAAGGAAAGGCTGTTCTTCAGGCAGATAATAATTCATTACTGAATTTATTACTGAAAGAGTGATAAAAATACTGGAATGGTCTGCCCAGGGAGATGGTGGAGTCACCATCCCTCGATGTGTTTAAAAAAAGACTGGATGTGGCACTTGGTGCCATGATTTAGTTGAGGTGTTAGTCCATGGGTTGGACTTGAGGATCTCAAAGGTCTCATCCAACATGGTCATTCTGAGATTATTGTGTTCCATGTATTAAGATGTTTATTAGCATGCAGTTTCATCAAGATAGTTCACTTATCTGGCTGTCTGCAACCAACAACACTCTTGCTTCAAACAATGAAATAAAGGTGGACGATCGAGTATTTGAGGAAGCTGGCTTTATTATCAGGGAGTTGTTGATATTATCTAGTCTTACCAGTATGTTCGATGCTGCTCAGCATAGTCCTAAAGCATCCTCTCCTAACAAGACTTTTCAGCAGTTAAAATTTTCATTCCCTGCCTGCGATCTTCAGAAAGAACAGCAATATTTGCATCGCCAAACCTTCACCAAGTTAACTATGACATCTAATGATTTACACATGTATACCACCGTGTCAAAAGTGGAACACTCCTCCCTCAGCCCTAATATAGTCACAGCGCAAGATTAGATAAAATTACGTTCTACATGACAATGAGAAGACATATTCAGAGTGTTACGTACTGAACAAGTGGCTAACTTTCAGAGAGACTGCATGTACATTTCAGAGAATTGTATTCCTGAACTTCCACATGCTCTAATGTTCTGATGAACCTCTCTGCATTGTGCCAAACCATTGTCAGCAGTGCCAATGATAGGGGACAAATAACCAAGGGATCAAATTGTGGCACTCACTCAATGACAAACAGCAACACTAGACTGAAATTGTTCTAAAACAGTGAATACTGCTTCCAGCTACCATTTATGCTGTCCTTTTAATGCACTATCTAGCACATTATACTGTGTCTAATATAGGATCTCTAACGTGCTCCTGGTAGGATGATGTAAGAGAATCTCACATGAACAAGTAATGAGGGACATTTCCAGATCACATAGAAGCAATTCTTTATTTTGAGTGAACTGCCAAGAGCTGGTGGTTTAAATCATAAAACCAAAATGAGTAGTCAACAGTCCTTCATTATATAAGCCAAACAAAATCCTGAAATCATAGAAAGAGGAAATTGTTTCTTTTGTAAGCAATCTGGAAGTGAGAACAGAATGGTTTTGTGCTGTTAGGAACACTTGCACCAGTTGCAAACAAGCAATTCCTAAAACTGAGCCCAAGGATTTAGAGATGGTCAACTATTAGGGCAAAACACTTCCTGGTTTAAAACACAAAACTACAAAACATGGTAGAAAACAGAATCGGAAACACTGTTGGCCAGTTCCCTTAGACATCCTTATTTTCAGTAGTAATTTCAGCTGCCAACTAATCACAAAATCGCCCCTGTAAAAACAGTAAGAAATGATCATACCTATAACTCAGATAGTTCGTAGGCAAGAAGTAACCTGGATTAGTCCTCCTAGCCTATGTTTTTTTTCGCTGATTTCTTTCATATGCCCTTTTATTCCTGCTTTATCTCACTCTAAACGGGTTTTACACAGACTTAATCTTTCACCAACAAAAACATGAGGCACTACAATGGGAGCAATTTACGTGGCTAATTGCTGGTTTCAGTTGCTTGAAAAGTTTAATTCGTGGGCTTTCTTTTTTTTTATAGTTACTGAAAGAGACATCTTATGAAATCTAGTCAGGTTGTCCTAGTTTGTACAACATCGGATGAACTCCCTCTTAGCCTAACAGTGTTTTTATTTTTTACACTAACAGAAAAGCTAACACCATTTTAGATAAGACATCTGTCAAAATACTCCTTTCAGTTGGAGGTTCTCTCTTGTTATTCTGGTCTTGGGCACGTCAAGATAAAAGTTATACAATAAGGAGAAAGATCTACAAAAACCACGGCAAAGTCAAACAGAGCACTACTTGCCCTGAACTTTACTTTATTGTCCTTTAAAGGGCTGCCAAGGGTGGGTCCCATGAGTCCTCAGTCTAAGAATAAACAGCATTTATTGAGATGATGCATTATGCCAGTGATAAAACTTAATTTGAAAAAAAATCAGGAAAAGCACTAATCAAAAACCACTTTTGCAGCCTGCCACAGGAAGTGATAGCACAGTGATGTGTGAGAAAACATCATTCAAGGGTGCTGAAAGCAAAAGAACTATTAAACTCTGACTTCACAGCTGTCAGAAACAGAAAGGACACGTTGCCTTAAATGACCACAAAAAGCCACAAAGCTGCATGCTGTGACCATCGTGCCCACCCGTATTCATCTAGAATGGAGTGCACGTGTATATTTTAGGCCATCATGAAGGAAACCAGGCAGGACCTAGGATTTCCTGACATTTCAAAATTTAATGCCCACACTAATGTAAAGTGAAAACTTGTTTGGATTCGAAGATTGGGTGTGGGTTTTGGGACATTGAGGGGAGAATGGGATGTGCAGAACAGCACCATATTAAATGGAAATTCATGCTCAGAGAATGCATATGAAAAAAAATGCCCTGTTTCCTTAGAAAGATCACAGTGAACCATAGCAGGAAAAATGCATACTTACTTTTATAGCTCAAAACCAAAAAACAAACAAATGCCCATAAACCACAGACTAAGCCTCTGGAAGCAATACTAATTTGGTGCTACAGTCCACAATCACGCCCTGATTTGCTTCAAAGGCTGGTCTCACCTCTTGCACTAATTTGCAATGTTCATCATTTTTTGTTTGTTTTAGCTTCTGCTACCTATTTCCTCCTTTAGTGAGCAATTAGGGTTACATACCTTAGAACTAAAAAAATCAATTGCTGATAGAAATTTCTTGGTCTGCCTCTAAATCACATTCTAATACAAGATATCTGCTGTATATCAAGACTACTTATATATTTCAAGAAAGGGCTAAAAGCAAATGAGCCACAGGTGACACTTGGGTCAGGACAGTAAGAAGTTTTAACTCTTCAAAAGCAAATTGTTAAACATGCTCAGCTTCCTAAATTTCATAACCAAGTTCAAGCCACAAGATTATTGTTCAGATATGTGCATAGATAGAGCTTTGCCATATATACATGGCTCTTTATGGCTCTTGAGATTTAAAAATCCATCTTAATTAAGTAAACATACTCCATGTGTTACAGATGTGTGCATACAAAACAGAAATGACAAGACTGACAACGGTTACAGTGGGCTAACAGCATCTTAGCCAGGTCCACTGCCACAGATTTCTCATGCAGGAACTAATGCAGCATTAACTTTTCATTAGCTACAGCTTTCTGTTCCCACATCATGCCACCTACATGCGGCTGCTGCATACTGCTGCAGCTTCCCCATAGAACACTAAAGCACTGTGATTCAGGGACTGCCAAAAAGAGTTCTAATGCTGGTTTAGATACTGTATGAAAATATCGACTTTCAACTGGATGTTATTTCTAGAAATCCTTGTCTCCTAAGAATTTACGGTGGGGTTTCCAAATCCAAACCAACATATTCCACTTGTGTTGAAGTCATGCAATAAAGTAGCTCAATTTCACTGGCTTTTGTCAGTTTTGAAAACAGGAAAACACTAAGACATTTTTGTTGTTGTTTCTGGGAAAAATGATTGCAGATTCAGTGAATATGGTTTTTCCTGAGGGCCCTGAGTAAACAAGAATCATAACAATGAGCAAACACAACAGCCACACACTAACACAGCAAGATAATGAGGCAACCAAGTACATTCTCTGCTAGCTACCAACAGAGACTTCCCGTAATTAAACTAAATGTCAAGCAAGTTAAATCAACATCAATTCCTTGGATTCAGGGATATACACAAGTAAGACTTATTTCTATTTATTATAATTCATAGTATTTTGTGGAAAGGACTGGATATAAGCATTAGAGATATAAACAAGGCTAATCAAGACTACAGTCAAAGTGCATTTAGTAGGACTCTTGTATAAATCTCATACAAATCGTATGGCTGGTTATATTTTTCCATGCATCTTTGTTTTGTCTCACAAAGTTGTCGAAGGATAGTCGTTTCCTTATAATTTTTTTTCAAAAACACTAGATAAAAATAGGATTTTTATTGCAGAGGAAAACTTCTTGGGGTTTTTCATTTGCCAGCTACCTCTGAAATAGTTTAACTGAACTAAACTAAAGCGTAGTTGGAGTAATTTCAGCTTTGTAAAAGATGCTTTACATGAATATAATATATTGAAGACTGAAGATGAGGTGTATTGGCACACACGTATCATTAAAGTTTATCCTCTTTATATCATTGCTAGTCACATTTTGCCTGGAGTGAAATTATATAGGCAATGTTCCTTCTGCTTTACAGGAAAAATAACTAAAATCATTTGTAATTTAAACAATTTGAGATTCTTCAGAATATTTGGATATGTTCAGACATGACTACAATGTAAGGTGCAAATGGGTTTTGACAAGAGTCTATATTTCAGGGAACAGTATCTTCAAAGTTTTTAGGCATATTTTTAAGTTCATGATGGCAAGAATAAATTCTTCTCACTTGAATTTATTTAAGAAGGAATGGGAAAATATATGGTTCCCATGTGTAAACAAGGCAACAATGACTTTTGAAGTAAGAGACTTTCAGCCATTAAATATCTTCTTCCATGGGAAGAAGAGTATATCCAAGGGAGATACTTTTTATTCCTATCCAAGAAGGTTCTGCCAGCCAGTGACTATGATGAAATACTGACTTCAGCATAATGCCATGGATATCAGCCATAATTTCCACTTAACAATGCAAAATTGAGGACAAGCAAGATCAGTGATGTTGCACAGCACATCAGTGGCAGAGTTCATCCCAGTTTGCAATCTTAAGCCACAGATATATATTCTTTATACATACAATATATACATACAGATACCCTTCTAAGATGTTTATGTATAGAAAAAGGTACATATGCACACACAGTACAATACCTATTACTTGCATCTGCCCCTTAAAACAATTACCTCAGCTTTGATGATCAAAAGAATCAAGCCAAATTCAGTTTCGTCACAGCAAATAGCAAGACCCAGACAAACTCCGCATAATGGGAACACTTTCTACCAACTCAAAACCATAAAATTTTAGTGCTGATCAGGAATTGAAAACACAATGTGACAGTATATGCTTTTAATTTAAAAAATCTTCATACTGGCTTACTTCTAATTCTGCCTTCCTCCTCTAATATTAAGAATGCCAGTAAACAGGACGATAATATTTACTTATTTTTCAAGCCAGAAAAAGGTGGACTATAGGAGCTGGAACCAAGATGATGCTCAAGCTGTTCACAAACTGGAAAATCAATAAGCTGTAATATTTAAAGAGTTTCACTGAAGATGTGAAATCAGACTGGAAAGTACATAAAGCAGCATACTCTAGATATTGCACAGGATTCTATAAATTAGCTCAAGCAGGAAGAAATACATGAGCATTTTACATGCTAGCAGTATCACCTGCATTCAGTCCCGTAAAATCACCATGGAATTAGGAAAGAGATGACATTTTTAGTTTTTAATAAACTCTTTTCAGTTGGAAGGATCATTCCCCTTTTCCTTCACCCAAGAAGGCAACTGGATCTAAAAGCAAAAGGGGCCAAATGTCACAGATTTTCTTGTGCAATGCCATGAGTCTTGCAAAGGTCTCAGGCTCAGTGGGGCTCAGTGATCTGTCAACAGAGCACAGTCACTGGGTATAGAAACAAGCCCAGAGAAATAAACAGACTTTCCTCCCACAACCATCACTACTTAGTCTTTACTAAGCCATCAAATATTGCCACTCTATCAAGTCCAAACAACCAACTTTGCTCATTACATCCTCTCCATGTCCACATCTACTGGAAACAACAGTATTTCAAATGCCTAAAGATGCTCAAATTTCCTTTTCAGCCTGGAAAAGTTATCCAGCTTCACACTTAGCACCTTTTAGGGCATTTCACTCCAGAGGCTTCCACAAGTAATTTAAAAAGAGAAAGTGTTGGGGGTTTTGTAGTTTTTTAATAGGGATAAAGTACAAAAGAGAGACAGTATCAAAATTGTATAATGTAGCTTAAAGACCAAAGCAGACAGAAGAAAATGGGGACTTGAGAGTTAAAAAAAAAAAAAAACCAAAAAAACAAAAAAACATGAATCAACACAAGCAAAGGAACAGATGGAAGGCTGGAACTTCAGATCATTTTGCTTTTAGAGATTCCAATGTAATTCTCTGCATCCAATGAAGTAACTGAATATGTGGTTAAATAAGCAAATAATACTGCCATAATACCAGGTGCAATCATTCCTTTACTTAAAGCATAGAATTTCTAAAAAAGGGATTCTTCCACTTTTGGTCAGGTGAACAGACTGAAAATCAAATTATATGTTGAGGAAGAGATCTAAGAACATAGGAAGTTTTATACCCTCTAAGCTCTATTAGAAAAATAATTTTAAAATGCCCACACTTTGCCAACCAAAATTTATTCTGTACAATTGAAAACAACAGAATACAAATAAAATAAAGCTTAGTGTAGGCAGGCAGGTATTCTAATGATGCACTGTACTAAGTGTACTGCCAAAATTATTTAATTAGTTTAGTGGAATCCAAATGACATAGCTAAAATTTATTTTTTCAAATTCCTTGTTATTAAAGACATTTAGTATGGTCCCTCCTTGTAAAATGTTTCAGACTAAGCACATAGGATATCCTTTAGAGATTTTAGTAGACAGCCGTAAAACTGACAAGTTGCCAAGTTTTGGGGGTTTAAGTTCCTTTTACTTGTCCTGTCACAGATTTCTGCAACTGCTCAAATTATAATCCTGCCATGCAGATTGAGAACAGAACTACCATTGAACAATAGTTCAATGTTAAGCATTGTGAAAAATGAAACAAAATACACAGATCTAGAGTTCCATAAATTTACTATTCCATTATTGCTTTCGGATCCTTAACCTTTCTTTTGTACTTATGCATTAAAATGTTCCACTTGATCAAAAATCACATAGCTTCTCCAAATTGTCTCTGAGTTCAGGAGATAGAGGGAGTGCTGCACAAAGATCACACAACAAAAACCATTCTAAAGACTGCATTAATGCTTCATCTGTTATTAAAACTTTAAACTTGGGTAATGAAAACCACAGAAGTTCTCCTCAGAAAAACTCCCTTTAAAATCTGGTTATGATGACAATTTGACCTGCATTTCAGAAAGTTGCAAAATTTTGAGACTTTTAGGATATTTTTTGCACACATACCATTTGTGATGTATTCACTATATCAGTATTAAACATGACAGAAGAAATGTAAAGATAAAAAGATGTAAACCCCCTGAATCTGCTTAGCAACAAGGTATAGGTGATGTATAAATTCCTTAGCTAGCAGATAAAATTCACAGTCTGAGGATTACAGATTCTGCTGCAAGCTATTAAATTGCAGAATTATCTTCCTAAAGAAGTGCAGATGTTTGATCATCTGAATGACTTGAACCGGACTAGACAAGACAGTGTCTAATCAGTCTAGAGCATACAGGCAGGTATGACAGCACCGACTGATGCTATTATCACCATCCATATATCTAAATCAAAGAGGCAAATGAGTGAATTAAGTGCCCTAAACCATCTCTGCTTTGTGAAAATTGTTTTTTGTGTTGTTTTACATGTGGTACTATTTTAACTGTGTCCAATATTAATATTTAATCTGGTGTGCTGTCTGAACACAAGGTGTTAAAAGTCCAAGAGACATTACAATGCCTTTTTATGATGTAAACCATCACTTAGCAGTTCTTCATCTTAAATCTTGACTGTGAAGGAAAAAAACACTCACACAATTCTCTTGTAATAAATGCCAGCGAACTGCAAACATAAATGAGGACAAAACCCTGTCAAGGGACAAATGAAGAATTAAACATCTGAATACCAGAGCTCTGCTCCAATGCTAACCATTAGACTGCAGAACTAGGTGGCTTTGTTTAATGATGGCATCAGTTTAAAAAGACTTGTTCCATAGAAATAAGAAAGTGATCAAAGAAATTTAATTATCATAAAACTTTTTCCAAGAGGCAAGAATTTCTTCCAAGAGAATGATTATATTATAGCTGCAGCTTTCAGGTATTGCGTGTTGTTGCAATAAATATTCTGTGGAATGGCTTGGGTTGGAAGTGTCCTCAAAGATCATCAAGTTCTAATTTCCCTGCCACAGGCAGGGACGTGTCACTAGACTGGGTTGCTCAGAGCCCCCTCCAGCCTCGCCATGAACATCTCCAGGGATGGGACATCCACAGCTTTTCTGAGGAACCTCTTATCCATCCTATGGTAGGCTTTTCACAACACCGCACAAAACAAATTGTGCAATGGTAGGTCTGAAAACCTGACAGGTAATCTTGGAATATCTACACTTCATGGTCTTAATGACTACTGCTTAAAACTCTTATTTAACTACTACATTATTTACAAGCAGCACAAAGTTCACTTTAACTTTTCTTCTTGAAGTGTTCAGCAGGATGATGGAGAAAGTTAAGGAGTCTACATTCATATTAATTTCTGTACTGGCTCATATTCCAGAATTTTTTGGTTTGGTGTTCAAGGTTTTGGGGCTGCTTTTTGTTTTGGTTTTTTGGTTGGCTTTTTTTTTCTTTTTTTTTTTTTTACAACATTTTAGCATACATGTCTTCTTCTATATTTCAAAGCCTAAGAAATTAAGCACAGTAAGATTAACAATATCTTTTGCTAACCTTATTGGGGGTTTTTTCCCCCACACTCACGGAACAGAAATTACTTCAACTGTTATGCAATAATATTACTCTTCTTTTCCAAACAGAGGTAAAACAAGAGCTTCCTAATACACGCCGACAGAACTGGCCAGGCATGCTATTTAAAGGTAATACTATTTGAAGGCAGGTTACCTCATCTGAAAGGGCCAGGGGAAAAAACCCTCTAAAGTAACCTGTCTATGCAATAGATCCCAGGGGACTTCCCCTCATCCAAGTCAACCTCATGTAAAGACAATCATAAAGAAGGCATCTGAGATGCAAAGTAAGCCAGTACTAAATATGCCTAAGTTATCCTGCCTTGAAAGGCTGCAAAGGGGTATCACAGATATTATTTCTCGGTGCTAGGTCTTCTCCAAAATAAAATGAACTCATAAATCCCTTTTTCTTATTACTACAAGACAAACAGTCAGAATCACAAAAGCATGGGATATTTCTTCCAAACAGAATAACTTGGCTAAATAGTCTTACAAATTAAACAACTAACTTCAGTCATGAGTCTCTGAAACTGATGCAGCGTAAGATCATAAAAAGAACAAAATAAACTGTTCAATAATCAGGCAGAATTGAATCAATACTCACTTCTGATTTTGGCTATTGACTTCCTGGGTAAAGTTTCATTACAAAATTTGAGTTTGGCTCTCATATCCCTCTTTCCATCTTAATCAAAGTGAAAGCTCTCTAAAAAAGCATTTGCTCATGTTCTTGTGTCTGCAGTGCCTAGCTCTGATTTACAAGACATGATGAAAATGTTACAGTTTTTCTGCATTTGTTCCCTAAACCTAGACCAGGTTTCTGTTACTGACCTTTTTTTGCCCACAGGGACTTATTAAAACAGTAAGAGCTACTAAAATAGCTTTCTGTTTTATTAGTAGAGCAAACAAATTCAATGTTTTTTACGTGAGACTGATATGACAAATGAGTATTCATAGAGTAAATAAATACACATGAAAATATAACAAGCATAGCCTTTACATTCCAAGCATAAATGAGAAAAATGATTTAAGGGGGAAGAACTGAATTTATTGAAAATCTTTATTCTTGGGCTTTTTCTTTCTTTCGGTGGTAGGTATTTCTGCCTCTTATATGAAACTCCAGCATATCATGGTTCTGACACTATCTCTTTCACAAAAAAGAAAAAGGATTTTATTGCTGGTGTTGAACATGGTTTCAAATGAAAACCATATATGAGAGTTTGTGTGAAAATTGAAAGAACCAAGAAAAATGGATCAGTTTTTCCATATTAGTATTCAAATATTAAGTAATGAAACATTCTTATCTAATGAATGAGCCATACCTCAGAAGATCTTAAAGGTTAAAAAAAAATGGTACTACATCACTCATTTGCTCTTATAAACAGCCTGTCCTGGAAAGACAACTTTTGTCAAAATAACTGCATCTGTAGCAGGACACCTGTAAGTACAGACATTTTACCAATCATAGTCTTGAGTACTGTACCAGAGGATGGAGGAACTCGAACAAGAAAAAAAAAATTTTTAAAAAGATTTAATTCAAAAAAAGCATGAAGTCAGTGTTTCTCAAGTGGAGGCTCAGTGGCCCATGCTCATCATCCAACTGAACAAAATATAACGGATTACAGCGCTCCATAGATAGTTGCATATAACTACAAAAAATGTTACTGGGACAAGCCAAAGGTTGCTGGCTCAATCTAAAAGCAGTTTCCAGGTTATGCGTTGCAACCATGTAACTCAGATGAGTATTACCACATACCTGCCAGAATTTATGTTAAGCAACTTTTCTTCTCTGGCATTTTACATGACTACAAGTTAAATTTCCAACCAGACTTAATTGAAATCATTATGTTGTCAAGATATTTCATAATATTAACATTGGATTGATAGTCTTTTCATGTAACTATTTCAAAGTACTTCTCAAAAGAAATGCTTTGCAATTTACTATGTTAATTAAAACATTACCAGATCTATTGATTTTAAAGGAAATGTTGACACTAGTATAATGCTTTCCTTATAAAACATATTACCTTTTCCACAAGACTGGCTTAACCTGGCTAAATATGGGGAGCTCTAGCACAGTAAGACAAGAAAAAAATGTATAAATTTCCTTTTCCTTTTCCAACTACCATAAACTGAGCTGAAATGTGCCTCCCATGCAATAAAAGTCTTTTTACTTCTAATTGCTGCCTCTATTCTATGAAGTACTATGAGAACTCATTGCTGCAACGGTCACATTAAAAACATGGTTTTCTGTAACTACAAAAATAAAATATTTTGAGGAAATGAAAAAAAACCCCAAGCATTGAGCTTTGCATTATAACTTCCCTTGACATTGCTTTATTTGATAGCAGCATGAAGGTCTCTAAATGGCTGCCTTTAAATATTTTATGGAAAAATCTTATCAATACACCAATACATGGTGTCATGTAGTAGTAGGAAAGTAGGCATGATTTCATACAAAACTTGTGTTTTTTAACAATTGTCACAGAACACCAAATCTGTCAACAAACCTAGTAATTTTGCTATTTAAAATGCAAAAATAAAATTCAACTTTCTTTTTTACTAACAAAACACCGATTTCTCTATGCCACATTGAAGGACATCAGCATAGCAGTAAAGAGAAATGTCCTTACAACAAAGTCAAAAAAGAAATCAAGTTATCCAATTCCACATTTAAAGCGGGTATCTTTGCCTCACTGTAGTGCAAATGAGCAAGTATTACTTCAAAAGACTTAACAGAACCACTAACCAAATCTAATCCTTATACTTTAAAACCTACGCATACAATTTAAGTAAATTAATATTATAGCTAATCCCTGCTCCCACTGGAATCAGCAGAAGATACACACAACCAGGAGTTTGTGTTTCCTTTGCTTTCTTTTAAGAATATACTTACTGCAGTACAATATGTACTAATAGATACTCGTGTCCTTGGGAATTACCATCACACAGATGTAGTTCCATGTAAGCAGGGGTGTCACCTTAACAAACCTTCAGTTCAGCAGGAAGGGCACTAATAGATAACTGTACCAGAGAAGATATTTTGCCGAAACTTACTGGTTCACATTCTCTTCCTACAAAAATGGGGAAAAAAAAAAAGTTCGCTAACTTCACAGAATTCTACTAAGCAAAAAATGGCAAGGCTTCCATAGGGGGATAAAATTCAGGTTTAGGAATGCAAATGTAATTCTCTAGTCAAACAAATGAGAAAAGACCTCACTGACAAGTTGAAAAGTTTTACTAAAATTCACAGCATCAGTTTTCCATCTTGAAGCTCACAGACTCAGACTGCAAGTAAGAGCACAGTATCTCAACACTGAAAAGCTGTCCAGAAAACTGCAAATACTATACAGAACCATATAAAAACCAGAATGTCCCCAAATTCCTAAGAACCTGCTTCAGCCGAATTTTTCCTCAAACTTTAACTGTCACTACTATTAAATATTAATTTATGTTCATATCTGGTCCAGTCAAGGGAAAGGCTTGACAGAGGTACTTTGGACAGAATTTAATTTCTATTCAACAGCATCCAACCTTGAGCCTAGAAATTCTCTAGAGGATTTTGGCAGGAGAGCTCTTCTGCTTTGATTTAATTCTAAAGACTGTTCATCTTCCTTTAAAAAAAAAAAAATCCATAATTAGCTTTACATTACCAATAGGCCTGCACATTTATTCTCTTAAAATTTCTTGTAGGAAGACAGGTGTCTGCAGTTCTGATAAAGTTTCATTTGGCTCTCTGACAGGAACAGGCTCTTCCAAATACATTATCTTCATGCTCAAATATAGCCATCTACATCTGTCCCCAATTAAACCAGTGTAAATATGGATTGACTGAGCTAACTTGAATAACATTACAAAGTACAAGACCAAAACTTGACCCAGAAGCTAGAAATTAATTTAACTTTGTGTTTCAATATGCTTTCAGTCTTACAGTTCCTTAGATTTTCCTCTGAACCCTTTTTTAGCATTTTCACGAAGAATCACACTACGTATTTCTGAAGCAAACCAGTAAGCAGGGGAAGGTAACTCAAATAACACACTTGTCAACACTTCTGTCAGGTAATTTATGCTTTTTAGGCATTTTTGGCATTGCTATCAAATAAAGGCATGTATTTTGTTTTTACAGTTCTTCAAAGTGTAACTGCTTATGACAGAGACATACTCCTGTCAAGTTCTAGTACATGGAGACTTTCAAATTCAACTGGTTTACCTTTTCTCTAGGCTAAAAAGTAAAAAATATATAAACACAGAACAAATCAAAATTTAATAATATTTGCAACCAGTACAAGAGGTAGAAGTACTAATTATATGCATTCATATTTAATGAATGTGGCCCAGGTGACACTAAGTTCTTTATAGTCAATTATTCTTTTTTATTGCATTAAGCCAACTTTTCACATCTCTCTTGCCAAAACTAATCCAGCATAAAAAGACCAGAAAACAGGTTCAGGAGGCACTTACTGTATTCCTTTAATGTCTAAACATTCTTGGGCATAATGCTATATTCTGTGAGAGAAATGGAAGGACTTTTTATCATCCACAAGAATAAAACCGTAGAAAATGTTAGGAAATAACAGGCATGTACATGGCTCCCTGGAAGTGTGAGAAGCAAAGATACACTGTTTCTTGGAAAGCAAGGCACGGTTTCTCAAAATACACTTTTTAATGTTTGTTTCAATTTAAGGGTAAAGCATGAGACTAACAAAGCATTTCAGACTAACAATCCCTGATCTGAAGCAGAATCCTTGAAACAGCCATAGAAACCTCCCAATCTGGTACAGTCTGACGCATTCAATACAAAAAGAAAGTATGGTCAAGATTAAAGAAGGACCTAGCATTTTGAATGTTTAGGAATAAACCTGCTGAACTGATAAAAAAAACTATTATTTCCCTCATTTGCAATAAATGATATGATGAACCAGCAGGTAATTAGTAGTTCATTTTACAGTATTCAGGTTGTATCAGGTGCTGTCACATTAAAAAGAAGAAAAGAGTATGTCTTAACTTAGTAGCAAATGAACTGGTTGAAATATTCATTAAGAATAATGTAAAAATCTAAAGAAATATAGTGTCATTAGTACCACCCTCCTGAGTTTCCATTACATAAACACAGGACTTTGTGATTGCCTAGCAAAATCTCTCTGTAGGGTATTTTACTGGCAACTACATGTTATATCCCTATACAGCCCATGCTGCCATGATTTGCTGACAAAAGGCTGGGAGTCTGAAAATTTGAATCCAACCATATCAAATAGTGATGCCTTATTTAATGCAAAGAGATCACTTGATAACAAAAAAGAAAAAAAAACAACCCAAACAAAAACCAAACCCAACTGTGCCAAACCACTTAAAACTGTTTGTTCTACACTTTCTGTATTACTGTCAAAAACAATGGACCTTTTTATATAAACACCTAAATAACACTAAAATACCAATACTCATGTCAAGTCAGAAGTTGTTGCAATATTAAAACTTACTTAAAAAAAAAGGGCAAGAGGATTCATACATACTCATCACTGTACCTGTAAATGAGACTTAATAGCAGATAATAAAGCTATTTTCAATTAGCATGCTAATTGTGAAAGTGTAACAAAAATGAAGATTTTTCATATATTTCTATTCCTTGAATAATCAGCAAGACAAGTAGATTGCAGTACAAGTGCAAGCATGTGATGTCAGTATTCTTAGCTACAGGAAGTAAGACAAGGCTCAAGTCTCTCTCAATCCAATGCTTACTTTGTGGCAAACTAAAAGTTTTCAAGCTTCATCTTATGCTTTTTCCTTTTATGCTAATTCCATACCATTGAATTAACTCATGATAACTGAACTAGTTAAATAATTTCCGTTTCATAAAACCAGATTTCACTTTTTTTTTTTACTCTACAAGATACATTGTCTAAGTGAAATAAAACATTGCACACAGGCAAGCTTTTCATTTGCAGAAATAAAACAGTATATTTGGATATGATGCAATAGAAATGCATCATTAAAAAATGGTCTTTTATAACAAGCGCCATTAGATATAAAGAGACCATGAGCAACTAGTGTTGATGCCCAAGGCTTTTTTCAAAAGAGAATACAGTATGTCTAATGGACTGGCAAGGAAAAATTCAGGTTGCTTATCTGCCTGCACCTATCAGACCCAAAAGAGATTTTAAAAAAAGCAGAAGTGCAGAACAAAACCATTAAGGAAAAGAATCTGTATAGCAAAAATATTTTGATACAGGAGTATACAATCTCCAAATGCATAATATGGAAGTAAAAATCATTCATGTACAAGTATACCAATTTTTTACAAAGAGGCCATATGCATTTCATAATATTAGATTGATTTAACTATATGACAGAAATGTATTTTGGACCAGAAAATGTGTATTAGGAGAGGGGGGAAAGAAAAAAAACCTAAACAATTAAATTCCTGATTTCACTACTTTTTAAAAGCTGATTTCAATGTTTTTGACAAGCATGGGTAATTAATCTAAATCCCAATTTGAACAGAAACAAAGGAGGAATACAAAGTTTAGTTGCAAGTTCTAAAAGTCATGCAAGTTACTATTATACTTGAGAACAGAAAACGTCCAACTTCAGCAGTCACATGCTGCAGCTCCCAATATTTTTCAAGAGTGACAAAAAATGCTTAGGAAATTGAAAGTTTCTCTTGTGATCCATACAATCTATTGTGAATCATCTAGATGATAACTCAAAGACAGAAGAGTTTTCTGCCCAACTAACTCCTCTAAAAGCTTTTAGCCAGTGGCTGACAACCTTTTCCAGCATGGAGACACTTAAAATTTTCTATTGTACTTACAAATACCAAACAGCAACTGTAAACCTATCATTGGTTGACTTGATCTCCTTAGTTACTTTTCATGGCCATCTGAAACAGCAAATTGAAAACCACCAACGTATCCAAAATAATTTTGTAATATTTACCATGAGAGGAAACAAGGCAAATCAGAAAATGAAATCTATAGGGAAATTATTACAACAATTTTTTACAGATGGATATAAAAGGACCTATGGGTTTCTCCAACACTTGTCTGTTAAGGATGATTTGCAAACCTTTTACGTTCTACATGCTGATTTACATTGATGTTTTGTAATAGGGACTGTGAATTCACATCTACTT
Organism: Donacobius atricapilla; assembly: GCA_013397315.1. NCBI lineage: Eukaryota > Metazoa > Chordata > Aves > Passeriformes > Mimidae > Donacobius > Donacobius atricapilla. The sequence continues at coordinate 599,257 of WBMY01012014.1, forward strand.
CATTATTTTTGATATTCTTATAAAATCCTCTAAGTACACCAGAAAACAACTTTCAAACCTTCTCTGGCCATGCGCAGCTTGATCACATTAATTGAAGCAAATCAGACGTAAGTATTAATGACAAAATTTGCTCTGGCCATGGTTGAGAACAAAAAACACAAAGCTGCTTGAAAAAATAAAACTGAGCAAACTACTATAATTTTCAAGAAATCCTGCTGAATTTCTTAGAATTCTTTGATTTGGCTGAAACAAGAGAAGTGACTGTCCAGGATCTGTTAACATATGCATGGGTGCTAATCAGAAGCATGGAAAAGACATGGCAGCACGGAACACAGTCCGGACAGCCCAGTGACATCTCAGCCTACACAGACCAAGTGCCAACTGCCCTGATGCCATACTCTCTAAGGCTGAAGTCAACCTTACAGCATTTGAGTAGGCTAGATTTAAAAAACCAAACCAAAGCATCCAAAGTTGCAAGATTAGACTTACCCCCTTGTCAGAATGAACAGATTAAAAAATGCAGAAAAAAATAAAATTAAACATTTGAGAGGAATGTTACAAACATTTTGCATTGTCTCTAAACTGCTGACAATACACTCATACTTTCTACCAAGACACATAGCAATAATTTCTCAAGGGACATTCAGCACGTTCAGAACACGTTATAGGATTAAATACAATGGCTGACAAGAACCAAGAGCTTAGTATTTTGCAGTAGGCTCATGACAGTATCGCATTTTGTATATCGCAACAATCAGATGGCTCACTAAAATCCACTCATCTCTACCAAAGTAATTTTTGCAAGATTTTACCCCTGACAGGCACAAACTGATTTTTTAACAGTCTGTAGGAGTTACATGTTTTTCAATGAGGGACTGTGGGTATCTGACAGAACTGATGGCTTAGTTTGCATGCAGTCTACACAAGGCAGGATCGGGTTCCACATTTCACTTCTAGTTCCCAAGTGGTATCGCCACTCTCAGCAGTAACAAGTACACTGTGTTTGAAATATTTTTAAGTTCAGACCAGAAATAGAGGAAGAATCAGATTGTATTTCCTTTCCCATTATATATTTACCTTGCCTCAATTAAGTCAGTTTTGCGACCCACTCCTCACAGTCACAGCAAATCCATAGCTCATACGAAGGCATGGCAGAAACTGCCTTTTCACCCACTTATCCTAGATAGCTCTGATGAACAGAAGCAGTCTTCATGAGACTCAAAGGGCTGTTTCAAACTTCTGAAAAGTTTCTCTTGTGATCTTCCCTACTCAAAACATTTCTCCTAGCTTTATTCCAAGATAAAGGAAATCATCTGCAGGATGACTAACTAGGAAGGAGGAGCAGGATCATTCAAGCAGTCAAGGAAGTTTATCCCTTAAACTCATGGCATTTTGCTGTGCATTTATGGAAGGTTTTGAGAGCTTCCAGCTTCTAGGTAAGACACGTGGAAGAGGCAGTTAATATTCCCTGATTTTTACTTCTAATTGATAACTTCTCCATCCCAGTTTCTACCATTAGCTTACCTGCTCCCTTTTCAGAAAGCCAGTGTTACTACTACTACAGATTCAACCAAGCCTTCCAAACCTTACCAATACAGACATCAGACTTCACAGGAAAAGTGGGACTTTCTGCAGCTTTAGTAGTAAGCTTTGAAGTTGTCTCTGCTGCAGCATTTGAAGCTGAAGCAAAGCATTAATTAAAGCAGAGAGGAAATCTCCTGTGCCAAAGCAATGCAAATTTAAGGAGCCACATAAAACTACTGACACCAGGAAGGAGATGCTGAGAATATTTCTCAAGGAACCTGTGAATATTCAAGTAAATACCTAAAAATCATTAAAAAAAATAATAATATAAGAAGGAAAAGGAAGCTGATTTTGATAGACAGTATTTTGTGTGAGAACTTTGCTGAAGATCAAAATGGAGATTTTTTTTCTTTTTACCACAAATTCGTTCCATTTACCCCATGCCTCAGAACAAATCATTGACGGTAAGAGCTGTACAAAAATGTACACAGGATTTTCTTCAAAAATATTCATTATCACATCAGTGTTTTGATTACAAGCACAGTTGTTTCAAATACTCTAAATACAATGAAAAAAAAAAAACAAACCCAATATTATCAACTGCATCATCAGAGCAGGCCTTCACATGGAAACAGCACAAATGCCTTAGGGGAAGCCATCTGTCTCCTGTAGTGAGCTTTGTAAATATGCAAAATTTGGTTTGTATCTTTTGTTCAATACCTGGCTATTGTCAGTGGCCCATAGGTGGAAGGTAAATTTCCCCTGCACCACCACTTCTACCACGAGAATCAACACAGCATTACCAGAAGGCACATTTCTGTATTTACACAGTTTCATTCCAGATTTATGCGAGAAACAAGCAGTAAAAACTTGCTCTTACTTATGTTTGACATGCAAATTCAGCAATACAGGTTATTAATAGTGATAAAGTCTTACAACAATTTTTCAACGATGAAGACTTGTAAAACAGAAGTTTACCTAAACCAGTTTTGCCATCTGAATAGCAACCATGTTCTTGACTTTCTCCAAATAATCACACCATTCAAAACTTGACACATTACTTTAAAATGTGTTTGCTTTTCTTCATTTTAATGACAGCAAGCCATGGATACCTTAATTTACACAAGAAAGGAAGTGGTACTTGCAAAAAATGTTAGCAGAAGATGTTTCTTTATCACAGTACGAAAAGTTTCATGCTTCTAAATACCATTAGAATGGTTTCTGCACGCATGGTCAACTCTCTAGAGGTCACAAAAGTGGCTGCAGCACAGCCCAAAGTCTGAAGATAACTTTACAATGGGTAACTTCCATAGCAGCAGCTATAACCTGACTGAAAATAACATGGACTAGGCTACAGTGAGATCTGGCTTACAAAAAGGAGGCCTTTAGGAATTTTAATAAAGATAAATTGCCTGTGTGGTGTATACACTAATTTTCTATTTTTCCACCTTCTGAGCTAAGAATTCAAATGCAGTGTGTTAAGTCCAGTTCTGAGTATATTTCATGTCATTTCTTTATGAAATGTACTGTTTATTCTTTTCTGGATTTGATTTTACCAGTACATGTACCTTATGCTAACCGAACCCAATCTTCACATAGCAATACTTAAAACTGGTAAAACTGAGTAGAAAAAACACTGTTTATGTTTGATTAGCCATATAATTCCTGAACAACCTCACAGAAAAGAAAGTTTAAAATTAGCATATGTTAATCATAGAATATGCTGAATTTGAAGGGATGCAGGATCATTGTGTCCAACTCCTGATCCTGCACAGGACACCCTAAGAGTCACCAGGTGCCTGAGAGCATTGTCCAAAAGATACCAAGAAAAAAAAATACTAAAAGCAAGCTGGTAGGTGAAATAATTTATGTCAGCCACCTTTATTCCCATATTCCAGTGTCATAGCTGATAAAAAATTGCCATCTTGGTCCTAGATATCACCTCATATGGGGAAGTTAGCATGCTGTTATTTTTTGGGGAAGTTAGCATGCTCTTAATTTAGTTTAACCACTACATTATTTAAGTACAATATCCATTGAAACTACAGCAGTTTCCCAAAAATACAAAGTACATCAACAATCAGAAATGCTACATCTAAATGTAGCTCCTATATGCACAATTTAATAATGCAGTTTTGAAGACATGTGTGCAACAGAAGAACTTTCTCACAAGACTCTGGGCAGAAGCCCACCCTTTGATCCAGAACAAAAAAGCCTGCAAAAAAACCCCTTGCAACTGTCAATAATAAATAAATAATCAGAAAATGCATAACTGGAACTTAAACTAGCTGCAGTTACCATAGAAACGAACAAGACTTACTCAACACTTCCTACTCTATTCCATTATCATTATCTCATGAACTTACATGGAGAACATTGTTCCTATTCCTATGGAAACCCTGGAAATAGCCCACATCATCGTCACAAACTCAGGCAATCTAGAACTCATCTCTTGGATTCATTTATGCGCCACCAAGGCCTATGAAAGATTAAAAATAACTAAACAGACAAAGTTCATTTCTCTACAGAGACGAGCAGAACCTAAACTGTTCCCTACGAACAGCAGGTAGGTAAGTACCAAACACTGACAAGCCATTTATAATAATCTCTGAACATCTGCAATGATCAGATCTGTGCAGTTAGACTGACACACTGTAAGGTACATTCTCAGCAGTTTGGGCACTGTCTTCTTACCAATACCCTAACTCAGGAAGACTCTGCCCTTTCATCCTTATGTCATTTCCCTTATTTATTGACCACAATGAGGAAAAGGGAACCTTTACACAAATGTAATAGTATATAATCTAAAATTCATAAGTAATTCTTTCCATCTCCATGAACTAAAATAACTAAAAAAAAAAAGTAGTAACAAACAAAACAAAACCCAAAACAGAAAAAAAAAAAAAGAGGACAGAAAAAAAAAAATAAAAAAGAAGAGGGATGGCCCACAAACCAAATCATACCGTACCACTCAAGGCATGGAACATCTTGTGCTTCCTGCCTGTGCACAGTCACATCTGGAAGCTGAGAAAGACTTTCCCTTTCTCCTCTAAGTTCAGAAACCTAGACCACAGCTAAAGGGAAGATACACCACGATTTATTTTTGCCTGACAAGGGGATTCTGTAAGTCCCACCAAACTTTGCTTAATTATCAAAAAAAATTGTCATGTCAGAGCCAGTAGACTGCAAAACCAATCCTTTTATCAAAGAATGCACGTGCTTCACGACTGAAAAACTAATGTCATATTTGCACTTGTAATACTTGGGCTTGGAATAGTGAGAGTATGAAAGACTAAATCACTGGAGCATGCATTGAATTTCTATTCTCTAGTCAATTAATATATTTTGTTCTAAATTAAGTCCTATTCAGACTAATTGCATCCTAAGAACATTACACATGCTCAGGAAAAAAAAAGTATGTTAAGTTCACAAGAGGATTGGTTACAGGACATTTCCAGGATGAGAAAGAAAGAAAAAGAAAGAAATTTATGAGAGTTTTGCTTATCCTTAAGGAAATTTATTAAGCTTCATATATAAATTCTGAGATGTTGCATACTCATGTTTGCTCAAGGTTTCTCTTCCTGCTTTGAAAATCTAGGGAAGTAGCTGATACTGTCAAGAAAACTGTCAAAAAATGTCTGTGTATACCAACTGCACCTGCTTCTCCAATTTCTTATGTGTCAAATACCAAACTATCCTTTCAGCGCCTATTCTCATTAAGTAAGAAGACAACAGTCACTGTCTTTGGAAACAGGGAGAAACCCCAAAATTTCTGTACTGTTAAATTTCACTATGGCAGCTAGACAGCTATTCCTTATCACAGGAGGCCGTGGGGATTTTTCCCCTCAACATTAAAAGAATTTGAGTCCTCTAATTTAGGAAAAAAAAAAAAAATAGAAGCAAATAAAAATCAGCAAGAACAAATCTAGTTGTGAAAAACACTGAAGAAAACCCAACACATGCAAGCAAACAAAACCAAAAAGCATATAAATACCTGCATATATTTCCCAGGAAAATTTACTATAAATATTTATATAATTAAAGATCCACTGATTTTCACCAAATGAGTAGTGAGGCCCTCTACCATTTTTTAATAGTTCTTCAGAAGTCCAGTTAAGGGTCTACAGGTTTCCATAAATTGAACTGTGTCAAATTCAACAACATATGTATGAGTTTCTTCTTTATATCAAACACTCCATCTAATTAAGGAAATCTTTTTCTTCTTACCCAAATGATATAATTTCAGGAAGCAAAAATCAGTTCATAAACATGTTTAATTTCCTGCATCTTGAGATTAATTATGAATGTATCTGAGTCTTCTTTGAGAAACCCACCTCAGTAAACTGATAGTTCCTTCATCTATGGCATTTTACAGCACTTCAAAGTAAATCAGTATTTCCCTGAGCCGATTTTAAGTAAACTGCTACCCTCTACTGTTTTTTATATTTACGCCACTCAACATCAAATGCAGACAGAACTGCATGGGTTCAATTAGCATGTTCTTAAATTATGTGCTTATGCAATTTAACATGGACACATTTTTAAATCATATGTCAAATTCCCATCTACATTGTTTAAGAACAAAAGTCACATTTTCAAAGGTTGTGGCATCAAGAACATTACATTCCTGTTGTGCTTCTCAAAGCGAAAGTATGAGGAAAAGATATTCTGGACACACAACTGTAGGCACCATGCTTAGCCAACTGCACTACTTCAAAAGCCAAAAACAGTTCTTAAGTGAAGGACATTCTGCCTCTCCTTATACAAATCTCTTCCTCCAAAGCCTGCCCTTCAGATGAAACTCGGTAATGTGAATATTTCTTTGTGCCTAAACCACTTACGAAATGTTAGGAATAGAAATCAGCTGTAAGAATGTCTATTTCTATTTCAGTACTTTACTATATTCACATAAACTACTCCAACAATTCAGTATTAGTACAATCCCATTCACATGCCACTTTTACATCTCTTACAGACAAGAATTACAGGCTAGAAAACACTCAGTTGACATAATGATAGGCAAGTGACAGTGAAATGCTTTGAAAATTCAAACCCAAATTTAACTATTTGAAATCTCCCATTCTCGTTTCTCATGATGCTCTGAACAACAACAAGGTTTTTATTTCTCCTCTTTGTTTAGCTTTTAAATGTAATTTTCCTTCTAATGAATGGAATGGGAGGAGAGGAGATGACACATATGGTTGGGTTTCTTCAACATTTATTTCAGGTACAGAACCCTTCCTTCCCTCACAACCACCAATGAATTAAACATTTTTAAGAAAACTAGAGGGAAAGGAAGCATCTCTATCAAAGACTTCAGTGTTTGTCTCTGGACAAACTGAAAGGATTAAATAAATTCATTAATGGTCGCCAATGACTCAGATCATGAATAACAAGTAACATCCCTTACTTTCCAGCAGATGCACTAAAACACATTATTTTGTAAATTATGCTGGGAAAAAATTTTCTGACTTATAATTTTTCAAGTAGTTCTATTACTACAATGTTGCCCAAGGCCTTCAAGTCTGCATCTGTTGTATAAATAGAAATATTTTATTTCACTAGAGAATTGTACAAATGGTCCAATGCCAATGTCCAATCTTGTAGTACACTACAAAGCTATGACCTTTAAACATGTATGTTGTCTTGTATTTTCCATACTGTTGGCCTTTGTCTTCTTCACCTGTGGGCAGCCATAAAGTTTAAAAATTAAAGAGGTAATTATGGGAGCACCCACTATTTAAATATTTGTTTCAATATTCACAAAGCACCTGGACAAACTAATACAATAAATTAGAAAGCTGCTTTGTAAGGTTACTAGGGAAGAAATAAAAGCTAAATCAGACATGTTAAAGATATGGTGACAGAACCAAGAGAGAGTTCCAAAAAGCAGCCCTTTTAGATTCCACAAACAGCCCTTGACATTCCACTAACATTCATTGTGAAGAAAATGCCTGTCCAAGTAAGAATAATGATGGGAGCTTTTCCCATGAGCAGAAAACACAAATGAGCTTCCACTTTACACTGAAGTGTGTTCCACGCGATGCTACCTTGTCTCCTCCACTTCCCAAATAAACCCAGGCAGCAATTCCACAAAAGCCTTCAGGTGATCACACTGAACCGAAGTTCAACTGTAACTCTCTTCCCAAGTCCATCTTCATTGGACTCTTTTTAAACTTATTTTATGAACATTGGATGTATAAGATTACTTTTAACTCTCACAGTGTAAAAGTGTACTATAAGTTTTTTAGCTGCAGATATCTCATACAATTTTGATTTCACAGAATTTTGAAATCACAAAGTCTTTCTCTTCAGGGGAAAAAACAAATTCTGCACTTCAATTCAGAAATATAGTAGCTTGCAGGAACAGGCTGTATTAAATTAGTAGCAATCCATGATTAATTCCTAATATTTCCAAACAATACACTTCAACATAAATATTGATTTTATTTAGCTACATCCTATATCTAAAATAAAGAGAATATTACCCTCTCACACAAATTTTCATTGAAGCAGTTAACCTTTAGTAACTATTCTCAGAAATCAAAATTTAAATGAACAGCCAAATGGTCCATTCTGGAAATGATCCTCCATAAATTATATCCTGTCAATTCAAATACTGAATTTGACAAGTGCTACATAAAAATAAATGCACCTTTTTGGCTAAACTGACCGAAATTAACTAAGAGGTTCCATGCATCACTACTTATTTCTCAGCTGGTTAGGCATATTGATAAACCCAGATGTGCACAATGTGTGCTGTTATACCTTGACAAGACTATAAATATACTCTCAGAAATAACCTAACCCAATGACATCGGCCAGCTGGTCCCTTATAATAAATAAATGATAAACTCTAAAAATATCCCCAACGAAATAAATCAACTCATCAGACAGTGTTGATTAGGTTTTCCCACTACACTGAAGTAAAATTCATTTTATATTATGGATTTTAGGTTACGGTCCCAATTGTTGGTTTGTATCTGTGTTCACATATAAAATCAACACAGGGCAATTTCTGACTGCAGAGATGCGAGCAGAGGACTCTGTCTTTGGGGATTTCTAGCCTTGATATTTAAATTGGAACTAGAAGCATGACTTGAAGGTTTTTCATTTTTAATGCTGAAGATACCAGGAAACATGCAAAAGTCATTTTTTAGAAGACAATCACTAGAAGACTGTCAATATGGCAGCTGCATATAGAAGTGTAGTGCTAAAAGCAGCAAAGGAACGCGCTTTACAGCTATTGATAGAAGTCAGTAACTAACATTAAAAAGGGGAAGAATGGTATTTTTAGGAAAAAATAATCAAAATACTCTTCTTGCAGAACCAAACAGTAGAGAGGCAATTAAGTCACCTCAACTTTTTGCTGTAGAAGACCTGATTATGAAGTGCAATCTCTTTTCTTTACCTCCATTCCCTCCCCCATCCAAATAATTACTCTATAGCCCAAAACTAACCGACTCCTAACAAATGTAAACAACCAAAGTCACAAATCCCTTTTCAGTTTAACCCAGACTAGTTTAAAAGTTTCACTGGGATTTTCTGAAATTTTAAATGGGATTTAAATCACTTCAGCTTCTAGTTTATAAGTATGGGCATTCTAAAAAGAAAACTAATCAAAATTACATAGGAGAAGCTTTTTACTGCAGTGAACTCCACAGGAAACCCTTGCATTTTAGTATTTGACAATATGCTAAAGCAATTGTATTTAAATAAAGTGAAAAACTAAAAAGTTTTTTTTTCCCTTTAAACCACATATTATCATTTGTCTCCATTTGATAGGTAACGGCTCACAGGGTTGAAGGATTTCAATACCAACAAAGGAAAATATGAAGAAAACATAAAATCATTATTAGTCTATTGAATATATCACAAATCTTGCTGCATAGCAGATTCAGTCTTGTCTTTATTTTATAATTCTGACCACTCTCTACATTTGTAATACAGATTATTTTCCAAGTGTGCTTCTGTTCTTCCAAGCACAATTATACTTTCAGATAAAATAGGTCTGTAGTTTTAACACCTAACATGAAATTAATAAATTTGCTTTTTGTAGTTCAACATCATGGGGCCAGACTAGTGAAATAGGCTGGGGAGTGGACTGATAGTCCATTTTTCTTACTTGCTGTCACTGCCTCTCTCTTGCAGTGGGAATTAGTCTGCTATTTTACAGAGAAAATTGGGATTGACTCAGTTCTGATGCAACAAACCAATCAAAAATCCTCCACTAATGCTGAGACACAGTGCTTCTTAAAAAACGTTCTTTAAAATCAAAACATAGAAAATTATAAAAAACTTACAAGTACTCTGCCAGTTAATGTCTGGGCAGATATCATGACTCCTGCCCAATCCTTCACAGACGTCATCCATCCCACTTCTGCTGCCACATTCTCCTCTTTTTCATCTGTTGGTTTGCAGGCTCCATCTGCCTGTGTATCTCCACCACCATTGATCTTCTGGGCCTCCTGCAAAATAAGTATTTGGGTTAGTTAACACTTAGCAATTTGACAGTCAAAGTCAGTATATAGGTAGGGACAAGAACTGCTATAAAAAAAGAGAAAATCTGTCTTCTTGGATCCCCGCTAGGTGAAATTAAGAACCTACTTGGCCACATCTCTTTAGAAATAAGAGAAATAGAAATGCTCTGTAAGGTACCAGACTAACTAGGTAATAATACTCCCGTTGACATTGTATCTTGACATCTTCAAAACATATACTTAATGCCAAATGTACTGTATGTTCCTTCGTTGCAAGCAACATAATTGACAACAGCTCCGTATGCAATTACAGAGTTACATATAAATGAATTTGTCAGACATACGCTGAAAGACCTTTTGATGTATCAGTTCAGAATAATGCCTACTAGGTGTGAACATAATTTATGTACAATTTTAATTTCTATCATTAGAATTAATCATCTGAGTAAACCTTCACTGAGAATCATGATGTAACAAGACAGCAATTATCAAGTGTGAGGGGAACAAAATCCATCATAAAGAATCTGCAGGGAGCTGCCACACGATCAGTGAACCTATGTTTCAATGAAAGTGTTTAATATATCACAAGAATTATTCTGTCAGTAAGTGGCTCTCACAGAATGAAGAGCTAGAAATCAGAGGAGCCTCAGCTGCATCAGGCTCACTGATGAGTCATATGCACTGGAATTCATATCAGTCTCTCATGGATGCTGCAGCGAGGATGTTGTGTTCTGTAACTGCCTGCGATGTGCTACAGTCATGGGTGCTGCACAAACATCAAGGGAAACAACAGAACAGCCAGTGTGGATTGTACTGTGTTTAAATCATATCACATGCAAAGTATCAGACTGTAACATGAGCATGCCTTTGGTGACAGCCTAATACTAATGACTTCCCAAATACTTGACAAGTTATGCTAAACAAAAATAGGAGAGTCAGTAAAATTCAGTGCTGAAGCAAGTCCTGAGCACGAGATCTGCATTAGTGTTCCAAACACTCGGCACAGACCAACAGCTTGAAAGATCTTGTTTATAGATTACTTGTCTGTAGGCCACTAAGCAGGAAATCAATTGTCATTAATCCCCTTTGGGATATCTTTTACGCAAGAAAAGATGCTTGATATTGGTTATGTGATTACCATTACTACAGTAGAAATACAATCATGTGACAGTCAAAACCCATAGCTGTGAGATGGCCTTGAGGACACAGCCAGACACGAGGGTACAGGCACTTCATGAGAGTAGCAATGAACTAATAAAGCAATTTCATTCCATCTGTCTGCAAAGAACAGCAGAACAATGCTAAAAATGTAATATGGAGACCAACAGTTGTTTTTAGAGAAGCTAAACATGGCAACTTAATTGGCTAATCAGATTCTTTTTTTTGTTAGTTTCCCTCCCAGAAAGCAAGCTCTGTGTTCTTACTAGCGATTACAGCACTGTGTGATGTTACTATATTGACGATAACAAATTATTCAGTTACATCAGCAATTCAGTACACTTCCCAAGCAAATAACGCAACAGAAGTTTAAAATTACTTTGTATTTGCATAACTGGACCTCATTCACTGACAAATTTGGACACAGTGAATCAGATGTTTTGCACTCGGCATTGAAAGACATATCCTGTGCTGCACACGCACAACCTACAGAAATGAGCTCATTGCAGAGGACAGCGATGTACGACACGGAATGAGGCATTTCCACAGAGCAACGCTTGGCTGGAGCCAACTGGTGACCCAAAGCATCACAAAGCCATAGAGATCAGTCCCAAAGAAATGCCTTCACCACCATGAGGGTTTTGATGATAAACCAGGAAAGAGAAAACTAAGCTCTATGCTCCAAACAATATTGGAGCTTAGGCAACCTAGTCATAATCTCCAAGACCTCACTGGTCCTAGCTGATGCCCCCAGGGTCTCCGGGACTCTGATGCCCAGGACACCATTTCAGCCCCGTCCCTCCAGCCTTGGTTAGCCCACAGCCCGTTCCCCCTGCCTGACCCGCCGGCTGCGGTCCCAGGGCAGCGCCCACCACCCTGGGCAGGGCGCCGGGCAGGCCCTGGCCCACAGGAGCCCCACAGTCCAGACAGCTACAGGCTGCTGAAAACGCCACACATGCCATTTCTCCCCTCTTCCCACCAGTTCCTCTGCCTTTTGTAACTGCTAGAGCTTGTCTTTCAGACCTCTAAGCTCCACACACCAGATTTTGCTCCATGGTCCTCCTCTGCATTGCACAGTGAGCTTTTATACTCTGTACAAGTTTATACTGAATGGATTTCTGCGGTTTTCATAGCAAAGGAGGTATAATTATCTCTTCCTCTCAGATAAGAAACTGAGGTGGTGATTAGGTGCCTAACTCAGCCACTAGACTCCAGGCAGAGTTTGGATGAAACCAGTCTTTTTTGATCTTTTCACCCAGCAGCCCTGGTTTAAAAGTGCATGAATGAACACCTTGGTAAAAACACTCACAACCACAGACCTTGCTATAGAAAGCCACAGAACTACAGATCACTAAACAAAAAGCTGAATGAAAACGTCAATTTTATGTTAGTGAACTTGTAAGTATTAAGGTTAGAAAATTCTTTTATTGTCTACATGTTCCTTATCCCCAATCTTCCTGTCAATAGATGTGACTGCTCATAAGATATAAAAATTATTTAAAATTTCCTAGCACTCAATGAAATAGCAGGCAATTTACTTAATTGAAGGAGAAAGGTAGCTTTTATGTTTTGAAAAGGTTTTCATAACCTACAGTTCTTTTGCTGTATTGACTTTTGGTTGCCAATAGAATGGAGCAGTAAAACATGACAAACCTATTCAGTATTTGATTCTCCAAAGGTATTAAAGTCTGTAATACATTTGAATGGCCATATTTCCGTATTTATACTACTTATTTCACCTCTATTAAAATCTACCACCCATATTATTTCTTAATTAAAATTTAAGTAAAACAATCATCCCCTGCCAAGTATGATTTGGAACAGAATCTCATGATCAGCCTAGCTCTTGCCATTATTCTAGCTATAATTAATACGCAGATTAGTTGCTGTTATGTAATATTTGTATTCACTTGGGGTATTTCAAATTTTTCATCTGCATGGTTAGCTTTTTATCTTTTTTAATTGGCAGTTAAGTATTAGAAAAAGTTTATCCCCAAGTCATTATGCAATTGTGCAGAGACACTAGAGGAGGTTTAAAGGCTGTGGGTTTTTTTACACTGAACACAAAATTCAGTCCTGTTATTAAGTGTATAGTCTTGTTTCCTTGCTATTTCCTCATCTCAAAGCACTGAGTAACCAACACCAACATCTGAAAAAGGTGCTTAAAATAATATGGCAGTGATGATAGTTGCCTAATTATTGACAAGTTCAGTGTTACAAGTAAGGGATCTTTACACACTGTGCTTAACAGTTTTCATTAATTTAATTACTTGATGACAGGAACATGCAGGTAGATTAAGTGAAAGGCAGTATATTGTGAAATACATATTTTCTGAACTTAATGACTAAATGGAAAAGAGCATGATGAGATGGTGTGTACAGGAATCAGTACTCAATGTTCTACCAATGGCTTGAGACAAACCTGGACCAGAAACTTCAATGGTTTGTCTTCTATTTTCAGCAATAAATATTGATTTAGATTACTTAAGTTCTTGAGCACAGTCACCTTAAGAAAGAAGAACTCAAAAGGTTAAATTCACTCATAAATTGTTAACAGTTTTTAAAATGTTCCATTTCACCTCCTAAATATTTGATCTTTTTTGTTTATACAAACATATAACCACTGCATAGACACCTCATGCAACAACTCAACAGAAAATAAAATCAGAAAATTATTATGAAACCTTAAAACATCATCTAAGAATAATCTGTCTTTTTAAAAGCCCTAAAAACACAGGACACCATGAAGACAACCTGGAAAGTACTCCCTGGTGCATAGTACCTGGGTTGAAGTGTGGTAGAACAAAGAAAAGGATTTGATAATCCCATTGATCTAACATGTAACTAGCTGAATATCACACAAAACTCATTAAGTATCACCTGTAATAAGATACAGAGTATTGAGTCATGCCCACATCACTCAAGAGAAAGTACTATGTTCAATTTAAGCAGATGTTTAAGAACAGTAGCACCAATGAGGCAAACACAGTATTGGCCTTTGAACTCCACCCTAGATAACATGAGATGAGAAAGGGCCTCTCAGAATGGCAGCTGCTCCTAGTTTAAAGCATGCAATAGTTATTACAGTAAGAAAATATAGTTTGGAGCAGTTAGGAAAGGGTACTTTAGATAATGATGCCAGCAAATAGCAATTTTTTCTCTATTAACTGCCTTTCAATTAACAGCATTGCATTTCTAGAGCCTGGAATTTTAGGAAATGTTTTATATCACATCAACAACACTATGATAATGGCCATTCTTACAAATTAGGAACCTATATTTATGTTCATTTCCTTTTCATTTACCTGTTTCCCCAAAGCCACCAAAGGGTGCTATGTGAAGAAGAATAATTTTGCATTGAGACTATTTCTCCTTTCTCTTGGGCAAATGTCTAAACCACTGTGTTTAAAATTATTAGACTTCTATCAGTAATTTACTCCCAGGTATTTCAATACACTCACTTTGATATCTCCAAGTAAGGGTCTTAAATTTATATCAAATTATAAATTTATTAAATTTATGCTGCAATCACTGAAGCTGGGCAATGCACATTGAACACTAAGATTTCAGATACCAACTGAATATATTGCCATGGCAGATACCTTTTATCAGCTATAGTTACCATCCATAGTCTCCATCTTAACAGTTACTAAGTACCAGCTCATCCAGTGCTAAAAACAATTAAAACAAAAAAACCCTGCAGCTGTTCACCTGTTTCAGTATGGTTTAGGAAACACAAATTTTCACTGGAATATTAATAAACAAAACAAATGGCAATGTGAGAAACAAGCAGCCTTATGGAGACTTTTAAACCCCTTACAAAAGTCAGACTTGTAGGAAAGAGAAAGCAAAGGCTAAACTAACTAAATGTGAGGTAAGAGGTACTTGGAAACTGGCCTATCCACAGCATTCTTTGCATATTAGATTACACTGACGTCAGTTATCATACTGTAGCTATGGTTTGAGTTGCTTCAAAGGATTAATTATTGATACCCTGACAAACATCATTCCTCTTACTGAATAGAAGAGCCAGAATGATCTGTGGAAAACATGACTGCATTTTGCTCTCATAAAATATTCACAAGCCATATAAATTTGGTGTTTGCAAATTTGGAAGATCAAGAAAAATAAGTCAAAACTAGAACACAAAGGTTTTCTTATTAGTTTAAGACTAAGACGGTATACTCTGTTTTCTGCATTCCCAAGGGATTTCTGAGAAGCTTCTTACCAATCCTTACTTACAACCAGAGCCTTACTTTCTGTGCTAACCACAAGAATACCTTTTTAATTTCTCTTCTTGCAGTGACCATCTTCTCTGCTGTATTTGTGCCCACCTTCAGTAATCCTCGCAAATTTCACATTCCATTCATATTTCTGGTACAGGTTACTTGTATAAAATTCCCTTTTCACATCATTGCTCTGACTGACAAAAAAATGCTGCAGTAGAGGAATTAATTCTAAAACCTTGACCTGAGAGACAAGAGAAACTAGACTAGTAAAACACAGTGTTCCACCCAGGATTCCACAAATAGTACAAGAGTCTGTCAAATGAAGGGTTCTTGGGTATGGTTCTCACTTAAGAATATGAAACAGCAGACACCTACGTTATCTGAAATCTGAAGAAAGCACAAAAAGATACATTTCAAAGATTAAAAATTTCTACACATTAATGGAAGTGTTATAACATAATGCTTTCATTGATGTGAAACAGTATTTCCAAATAACTGAGAAACTGTCTGGCAGATTTCCATGCCAGCCTAAGAATTGAGAGGCATGCTGGATGTCCCTGTTCTGTCATCAAATTTTAAAGTCCTAAGCCACATTGTCTAATCTCTTCATGTCTTCACCCTGCAGCTACAAAACAAGAGCAACAACAATTTCTGTTGCATATAGATCTTAAAAAATAAAAATATGTAGTATTTTAAGTGTCTTAGTATTAGACAAAGACAGACAATGCAGGCATAATCTAAGTGAAATTACAAAGTAAGACACACTAAAAACCTACTGGTTTTTGGTAGACTAGTTATAGAAGACAATTAAATACATTAAGACAGATGTGTAAAAGAGAAGCAATTAAGAACTCCAGACAACACAGGGAAATGAAAAAGGACAAAATCCTTGCAAACTTACACACGTTCAAATAGACAAAAGGAGCTTTTCAAAAATATGATTGATTCAATTCAGCGGGAGTTTATATCAATAGTTATGCAAGCTTTCACTATAAGTTAAGAAGTCCGGATGAAAAATTTCAAGTAAATTTACTGATAAAAATAAGACTAAGTTTTCTTTTGTAGCTTCTGATTGCGTATCAGACCACATTGTTAGAAATAAATAACCTCTGAACTTGTCATAAGACTACGTAACAAGTGAACTTACCGTCTATAGGACGAGTCAGTGATGTACAGGTTAAAAGTACTCACTGAAAAGATTTCACAAAATGTCAAACTAATACCTAGCCTGTACATTTATTTTCCTTTTTTATATTTAACGGCCCATTTCTTATTAATTTCCTCTACAAAGACCAAATTATTATCACATTAAAAGAGTCTCTAAAGGCCCTTTCAATTATAAAGTAGCCGACAAGAGGGCAAACAAGCATTTCACTTTATTAATGGGGGCACTAAATCTAAATGAAATGACACATTTCATTATTCTCTGGTCCCTACATACCACAGAAATACGTGCACTAAGCAAACCAGACAATTACCACATCAGGCTTTGTCTTTAACCCTATTTTCTGTGTTTCAAGCCTTATATGGAGATCATGCTTTCGAAACACATTTTTAAAAGTCCTTTAAGTAGATTAGCCTTAAATATGATAGAAACTAAACTTGCAAAAATATATGAAGCAATTTTAGATGGGACTGAGTTACTGAAAATGTAGAAAAGGACTTAATAGAAAAGCAAAGAGAAGGACAGAAAGGTGCACACATTTTCTGTCACCCTCCTGTTCTGTTTCCTCCCACCTAACAGAAGCCAAATCAAAGCAAGCACACAACTGAAAATAAAATTTATACAGACGTTGCCGTGAGATGAAAACTGCCAAATTACTTATATCCTATCGAGTGAGAAGTACCAGTCACAGGTGACAAAACACTTCCAATATTTATCCAAAAGTCTGAAAGTGCTTCACAAATGGGAGAAAACAGTCTCAAAAATGAGAAGAAAGTAAGAAACAGTGAGGAAATTACCTAACTTGTTTACCTTGATTACAGGAAGTACTCTAGTTGATTGCTTGTAATTTTGTTGTTGTTAACATTAAGTAATACACAGCTCCAAGATTTTCAGTCTTACCTCTTGGAACCTTTTTTTTTCCACCATGAAAGGATGAAAGATAGAAAAATAACACATTTAAGTTCTTCTAATTTTAAGAGAAGTATTACTAGTAAATCTTTTCTGATCTGTAAGATCTAGATTACAAGAGTAGTTTTTACAAAATAACTATGTGATAGATCCAGCAGTAAGAAAACTAATAACTATTCAAGGCCAGGAAGAGTAAATTAAGTCATTAAAATGGTCCAGAAGTAGAAAGCTTATTTCACTAAAAAATATACTCAAGCATCATTTAAAAAATAAATATCAGACTGCTTTGTCAGTGCAGTCAAACTTCACAGTATCTTTTCAGTTGTGTGTTTCGCTCCATCCTGCTCAATCACAGAAGGGAGGTTTGTACCTTTGAGCAAACAGGCTGTTTTCATCCACTGCATTCACTCCATAACCCTCTCTCGCATGTGCTATCAGAGGTACCCAAGAGAAGGAGATCTAGACTGAACTGCAGAAGCAAATTTTTCCCCTCGTCTGTGAAATACAGAATAGCAAGGCAGCTAGCACCTGTGACTAAAACTCATGCTCAAAATCACATTTCTATTGCCCAAAAATCACTAAGAATCCATGGACTAGGAAAGGCAGTGCCTAGCTCAAAGGACAGAGCACAAATAGCTTTGCGCTATAATTACTCCAAAACAGGAATTTTGGTCCTTACATAACAGGAATTAACCATTCAGTTCTTTAGCTGAAAGAACAGGTTTTCACCTCAAAAACTGGCTGACAGGAATTTGAGAAGTTCATTTGACTCAAATCAAACATTTTCACATGAAAGGGATGAACTTAAACACTTGCATTTTCTTTATGTGTAAAACAGCAAGTTACCAGTATTTTATGGGAATATTGGTAATCTTCAATGTTAAGCCTCAAATAGAAATTATTTGCATATATATTTTTATAAAGAGATGTATGGTTTTTCAGAAGGTTTTAAAGATTACAGCATAAAAGATGAAGGAGAAAGGCAGTGGGACAAAAATAACTGAGAGACTCACAAATGTAACAGGTTGGTAATATTAGTATCATAAAACACATGTATAACAATTTGAACAATGCCAGAGAAGCATTCTATCATCTGCCAAATTCGATAAAAGTGTAATCTCTCAGGCATTTTTGATTCAAGGGTAGCACATAACATTTATTCTCATTGTATTAAAATCATAAAGGAAAGCACAATGAATTAAATGCAGCTCTCTGCAGGATATAAAGCCATATCTAAGCCTATCTTGATGCAGGAAAGTAAGTTCCAGCATGCAGCACATAAATATTTGAAGAGCACTAGGTCAGCCAATAAGTAATTAAAACTATTTACTAGCACACAACACTGCTCACTCGGAGATTACAGGGCCATGCAGCTTTCAGACTGCAAGAACTTGGTGCAGGGGGGAGTCAGAGAGCACATAAATGTGCAGGAATCTGGAGCAAAGTTATACAGCTCTACTTCTCAAAATACTGAAAATGCAGATTTACTTGCCAACTGTTTTAATTATTACTTTGAAATAATTATATTACTCAGCATTTCCCTCTAAAAGACCTGTTACATCACACTGTAAGAACTGTATAAGTGCTATTATTTGATCAAGTAGATGTAACTTTATTTATTACCCACTGCTATGGAAACAATTTTGTGTCATGTGAATCTTGTGACCCCTTTGCATAAATGGCAGACAAAAGCTTTTAATCTACAAGGAATTTATCTTCTTTCAGGTTAAATTTCTTTTAGGTAGCTTATATTACTTTGGTTCACTTTCTAGACAATATCAGCATCCAAATTATCCAATACCAACACTTGTACACTACAAATACAGCACTTGATATATTTATGGTACAAGAAAACACACACAGTGGTTCCAAATTTACAGATCCTGACTGAAATCTACAGGAGAGAGGACTTACAAATTTCTAACTTGCCTATTACATCTCCGTTAATTGTTACTTAGGCTATATAGAATGAGAACAACCCCAGTGAATTCTCTTTGACTTTCTTAACTTCATCACCTTAAATAGCAGGAATAACTTAAAGCAGCAGAGAGATCAACCCCTGTTCTTGTGCACAGTGATGCACTGCTAGGAACTGATGCATGACTTTGACATTGAACGTTGCTTTTTTAAGCAATCAGAAGTCAGACTAGTGGAAAATAAGGATACCTGGAGTCCATTCTTGGCTCTCATAATGCATCCTGTTCAGGGCAGGATTGAATCTGCCTGTACCAAAACTTGTAGGAGAAGCTCCTACTCTGATAGGTCATTTTCTAAAAGAAAATAGCAACTCTTTGATGTTCCTCAGAGGCCTGAGTGCTCTGAAGCAGCCCGGGCAGAGTTGCTTCAGTAGCAGAGGGCCAGCAAGGTGCTTAAAGGCAGTCATTGTTCTGTCTCATGAGTCTGCAGTTTTTGGTTTCAAAATTCATCAAACCAGCAGATACAGCATATGTTACAAAAATATGTTACCTCTGAACACTCACTCTGCCTATAAATTATGCATGACACAGCAGGCAGTTATTGTCACCTGAGCAGAAAAGGTAATGAACAGAGATAAGAGGAGAGGTCAATTTAAATTTCTAGCTCTTTTTGTGAGATTAAATAAGAATAAGAAGAAATTAAAGTATAACTATTGTTAAATTATCAGCAAGTGTTGAGTTTTAATTTGCTTGACCTTCATCGGAGCAGAAGTTGACAATGAAAGATAATAAAAGTTAAGGCTACTATGGAAATTTCAATCTTGAATGCCATTTGTTCGCATCTTGCAATTCTGTGGTAATGTGAGAATGCTATTACAGGGCCTATAACTCCAATTTTTTCGTTTAAATTTTATATTAATTATTTTGATAAAGAGTTTACAGCAGCATAAAGACTGAACAGTTCATCAAAGCAGGCTGTTACATTTTACACTATTCACAAGATGTTTTACTGAACCTACTCATCAGCTTGCAGCTTAAGAGACTTTCTCCATTTACCATGCTGCATAATTACCTCACACAGCTTTTCAAGATGCAGGTGCCCCCTCCCATAATTTATCTGTGAATGAGATTCATTGACAATCCCATGCAAGTATCACATGACATTAAAAATTTCACCTTAACTTCTTAAAATAAGAAAGGGCTTAATTAAGCCTTAGTAAAAAAAAAAAAAGTAATGATTCATACATCAGTAATTCACATCTTCCAAACATCTGATTCCAGCTTATTCAGCAACAAGACATTGAAGTAATACATGTAACTAGGGGATGTATTTGAGAAATAAACAGTATCTCTGCATTTCAGATTCAGCTAAAAGAAATTGGAGGGGGGGGGGGGGGGCATGAGCTGTAAGATCAGGGTTTTTTTTTGATTTTAAAAGTATGGCTTTTATCCTCACGGAGTGGTTTAACAAGGAAAATGGGATTTGCAAGTTACAAAGGCATAAGTCTTCCATATCATGAATCCCATTTTGTCTGCAGATTTACAACTCTAAGAAAAGGATGCAAGGATGTTATTCTTCCTGGTCACTTTCTAAGTCCTCACTGGTATCATGGGATGCAGCATGCATAATTCAAATGCTTCAATTTATTAACACCTGTAAAGCACCCAATAAACTAAAAGTGATGTGTAGTTTTTTACCTGATGCCCACACTGGCAATCACCATTGCCTGGAAGCATCTAGGGGTCCTCACCTCAGGTTACAAAAGGTTTCTGCTGAATAAAATGAACTTCCTGTGAAGGAAGCTTCTTCCCTAAGACTAAGTCATATATCAGATTTGTGTACTGTGGTGTTTAAAGAAAACTTGACTTCAAATATATTTTAAAGGGCTCTCCATGGAAACCAAGTCTCCTTGTTACTGACTGGGTCAGCAGAAAGAGCTGTGAAAATTCAAATGGAAAATTGTTACCTTCATTCACTTTTCACTTCTTATGGGATTTAAAAATGATGAAACAATTCTATTTCCTCTAAAAATCCACCACTGTTACCTACAAAATTAAGATGGAATCCCTGAGATCCACAGAAATCTTTCCCTACACTGATTTCTTGTCATGCAGCTAACCACAGGAGTAACAGAAAACTATAAGCAAACTCCAATCTCTACTAATATTTTATAAAGAAAAGCATGTTTTACACAAAGTTCAAAGCAATTACACACAACAAAGGCTAGCAAGGAAAAAAAAAATAGACAGCGAAACAGTAAAAGAGCTGTTTTCTATCAGCTTTTTGTCCTGTAGCTATTCACTTCATCCATCATACACGCCAACAAATCTACACAATTCTACTGCTTCTACAGGTCACAGAGTGATCTTGGTGAATCACTATTTAAGTACACACCAGCTCATCCATTCTCCTGCTCTATGATCTCCAGCAATATCTTTGCAGGTACAGCAGTAAATGCAGTCTCTGTATCTCTTGACCAATTTATAAAAACAGATACAACTGAAACAAAGAAACACTGGGCCTTCATACTCTACTCTCACCAAAAAGATCCTGTGTAATGCTTCCCACTACAATCAGCCACAGCAGCCATCAGCATACGAAAACAAACCCTGTGAACGTCCCTAATTTATTTTTGTAAGCACAGTACCAGTCAGAAAAGGAAAAAAAAGGAGCCTGCATTTTTCTACAAGGGCTGTCAGTCACTGGCACAGGTTGCCCAGAGACATTCTGGCTGTCCCATCTCTGTAAGTGCTCAAGACCAGGTTGGATGGAGCTTTGAACAACCTGGTCTATTGGAAAGTGTCCCTGACCACTGCAGGGAGATGGGAACAAGACAATCTTTAAGGCCCCTTCCAACCTGAATCATTCCACAATATAATTCTACAATTTTACTATCCATCTCTCTGGATAGTACCATCTCATAGGGATTACAACCTAGAAAAAGGGGTTGTAACGATTGTGGAGCATCATGTAATACTAAGTTCACAATGACAGCACTCAGTCCAGAACTATGGAAGTGCAGTATAAAGCTAACACTTTCTTTGCCAGGGTCTGAGTTGAAGGCAAGTTGAATAAGAACAACGGTGTGTCCTGGCAACCGAAGGGACATTTATCCTAACAGGGTAGGGATTGAGTAAAGAGCCTCTGAGCTTCCAATTAGTTCAGTAGAAGGGGTCTGGTAACAAAGAGAAAAGATTTATAATCTAAGCCATTTTTTCAGGAGATAGGGAGGTATCATCCTTCTTAATTGTTTTTACTTTCTCTTTGCTTCATTTGGGAATGGGGGTTCTGAGGTTTCCTTCCCTTCCACTCTCTTCCAACACACCACTTTGTCATTTCATGTCTGTAATTTTGGCTTAAAGTCTCCAATTCTTTCAGAGCATCTTCTACAATTATCATTAATTGTGGTAGTACTGAGTTGTAGAAACATGATCAACATCTGCACATACACTCTAGATGAAACCCTGCCAACCTTCTGGGGTGACAGAAGATACTCGTGTTAGCTGTCATGTCTCACCGAAGCCAATACCAGCTCAGGGAAAGAGTCAAAAACTGAAAGTAACACTAACTACTGGAATAATACTCTGGTCCACTGGCCACTGAGATCACCATTTAACCAAATAATTCATCACAGGAGTAAACACACCAAATTACCAAAATGGTTGCACAGCCCTTCACCATGGCAGAAAGATTTTTTTGCTACAACAAAATAAAAACATTATTCTAATGAAAAATTACCATTAGGCTGTGTCTAAACCCAGTATGTGTGGCTGTACTGTAACTGGGGCAATAGAAAAATAAAAGCTACCAGAAAGAGTAATCAAGCTCCTGAACAAGGATGAAAGTTCATTGTTCTGAGAGTTTAGCTGTAAAAGCAAGCATATGGGAATTGCTGCAACAAAAGACAGTCTCAAATATGGCAGGAACAATGGAGGAAAACAGAATTAATCAAGCCCCACAAATTTATGCTTGAAGTAGGGCAAGTTTCCCATCATAAGTGAGAGTCTTAGCTGCATTACATGAGTCACTTATCTTGTAGGAAAAGGGGTATGAATACAAATCTTGTTCCTGGCAACCAAATTAGTGCAAAGGCCACACTGACAATTAACTCCTATCAAGAAGAGGGCCAATTTCTTGCCAAGACTATACAGAGCTGCTGACAATTAACTCTAGTTTATTAGAATGGGGCTTTGAGAGATTGCTTCCTCCTGTCCTAAGACACCCAGCATCCCAGTGATGGTGGCATCGCTGCCTTGCTGTGCTCCAGACCCTGGAGCTCAGAAGAATGTTTCATTTCATTACTCAGATCTAGCAACAGTGAGATTTAATAAGGTGATCGTCAATCATCTAAAAAAATACATTTTTAAAAATGTATGATTTTCTGCTGTGCTCTGCACTCCCCACAATCAGAGTGTTCTGCTGGAATCTAAGTGGGAGAAATTTTCCATCAGCACAGGCATATCAATTATGAGAATGTCAGCCCTGCTGGATGCCATATCCAAACTGTTGTTAGGTAGGCTGTTTATGACATGGCTGGAGCACAACAGTAGAAAAGTATAAAAATAAATTGAATACTTAACAGAGAAAAAGCAATGACACAATTATATACTTGAACACAAATCCCAACTCATTCTAACAAAATTCTCCCCTCATTCCCTCAGTGTGAGTTTGGGGTTTTTTGGTTATTTGTTTGTTTTACAATTAACTCACTCTCTTCTGTATACACACACTCTCTCCAGGACACTCTCTAGGCTTAAGACAAGATTCTAGCACAGAAACACCAGATACTAGAACTAAGTTGCTTGGGAGACATAAGAGCTGTTTGAGGACCTCCCCACTTACTGGCCTACATTAATATCCACGTTGTGACAAAACTATCTCAGAAAATAGATTTGTTCATGCTACCAGTATTTTTACCCAAATGTACCCAGATATCCAAAAAATGTCACCTCTGACATCTCTAAATCTTTCACAACCTCCTCCAAACCTGTAAATTTTGCCAAGGTCCTTGAAGATGAAAAAATGATGGCTTTCACTTTTATGAACACATGCAGACTTATCTCTAGAGCATAGAGACAATATTTCTTCCTCTTCCTGTAAGTCCTTGCAAAACATAGCTTGTAGAGCATTATCAACACATGGTCCAGATGGTCTAATCAAAGTTATAGTCCTCATTACTAGAATACACGGGGTAGCAACTTAGTTACTGACAGAACAACACCAGAAGGATTTTGGCTGGTTATTCTTGGTTGGTTTTGTTTAACGTCAAGAAATGCCAAGTCAGTGACCTAAACAATAAAGGTGTATTGATTCATAAACATCAATACGGATCTGGGCCAGAAACTATCAACACACATTCCTGCTGGGACAGGACAAAGCATATGGCTCTATAAATTACTCCATATGGCAGGGGTTTTTTTGCTGGGGTGTTGGCATGGAGGGGAGTTTTTTGGTGTTTGGTTTTCCTTTTTATACTATTATTATTTTTGGTTGCTTGTTTTTTTTTTTTTTCAGTCAACAGCGTACAGTAAAAGATGATGTACGGTCTGTTTTCTGGATACAAATGAAGCGACAAAAGAGTATCTGCATGATTAGCAATTAAAGGAAAGAGTTAAGGACTGATACCTCTCTCCTGTCTCTCTAGCAGAAGTAAACTTCTTCTTCTTAGCTTAGGTAAATCTGTTTCCCTCACAACCCAAGTCCCCATAATTCCCCTTATCTTGACTATTGGGCCATGACTCCTCCTCCATTTTCTGGTCACCTAAAACTACAAGCTATAGTTCATGTATTGCATCACCTGTATTGATTCACACTCTAGGACCTTACAGACATTTTTAACATGCAATATCAATGTTAAGTGTTCAATTAAGAAAAATTTTACATTCAACAGCCTTTATGATTATTTCATATATGAAGTTTTAATCCCAATTTTACCAAAAAAACATAGATACTTTAACTTCAAAATTAAAAAACAAAACATATTCCATAGGCTTCTAATTAGTAGTTATCTATTATTAACAAGATTTACTTGTTTCACAGAAAAGTTTCTGCTATAGTTTTCCTATAGCAGTGCTGCAAATAGGAAAATTAGTTTTAACATCACTTCCTCTTTTTTTTTGGCAATCCAAAGAAAATCGCAGTAAGTTTGCCTAGCTGCATTTGTTTGTAAATACACATCTGCTTTGGGTTAAGGCCCCTTCCAACCCAAATTACTCGGTGAGTCCATGAAAAAATTATCTTAGAAGAGAAATGATACTGCAGCAAAACAGGGAACAATTTAAGACTTCTGTTACATTGAACTCATCCAGACCAAAGTAAAAATACTATCACATTCTAAACACTTTCATGTCTGAGTCAAAGGGAGCAAAAAAGGTTATCTCACAAGTAGCAGTTCATCAATTTGTAATTAGAAGCATTATTCATTGCCTCCTTGCTGAATATTCTCTTAAAATTGGTAACACATACTATACCAGCACACACACCAATTCTCATGCACAAACCCACCAAAATACACACAGGCAATTCATATGTAGAAAAATTCTCAAATATCACTCAGAAACAATTTTTATTTTAAAAATTAGTCATGTTTCATTTCTTTCTTAATTGAAACCAATAAAAACCCCAACTAATTGTGATATATCATCAGCAGAATCTCTTACATCACTTCAGTTTGGTCAGTTGAGTGGGGTTTGGATTTAGTTGTTCAAAATGCAAAGGAAAACATTTAAGAATTTATATTAAAATAAATAAGACTTCAGCATGATCGATGCAATGACAAAAAAATTTCTTTCCTACTTAAAACAAATTTTACTCCATAATACCAAGTTTTCTCATAGTTTTTAAGCAGTCATCCACTTAGCCCTCTACTTTATACAGTTCCCTTCCCCAGATAGAAACAAGTAATCAGAACAACTGGACACTTTTTTGTGATAAATCTGACCTTTTGTTTGCTTTTTGGAGCAGGTGGAAGCACTCACTCTTTGAGAGCAGGGCACCATGCCTACACCAGGACAGGGTCTCCTGGCAGCATCACCGGACACTGGGAAGCGCTGCCCAAGGGTCAGCACTGCCCGTGGTTACCACGCACGCCAGCCAGCCCACGCAGCAGCACTCGGGGCACGGGGATTTCATGCTCAGGGTAAGCAGCTACCACAAAGCTGGTGCTTGGGAAGTGGAACAAACTAAAATCTGCCGAAGCAAGTCATGCAATCTTTTGTGCAAGGGGGATGAGAAAAACCAGGATTCTGTAACATCATTAACAGGAATGGGAACATTCCTTGGGATGCAGAAACATACCTAATAATCAATGCAGACTATTTTCTCTAACCTCTCAGGACAGGTTGCTCTCATCTGAGCTGCCTAATCTTTTATGTGCTAACTTCATTTAACTTTTTTAAAAACAGAAAACTGTAGGCAAAACAAGTTTTTAAGACATACTAATGTGCTTCAATTAAAGTTTCATTTTCTGTATGCTGGAAGTTGCATTCAGACTAAATAAAAGTAGTCATTTGCTAATTCATCATAGGGCACATAACTGTAGAAAATAAATAACAGTACAGTTTAGATTCTTTTGGTATAAATAAAAATGCAACAGAACAAAATATAAATGATAAATACACCGAAGCCTGACTTTATTTTCTATGTCAATGAAGATGTATTATATATTAGGATGTATGTATTTATGCATGCTCATCCTTATCTAGGAATAAAAACCACTATAAATATTTCTCTGACATGCACAAAAATCTAAATTATAACATCATACTGTAAAGGAAAACATACTACTGAAAAAGTAACAAATAGAAATTTTTTTACTCATGTACGCTGAGCAAAGCAAATGCAAAAATATAATAATGTATAAGAAAATAGTTATATTTTGAAAAAGAAATGTTTTACTTTCGCTACTCTGTAGCAAAAACCTTGAAACTAACAAGATTCCGCTCAGAGAATCAGATATGGATACTCTCAGACAAGTAATAAACACAGAAGTGTCTGCATATTATAGCATTCCTCCTCAAACTGAAATTACTGTACTAATCCTGTGAATAAAAACAACCTCCATTAACCTTATTACTATTAACTGAATACCAAACATCCCTCATTTTCATTCAGTTGCTTCTCTCAAAGCACTGATTCTGTAAAATTGGAACTTCTTTTTGCACACAGCAATTACTAATACAATTTGTGAGTTCTACTCCACTCTACCACCAAGGAACATTAGGAGACCAAAAAGGTAGAAACTAAGGGACAAAGTGCCTTCCTTAAAAGTAAAGCAGAATTTTAGAACTTAAGATGACAACGTGACAAACTCAACTCATTTGCACACTTGAGATTGATTAGTTACATGGCCTTAAAGTGAAAAATTTTCATATTGTGATCATTACATATTTGAAATCACATTACATGTTTTAAGCTATAGCACTAATAAAAGAAATAGCTTTCCTCTCTCACATGGTATATATAAGCAGAACGATCATCTGTACATCCTTTAGGTCATTTTTCAGAATTACCTCATATTTCTTAGTGTATACAATAAAATGCCTTACTTAAAAGTCTGGATCCTTTGACAATTTCCTGTTCTAATTAGTTTCCATTGGGCTAGAAAATACAGTACATCTCAGGGCAGGAAATTTAGCCCATGCCCTTATTTTCCTCTCTTTCACTAAATGGAAAGGGTCATCATAAAACCCAAGATAGTGCCTAACCAAGTTTTGGCAGGACTTTTTTAACACTGCATCTCATCGTAAGATCTCTTGCAACGAAGTTGCCATTTAGAGGGTACATTGTCAAATTAATTCTTTGATTAACTCCTTGCGTCTGCCACCAGCAACTCAATCTTGAAATATAATAAAATCAGAGCAGATGGACAGCTCCCAAATACTACAGAAGTGCATAAACCAGGAAGGCAGCTTTATCCACATGTCCTAGTCTTCTAAGCCCAAGAAAACAGTGTTCTCGTTACAAGAAGACCCATTTTCACCTGAATGACGTTTTTTAAGATAATTGTATCTGAAATAGTCTCAGTCAAAAAGGAACTGCTGCTTCAGTTGATGTTTAAGAAACTCCTGCATGCTGAAGTTGAAATCAATCTGGATTCCTGCCTGCCATACCAAGGACTATAGTTTATTCTTTTTCTATCCAAAGAACTGAAACTATAGCCTGTAAAGAAAATAAATTCAGCCTTATGGATAATAAAAAGAAAGCTTCACATTCCAAACATAATTTTATTTTTGCATATGGAGGGTTTAGGAAGCAGAAGCTAATAATTCAGAATTAAATACAGAGTACTACAATACTTCAGAGACTCGTATATATGAAAGCAACATCTCTTAATTTAAGACTAACCCACTGGCTAAGAACTACACGAAAGTAGTTTGCATTTTATTATTTTTGGTAGCCTACAAAGAAAGAAGTGAACATTAGACTAAAGATAATTAGAACAGGCTGCTATGAGTCCTGAATAGTCAGATCTCAACTTACGCCTCAGCTTTGCTAAAATCGAGCCTTCAACAAGCTAAACTATCACTATTAACCAGAACTGCACCCAGTTAAGCTGTATAATCACTGGATTGCAAGCACAAAGGTATGCCCAATCCTCAATATAATGCCAAGAAAACATTTCACCACACAAAAATTTCCTTGAGCATTTTTGAAGCATTACTCTAGAGTTCAAGCAGCAGCAAAAAGTTCTTTAACAGCTACATAGTTAAAAGCAACAAATAAAAAGCTACATGGAAATGTTCCAACAGCCTTTTGATAGCAATTCATTTAATATTTAGCAGAAACACTCTTGAAATGTATATTTCTTAAACTGAAAAAGCGGTTCCTGAAAGCTCTACTACTGAGTACTTTCACATTTCTTAAATCAACATACCATAGGAAACAGCTCTATGAACACCAAATTACATATTTCTTTAAATTCTTATTGTGCTAGTTAGGAGTCATTTCAAATTTTTTAACTATATGTAAACATTATTTTTATTTTTCCTATTTTTGGGGGCTTTAGGGTTTTTTCGTTGGATTTTGTTTGCTTATTTAGAGTTCTGGGGGGTGTTTTTGTTTGGGGTTTTTTGCTTCTGATTAAATTAAGATTACAATTTCTCTATATCAGATTGAATGCAGATGCTGGGATTTGGTTTACTCAACTCAAATAGTACTCATTCAATAATTAATTAATGAATAAAAGGATTTTCTTTGGGGTTTGTTGTTGTTTTGTTGATTTCCTTCTCCTTTGCAACTAGCACTGCTATTCCACTTAACGGCAGCTACTCTGTTGTCAAGACAAATTGTATATAAAAACACTGAGGAGCCATTTCAATACTTTTTTTTACACACCAAACAACTTGTTTGAATTTCATTCTTTAAAAGGACATGAGAGATTTCCATAACATACAGAATTCTCTCCCAGATTAAGTTTTATCTTCTGGCATTTTCAAAACACACTTCTGAATTATACTTCATATCTCTATTTGCTAACCATAAAGTCAGCAACATACAGCTCAGAGATTATAAAAATCAACGAGTATTATTCTTCAGCCTTTTTTATTCCTTTTTTTCTACAGGAAAGAGCATTATACTCTTTTCTGTGGGAAAGAGTAATTATACTATTTTAGAGCAGTGATAGTGATTCTACTTAATTTTCCCTCTAATGAGCAATTCAGTGACCTACTGAGAAACAAACAAACAAACACCCAGCCAGGTGCACCTATTCCTGAAAGTTCTCTCTTCTATAATTAGCTGCACCTTGAATTCCTTCCGAAAATCATTCCACATCAAGGAACATTTCTGTAGTAAAAAATATGTACAAGCAAAGTTTTTGTTACCATTTTTAATTGTCCCAACAACTGTGACAAATTACTGTATCATACAATGTAGTTATAGTTCCTAAACTATCACTTGATTACGTGCTTAAAAATCTACCAGAACAATTCTCATCTCCCTTAAAGTGTGATCAGAATTATTTCAATAGGAACATAAGCTAAAGGTTACAGGAAGCTTCACATGAAAAACAGTGAAAGTGAAGTAGAGTATAAAGAAGTGAAAGTACAATATAGTGATGTGAAAATGCATTTATAAATACTCATCTACCAGAAAAAAAAAACTATTTAGTCTTACATAAAGAAATTATAAAAGTCCTTCATGTAGGATGAGCAAAACACCCAAGATGAGAACATCTGGATTTTAGTGATCAAGCAATACCATGTTTTCCATCCACTCTACTCTCCTTAGATAACCGATTTCCTATGATAACTGAATGCAGACGTATAGAAAAGGGCAGGAAAGAAGTAATTTCCTATTCAGTCTGATTGCAACCCTCAAGGGTTTGGTTTGTGTTGTAAAGAAAATTTTTATCTGAAAGTCTCAAGCAGTTGTATATAACTGATAAAGGTTCTTCATTCCTTTGGCCTGAACAATGGAAAACCAAAAATTTCTCCTCTCACACATAGAAATGCAAGTGTCTATGAACCACCTAAAAAATACAATTCTCTGAGAAGTCCCTTAAATTCAGAAAGTTTAAATTTCGTTTTCAAAAAGGTAGTATCACTTATCTTCAACCTGAACTTCATCTTAGATAACTTCTGTACTTGTATCAACCATTACAACTAGAACATCAGTCATAAAAATTAAACGGTTTTGGTCACCACACTAGATTCAGTTGGAAAAACTGCAGTTTGCCACGCTGGATCTGTTTGGGTTAGGTGAGACACTAAACAAATATATGGAAGAGAAATCAGCCATGAATTGTTTACTGTACAGCAACTATATAAGTCTCATAAAAATCATTCACATTGCGAACAGCTGAAGGTCTGAAAAGAAGAGGAGGGACAATTACATATGCCAGCCTTGCTATATTCTTCTATAGGCAGCCATTCTTAGCCAGCATTTGCAAAAGAATATTTGGCTATATTTGATATGAAGCTCTTTAATATGTTCATAATCCATAAAAGGGAATTTACTTGATTATTGACAATAATGTCTGGCCTTGGTTTAACTACTCAAAAGGAAAAAGCAGGGCAAACAAGCCCTCATAAAGAAAGTAAATGCTTGGAATCAGTACAGCTAAAAGGATTATAGCCACTTGTCACAACACACAAATACAAGTTTTGTGTCAGAAATTGCAAGTTACACACATGGCTATGTCAAGGAATATCCTCCTTGTATGATCAAGCTTACAGGTAGAACAAAAAGAGCTACATAAAAGAAGAAAAATAAAAACAAAAGAAAGCTGGTGACTTAAAGCCCATGAACAAAATCTAGCCCGTACATGCTTGTATTTTGTTTGTTGTAACACTTGCTTTGCTTTAACACCTCGGGTAAAAAAGATCCAGGATGGAAATACCTGATTACTTTAAAAAGTCATGTGACAAGGGCATTAAATCTCTTTATTTCGTTTGCTTCACATGTTCCCCTTTTAAATTGCCTTTACACAAACATCAGGGAAACATTCTCTAACTCTGTTTTTAAAAGGCTGAAATAGCAAGTGTAATTCTGTAATTGAGGGACAGCTGGCTGTTACCATGATATGCCAAATGAAGATCCCTTCCACTGGAATTTGTGGCTGCCACTGATTATAGGTTAAACTCCCAGAATTAAAACCCCATTCATGAGGATTTGAAAGGCAGAGCTTAAGACTTGCCCTCCATATGTGCCTGTTCTCACAGAACAGTGGATGCTACTTTCTAACTGCCCACTAGAGCAAGAAAACAGCACAAAAACACGGCTACAGGGAACATCTTTAAACTATAAATAAATGGTACTAACTGAGATCCAGTGCATGCTGTGCACCTTATTACAGTCTAGCAAAATGACTGTGCCTGGAAAAATGCCGAAAGCCTTAAGACTTCCTTACTTAATATATAGCATTTGAGTAATACAATGATTTCTTAGGCAATTTTTAATCCACAGACCATAATTTATAGATGCCATATCTACAGGTGGTTCTGAAATTTTAAAAAGCATTTTCTTTACCCATCATTGCCATTTTCTGCTGATTTAATTTTATCAAGAGGCATAGAAATCATAAAGGAATCAATTTGGGGTTTTTAATGGATGTTAATACTTCATAAAAATCCAACACTACATAAGAAGAGCATATTTGTATTTCACAATGTAAATGATCATAAACTGTGCTCCCACTTAAAGGCACTAAAATCCAATCCTGACCTACATGCACTGCTCATGAGCTTTGGTCTTAAACACAGAACTAAATTTCTGAATGGTTCTCTAATCTCTACATCCAGCAATAAAGATTTGTATTGGAGTACAAAGTTCAACTGATTTTAACAGACGTCAACCCATTTTAGTATGCAAAACAGAACCACATGTTTACCGTTCACTACAGATGCTCCATGCACCATATTGCCCACCAAAGTTACAAGGCTGAGTTGCTGCTGCAGGCTAGAATAATACTTTTTCAGCAAATGAGTTTTGTTTACTGCCTTTGCTGCTCAGTGAGTTAAAAACCATCAAGTTTGGAGCTGAACATGCAATAGAATCAGTAGATAAACTGTGGATCCATGCAGCTAATTGTTTCGCTTTTGGCTATGGCATATGTATTACTTGATTGCCAATTTCACGCTCTGATACTGCTTCTTTATAGCAGCAGATGAAACTGAAGCTCAAGTACTCTGTTCAAAGTGGCTGATAAATATGTAATCCGCCCCTTTGCAATGTTTGACACACTCCTCACCCATTGTTATGCTTCCCTTTTATGAACTGCAAAACAGGTCCCTATTTTAGCTCTTTTTCTTGCCACTGTCAAACCCAATTTATATATGCTCTTGTCTTAATCAGTATGCCAAAAGGAATTTTCATTTTCCTGTTTACAGAAACCCTCTTAAAATTTGTTGTGTCTGTAGAGTACTTAGGTTTGAGGTGGGGGTTCACACTGCTGTGCAATTCCAAACAAGACGCAAGAGCAGAACAGCAGCATATTTCTCTGCAGATGGAGAAATAAGCACTGAAAAAATCATACTGCACCATGTGCACG
This sequence comes from Donacobius atricapilla, assembly GCA_013397315.1. Taxonomy (NCBI): domain Eukaryota; kingdom Metazoa; phylum Chordata; class Aves; order Passeriformes; family Mimidae; genus Donacobius; species Donacobius atricapilla. Next base: position 632,629 of record WBMY01012014.1, read on the forward strand.
ACTGAAGTTGCCAATTAAGGCTGACATTCAGACTCCTTCTAGGAGCAGCAAGTACTGCTGCTGTAGTTAATTTAGACCTTCCTGGCCCTAAGGACTGCCTGAAATGAAGATACAGCTCTATGGGACAGCCTGAGAGGGTGCCTGAGAAAACTAAAGCTTTGCTGGTCCCTGTGTTATTAGAACCCAGGGAAGTCAAAGCAAAGTTTCTAATGTTACCTTTAAAGGAAGTCAAAGGAGACAAAATGTATTGAAATCTACCAAATTAATAATAATTACATAATAGTGAATCAGACAAAAACAATAATAAAAATGAATGGTTGTGAAATCAAGAAAAAATGGAATGAAACCAAAAAGCGAATCTAAGGAGATAAAACCTACTTATTTAATTCAAATTTTTATCTTCACTGAAATATCTCCAGAGTATTTTTATTTCCATACTGTAACATGATTCTATATTCTTACATCACCTATATACAAGAAACTACCTTTAATATTTTTGCTGTCCAAGAACCCATAACTTCTGCATTCCAGTATTTTTAAAATGGAAATGTCTCTCCTTTTTTCCCTTGGGTTTTTTTTCAGATTGGTTTATTCTTAAGGAGGAGAGCTTTCTGCATAATTAATGAGCATATCTAATAGCTAGAGTAAACAGGAGATGCAAATTGAGAAACAAAATTGGGAGAACTGAGGCACTCTAGTCACGTCAAGAATGAGAGGGCTTGGAACAAGTAAGTGTTTGCTATGCTCACATATGAAATCTAAGAAGTAGGAAAAAAATCAACCCACTAGTGTATGCAAACTTGCAAGTTCATACTAATTTGTGAATTTAGCAAGCATACATACACATATACACACATGCATTCATATATATAGAAACAAACACACACACGACAGGCACACAGTTTTAGATCCCGGGCAACACAAATCTGGTTTCCTATAGAACACTTCTTCATTGCCTAGCAACCAGAGCTATTTTTATGTCAAACTGCAATAATTCAACATTTCAGCTGTCTTTATGGAGATTTGGGGGTGGGGGAGATCACTTAAATCCCATCTCTTCCCATTTTTCTCTCCAATACTCTGACATTTGAACTTTCCAAACCCAAAAAATCACTCCACAACAGAAGTCAAGTTAGGACAATTTCACCATATAAAGCACAAGTTGGAAGAAAATTCTCAGTGACAGAAAAAGACACTTTAGCAACACTCTTTTCATCCCATAGGTCAATATGGTTTACTGTAATTTTTATTTCTTATTTTCAGAACTCTCTATAGGTTCTGATGCACTCATGCAGCTAATACTGCCTAATAATGCGTAGCATGACTGGTTCTTATTTTAAGGACTAAGCCATAACAGTACAGTCTTGGACATAAAAAAGCACTTTACTGCATACTATAAACTGCTGTATTGCATTTTAATTACTAAGTTCACCAAAAGAAATGAATGAATACTACTGTCCTGGGATTCTGTACATTAAGTTAACCAAAACTGAAACTCCCTTACAAGAATTGTAACACAAACATGATGGAGAGGGAGATGGGAGTTTAAAGCAAAAAACAGGTATACTGCTTTCCCGAATTCAAAGCCTGTTTCTGTCTCCAATTAAAGCTAGATACACTGTATGAAAACACCGGCCTTGCATATACTTTGGGAAGATAAAGAAAGATGAGATATTAAAAGACTTGGTCTTTCATATTCAAACTGGCTGGCTTATCATGAAGATAATACTCCCCTTCTTGCCCATCAGACTTTTATACCTTTTTATTGTGTTATATGGTTTACTTTCTGAAAAATCAGAATCAATTTTAATTGAAAGACAAAATTCTGATGCATTCATATAGCACCAGAAGGAAAAATAATGTCCCTATGGCAATTCTCTGATGAAAAAAAACAAGCGCTCTTAACATTACATAACCTGAAAACACACAAGATTGAAATCTCTGAGAGAAAGATGAACCAAAGTACAGCCTTTACCTACAAGTTCGCACAAATAATACATGGAATCAAGAAACCTACAGAAACTTGCAGCCAAACAATTCTCCTAGCAAGTTTACTGCTTCCCACCAAATAATATGCTTTAATCACAGTGTACAATTGCCTTCTGTACTGTCCTCAGGTAAGGATATGAAAACTAACTAAAGAAAAAATCAGAAATTCCCCTCAGATACGCATAATTCCTGTTTTAGGAACAAGAAAACAGGAACACAAGGGAGTTCAGACATTTCCCAACAACACTGACTTTAGGGCAACTGCGAATTCCAGTGCTGGGTTCCAAGAGAGGAAACTACCTAAACTGCAATAAGATGTGCTACATTTCAAAAATGGAGGCAGTTAGAAGATTGCACAGAACAGAATAAAGAGAATTTGACTTAATTCCTTCCCTTCTTCTCAGTATGCTTGGAGATAAATCAAAGGGCAACTGCAGTGGTTTCTGAGCTATATGTAATGCACCAAGTCACCATTTCAAAGAAGCTAACCAACTCCAAATCTTTGCTTATTTAAATATTATGGAAGTCTGTAAAGCTGCTGTTCTTTGTAAAGGTTTTCCCAGAAACAGGTTTAGGTAAGATACCTTTCCTCAGCTGTTCTTTTTGGAATTCTAATTCTTTCTATGGTGTTTCCAGGAAAATGCTGTTTGATGGAAAACACAGCTGAAGCTTAACCACCTTCAGTCACGTTTCAGAAAACAAATTTTAATTCCTCAGAAAAAGTCTATGAATCTATATAAAAGCAAAAAACATGAGTACAGTATGACCCTTTAGAAACTCCTTTCTGTCATCCAGTAGGGTGGGCCAGCGCTAGCCTCAAAGCTTTTAATTAAATATGAACACAGCATTCTCTAAAATAAGTAGACGGTTTAATATAATGTATTCCTAATGCTTATAAAAATCACCCATAAAAAAACCAGCAGAGAAATACAGTTCAAAGACTACAACAAGAAGCCAAAGAACAGTTAGACAAATAAATTCCAAGTAGAATTTCAGTTGGCATAGGCAAATGTCCCATGCTACACAGTAGGCAGTATTTGATTTTCTTTCCTAAGCTGAAAAGCCATCAAACAACGTGAACCAACTGTGTTTGGGATCTCCAAGCACAATCAGGGTTTGAAAACCGACAAAATTTAACGTGCTAATTGTACATAGTACCTGTCCTTCACGAACTTAAAGAGTTTTAAAAACACAAAATACACAAAGAAGCAACAGCCTCAGAAAGTGTAAATCCCTTCAAGGAAGTTAATTATCACAACTGACAAGTAGTTCACATCCAAACATTCTCCATTCACTAGCATGTTACTTCTTCCAGCTGCTGCTTTTCTATACTCTTTATTAGCAAAATTATCATAGAAAGCTGGAACTTTTTATTAATTAGACTGCTGTTACACTACTTTCTTCTTTTTTTTAATGTCAAGAAGTTCAGATCTTTAAAAGAGGACACTTATACAATGCATACACATGCGTATTGAAAACATTTGAAATTTCATTTCCCACATAGAGGCATAGAAGCCTAATGATATAATGAAGTTCTTTTCCTGGCTCAGATACTATGCGGTTCACTTTAGCAGCTCTGGGAATTATAATTGCAAATTATTATCTCTTATATTAGCTTTGTTCTTCCAACAGTCATCAAAAAAGATAAAATGTCCACAAACCACATCATTATTGGCCAAAGATATGTCCCGGTTTTCAGTTTATTCAAGTTTAGATTTCTGGCACTACATATATTCTCTAGAAGAGTATTATGTGTGTGGTAATAGCAGTGCAAATGAGGAGTAATACCAAAAAAAAAATTAAAATAAATAAAAACTAACCACATACAGCAGTAGCCCTGATTCTTCACATACAGCAGTCTTTACAAGGCTATTGGGCAAAATAAGTTCAAACAGGTCTATAAACCTGGCCTCAATTATCTTAATTTTAAAAAATAACAACACCAATAACAAGGAATAATTGCATTGTTTGTTTGATGTTTGGGTTTGTTTTTTTTTTTAGTACTCCTCGCGTGTTCTCCTTTGAGGTACTGTCCATCCCAGTCTAGCCGGGCAACGGAATGATAATTACTTCACAGGTAATATTAAGGAGTGTAGTCCTTCCTTGTAGAATTTACTAATAGATTTAGCCATGTAACATTTTTAAACCTGACTGTCAATGTGTTTCAATTAAGCAAGAGAACTATTCGATGAATTTATATTAAAAATTATTAGCTTCAACATAAAATAAATAAACCAAACAACATTACATGATTATTGCATTTGAATATCACAAAATTGCAATAATCAAATGCAATATTGAAAAAAAAAATTAAAAATCAAATAGTATCTGCACATTTTAACATATTTTTCTAATGCTGCCTCTGCAGTCATTCAAGCCTGTGAAGTCTATGAAAACTAGGTCAGGCATGTAATCTCATTCATGTAATTCTGGTTTTGCCTATCCATTCAGTTTTCATTCTTTTGTGGCTTCAACCCAAGGAAACGTTATTTCAGGGAACAAATAGGAACTGCAGTTTGATTTTTTTTTTTTTCATTCTGTATGACTGACTTAAGAAAAAGCCAACTTAAGCCCAAGAGATGCAAGATGAGGTTCACAGTATAGACAGGTTTCTAAATAAGAATAAAAATACACGGTTCTACTTGCTAGAAATATCCTGATTTTTAAAAAAAGAAAGGATGCTAAGAAAGATTACAGTACTCCTCTCACAACCACGCAGCTACATTGCAGCAGTAGGGGCAAATTGCCACATCTTCAGTCACAGCTTTCCCCAGGAGAGCTGGGAACAAGTAATACTGGTGGTAAAGGATTTGTTTGCTAAGTATTTAAAGAAAATAAAAAAAATCAAGTAAGAATTCAAAGCCACTTTGCTATGATGAAAAGTTAGAGCATGGCATCATCTTCTACAGTTAATTTTGCCCATGTTCTTGCCATTATCCTCATTTATGTCAAGTAGCCAAAAAAACATGCCTGGGTATGAAAAAAATGTAAACTATTTGTCCCTTTCACTGTAAATTCAGCTTAGTTTACAGAGCACACAAGAAAAGAAAGCTTTCATTATTATTTTTCCAACTTCAAACATGTAAATTACCACTTGATTCAGAAATGCAACATGTAAAAGGTTTTTTTGATGAGGCTTCATTAAGGAACGTTGAACACATTTAAATGACAGAACTAAAGACAAACCACACAATGTTATATGGGTCATCCATCACAAAACGAAAACTCCATTTAGCACTTACTGGCTTTTCAAATCTGGTGGCTTACGAAATGCTTTTTGCCATTATTTCTAAACAAAGCTCCCCTGAAGGATGGTTGAGAGCTGCTGCCAGACAGGCCAAAAATAAAATCTTACCAAAAAACCCACTCACACCCAACTTCACACACCCAGCTTCCACCATGTGTTCTCACAGACTAATATTTGATTTAGAACACAGTTTGCTTTTGGCAACTGCCCTCCCCAAAAGGATCGGATGGCATGCATTTTTCTTATTGTTTCACAAACAAATTAACAAAAAAGCCTTATATTTTGGATCAGAAGTCTCGAGCAAAATGGAGAATATTATAGGAGTGGAATATTATAAAAATCCTTTCATAAGATTCATCACCCTAGGGGACTGAGGGGGATTTTTCATCTGCTTATTTTTCTAACATGAGCTTGCTCTCCACTGGAAGGAAAATAAGTTCTTATTTCAGGATTTCTAGTAATCACATAAGGCCCTGAAACAAAGCCTTTTTTAATTTTAGAAATAATTACTAGGAAAAGATGCAACAATCTTTGCCTTAAAGACATAAAAATCCTATCAACTGCACTAGCTTCACTGCATGTGTGTTAATACATCAGCTTACACAAGTCACGACTGCCTTCCTCACAATAGAACTATGTTTAAGGAATTTTCCAGTTTCAAAACTGTCACCATTTATCTGTGTATCAGAAGGACCTTGTTTCAAAGCCCTAGGGCATTTCCCAACTGTTTCCAGCAGAATAGCCTGAAAACCCTTCTTCAGAGGTGGAGTTATTTTATTTCAGGTAAGACTGACACTGCACAGAGACTGAATCTAACTCCAAAGCAGGTCAGAACTAATGCTGGATGAAGCACCCTCAAATGTTTGACAGCATCATTACTGTTTTGTCCATTCAAGGGAATTAAAAACTTGGGGGTTTTTAACTAAGATTACCTTGTTATCAGATAAAATTTGAAGATAACAAAACCAAACTTCAGAAAATTTCCAAGATTATGGACTTGGTCAGTTACAGAATTCTACTATTTTACTGCCACACAATCAATATAGCTGAAGTTGTAGAAACAATTACCATTAATGCTTCATACTAAATTTAAGACGTTTCAGTTGGTAATGCCTTAAGTAGTCTAGATTTTTTTTCCAGAAATGGAAAGAGCTCAGCATAAACCTTTTCTCTTCTGGGGGGAAAAAAAAGAGTTCAAGCACCTTAGGAAGTTGTTAATCAAAACACCTTCAAAAAAAAATAATCAAAACCATCCACTGGCTGGCTGAAAGACTTTCTTAGGAAGTAAGAGGAAAGGATCACGAATTTTTGTTTCAGTTGATTTGCCTCAAGTGTCTAAAGATTTCACAAAGTCACAAGGCAAAAATAAGACATCATCTATCACGGAAGACGTTCTGACAGTGTGACATGGGGACCTAGGACAAAACGGTTCTCTTGGAGACTGAGGAAGAATTAGTCTTTCAAAACTAGCCTAGCAATTCTGTTACAAAAGAGAATACAGATATAACCCTTCCTACCATTTTGAAGGATGATATAGATGGAAAAATTCATTCTAGGCTATGCCCAAAGGAAAATTTTTACAACACTTATGCAGAATAAATGTGCACCATAGCAGCTAAATAGTTAGAAATGTAATTGAGATTTCTGAAATCTTGAAGTAGTACACAAGCTTACAAAGAGATAAATGAAACAGTGCTGAATTTCTAAGCACAGGCATTAACCCAGAATTATAGGTTAATTTCACGTATTAAAAGACAGAGAAAAAATATTATTAGCAGCAGTGAAAACATATTCACAGTAAAAAATGCAATCACAAATTTCATGGAAGTAATTTCTGTTCACCTTGTTCTAATACTTCTAATCACAGAATATTTTAAGTATGTGTCACAAAAAACAAAATAACAGTGCTTATTCACCAAGCAGCATGTGGATCTGCTTTGTCCACATAAACAAGGGCAAATGGCATACAGGAAAGCAAGTCAGGAGAGACTTAATTGGCATCCAACTGAGCTCTTGGCTCCTGTGATTCAGAAGTTCTAGAAAACATTTTTTCTTCCATATAAATATTTCAACGGAGACAGGATCAAAGCCCCTTCCATTTTGCAGGTAGCTCACAGCTTTCATCCAATCTAAATATAAAAATAGTTAGAAATTATATTCTGAAATGGCAGCCAGGATAAATCTTCCTTAGAAAAGGACTAGGAGTGGAACCGTCTAATCCAATTAGAGGCACCTGGTGATGTGACTGGCACTCTCCAGAGCGCCATCCAAAGCGGCAAACATCCAGCAGAGACAAATTAGGATTCACAACAGAGAAATGTGAATTTTTAGAGACTCAGTTGTTGAAGTAAGACTTCAAATGGCAAGTACTCAAAATTTCACTCTTTTCTCCCTCCCTGTCCCCTCAGCCTAAATTTGTCAAGGAATTCCATGAAAACAGATTCCGGCAAAGCTATTCTTGCACAGGAACAAGAGAAGATGTGGAATATTGCCTTTGCATTGAGCACCCTATACAGACATATCCATGACTATATCCACATTTTTGTATTCCTCAGTTCATCAACAACTGCTGTATTCTATTCCTATGTAATTCTTAGTCACAGATGGATTGTTTCTGTGACACGCTACCTGCCTGCTAGACAGAATTAGCTTCACTTGCCAATCAGAGATCTAGTACAGGATCTTTTTTCAGAAAATTGAAAATACACAGACTTTCTGATTTAATGCATTTTCTTCATCCAACTTCACTTAAAACAGCAAGCTTCCCACTGAAGTGTTAGGACAAGTTGGGTTTAGTTGAGCCAAGATGATAGAAAATAATAAGACTGTAAGCAATTTATTTTCTTAACAAGAAAAAAAAGGGAAAAGAATCTGCCTCCAGACACAGAAACACAGATGGCCAAACTAGTTATGAGGACAAACCTTTCTGTCGCCTTAGAAAGGTGGTCAGCATCACACGTATTTGAGCTATTCCTTGCCTTTTTTTTTTTTGCATTACCTGCACATATAGGTCAATACAGAATGCTAGGAAGCATTCCTTACTTTGTGATGAGTGAAACTGTCCTACAGATATGTCAAACCTACTTGCCGATGCCATAGATGCCTACAGAATCATAAATGCCTTACCTGTTTTCTGTTACATTTAGAGGGGCTTTTTTACATAGGAATAATTGCATTAATTATGCTCAAAGAGGTATTTTGATTTCTTCACTCCCATTAAAATCCACATGGAACTGAGAACAGTTCACTAAACCTCAGGTCAACTAATAGTAGAGATAATTTATTACTACAGAAAGGGGCAAATTCAGGCATTAAGTTTTCAGCACTGGTAGACTTCACAGGTTTTTATGTCATGCCCTATCAGTGTTAGCATGATATGCATCATTTACTTCCACAGATTAGCTGTATCTAATTTAAAAAATAATAATTATACATTGATTTTGAAAATTACTTTTCAAGTCACTGAGCACAGAGGAAGTACACAACAGTATAGAGTTTATGAGGAGTAAAGGAAGCAATGGAAATTATAAACTAGAATGACAAAAAACTAGAGAAATGCGTGAGTTCCCTTCGGAGGCTAAATGAAACAATACTTGAAATTAATTCTGCTGTAAATAAGTGCTGTTATAATCGAAATTGTCACTTGCATTGTTACAGCACTGCCACTTTGCCCCTAAAACCTGATTTATTTTATTACACCTCCATGCAGGAATTGAAATGCTATGTAACCTCATAATAGCCAAGTCCCTCTATTGATGTCTATGTTCAGATCTTTGCTTAATGCTGAGCCATTTATGCCCAGAAGAAGGTTAAAGAGCTCACCACCAACAGTCAACATTTTCATTCAATAACACTTAAAAGATCGCTGATGCTTAGCATCCCCAAATAAACTTAAAGAGTAATTTTGACCTGCAGGAGATCAGTTACATGAAGTGAATGAAACCAAGGCTACTCTTGCATTAAGAAACCACTTTCAGTATGCCAAAGTGAAAACCATATGAAAATAATGTTTCAAAAGCTTAATATATCAAAGATGCCAAGATGATGAAAGATAAGTATTGAGAAATCCTCACATTGGCACCCTCAAAAAACCACCAAGTTCAGCCTATCTTGCCTACTCACCAATGTGCCATTTAGACACAGTTTTTATGTGAAAACCATGTTGGGAGACTGAGCTCAAAGATAAAACTGACTTGGACTTTTGCAATTAAGCTTAAAAACAAGACAACATAACCCATTATCTTTGCCCGACCACCCAACTGTTGGTACAGTGAAGGAGGTTGTGACACTACCTGGCAGGAAGGATTCTGACCAGCCTGGAGTGGAGCGTAAGTGCCTCCTCACAGAAGACATGATAGTGTAAGTAAGGAAATGAAAGTACAATGTCCATACGTTTTGGGTCTCTTCTCTTCTCATGCTCTCCATGGAGTGCCTGGATTAGAAACTATGTTCTAAGGGATAGTGATAGCAAAGCATGTTTTGCTAAACATGGTACTAAATAGAGAGCTATTGGTAAGTTTAATTTGGCTCCTGATAAAAATGAGATAGTACCATCCCTAGGAATCAACTTTATTTTCCCAGCCTTTCTTTCTTCTCATTATCAGTTCTAGTCTCCTAATATCACCACAAACCACAATTCAGTTTAGTACATCAGTTCTTTCGGTATCATAACAATTCTTTCCAGGTACTTTCTAGCATATTTTTAGTAAAGCTGGTTTAGACTCATTTTTCTGAAGTTTCTTTAACTTTCCATTAGAAAAAAAAAAAACAAACAAAGCACTACATCAAAGCTTTATTTTATTTCATATGGAGCATTTAAAAACATGACATGACTCAGGTATTTTCAGTATATTTAAGTATTTCAAGAAACAAAATCATGAAAATCAGGATAAACTCTGAAAATGTGTAGTTGGCATGGTATGCTCTAGCATCCTGATCCCAAAAGGGCCTCAAATAATAATTTGGAAGTTATAAAATAGCTTATCTTTCATTCATTAAGGTTTCACATTCTCTTTAGCAAAACTAAGTTGACTAAGTAAACCTAGTTTACTAAGTACTTTTAAAGGTTAGTAATACCAAAGAAAAACAACTGCTTTGTAATTGAATATGTGATAAGACACAGACTTGCTGAGCAAGAAAATACTGATTCTCGGTATTTCAGTTTGCAAATCTGGCCCAGCATGAACGGCCACTGACTTGTTCCTGCACTGAGACTCTCCTAAAATTATTCTTCACGAAAGTTATCACACTGTCATCATTACACTACAGAGGCAGGAGGAAAAAAAACTATCAGAAAACGAAATGAAATAAGGAAAAAGGAGCGGAGCAATCAAAATTCACTGGCAGTGTCCCCAGAAGGACTGGTGGAGAGTGGCTGCATCCTGCTAACACCTGGAAATCCCTGCCCAGGAATGGCCATGGGCAGGCTGCCAGCTGCTGCCAGCCACCAGCACCACTGTCAGGAACCCAGCTCCTTCCTATCCTCACATCACATTCTGTGATGCAATGTTTTCCCAAACCACATGAGGAATAGAAAAAAATGGTTTGTTATGAAACTATTCAGGTATTGGGTCACTTGTTAAATGGAACTTGGTCCTCTTGTGGAGCACTTCATTAAAATCATTCACTAATAGTAAAAACCAAACAAAAAAAACCAACAACAATCCAAAAAACCCAACCAAACAAACAGGTTATGAAATACAAAAAGCCAGAAGCATAGACTGCATATTTTCGTAATGGCAAGAGATGGTTACTGGTAATAAATAAGAATTAGGCCAAGCCTTAGGGTGATTTTTCCTTTCTGTAGTATGTGAAATTCAAGTAACCACAAAATAACGTATCTTGTCTGATCAATATTTATCCCCTCCTGGCAAGGATGTAGCTTTCAGAAACTTCTCTACATTTGACAATTTCTGAACCACCCATACAGGTCCATGATTACAACTTATTAATTTAAAAATGCAAGAAAAACCCCCAAACCTTAATCTATGCACTATTAACAATGTTTTCATTCTTTCAGGCTCATTAGAAAGAAAATTCACTTCCTCACCCTTCCTTTTAAGTGAGTTTAGCTGTGCCCAGATTTGACCACAGTGAATCGGTGAGAGAATTGGGTTCCTTCCTCAGTTCTGGCTTCTGACAACACAGTAATCACAGCATCCTTACTGCCAGCCACTCAGTATCTTTGTCATCAATCTTATCTTTAGCTGTCAGTCAAGGAGAGAATGGGAACATAAAACATCATGATATAGTAACCCAGATAAAACTTATCAGTGATTTAAATTACACCAAAAAAAACCACCCAGGGAGATAAAACTTCCTCAAGAGGCCTCTTGGTAGTAACTGACATCATCTTTCAAAGTTACCAAAATCATTCTATAAAGACTTCCAAAGGACAGTCTACTGTTAAAAGGAGATGAAGAGCTTCATTCAGGTTTACATTTCACATCAGGGACATAAAAAGTCTTCTGTACAAATGCCACTCATGCAGTCTACTGTAGATGCAAATTAACTTGTTCTGAGGACTTGTTATCAGATAACTATTTGGAGGAGTGGTGTTTCCATTATCTATTGCCTGTACAAATACCAGATAAATTCTATTTCTGGAGACCATTAGGAAGGCCTCTGCTACAGTGTGACTCTAGAGTTCCTCATCAATTTTTCCTTACAGTACTGCAAGACCACAGAATCACTTGGCTGCAAAGGCGCCACCAACCCATCAAGATTCCCCCAGTGCCAACCAAAGAGCCTGGAACACCACAGAGGTTTACCTGAGGTCTCTCGTATCCAATACCATTCTGTAACAACCAGATTTTCTCGTCTCTCATGTTTTGCTTTCTACAAGAATAAAATTAAATAATACTAAAAGCTGAAAAAAACACTTAAACTGTCTAAGTAACAGATGCATGATTAAGTAAAAATACTTCCTTCAGAGATATTAAACAGCAGGGACTATTTCAAACAAGTCTCTCTCAAACTCCACAAGTAGGAAAATCAAACAAGCAGGAAATACTGTAATCAAATTTCAGTTAAATAATATTTGGGTTGCAGAGTTCAAGAAAAACCAGACATGGAAGTTCACAGAAAAAGCACTGATGAGTATGACCCTCACTCTGGATTCCCATTCAGTTTTACCACTTTGGTCCACAGCCTCAAAGATTTTTAATAGCTCAGGATGAGTCCTGTAGAACCAAAAATTAAAAGTCAGTAACTACAGACTTTATGGTCTGCTTTACTACTAACATCACTTGGAGTTAAACCAACAGTCAGCTGTTCTGAAAATTTAATTTTCTTCTCGTAAACCAGGCAAACCTTCCATCTTCACCCTTTAAAATCCCTATGCACTCATCTTAGCAGTTTGAGTTTTTCCTCAGTTTTTCCTGAGTAATGGAACAAGAAAACAAGCTTTCATCCTTGTGCACTAATTTCATTCAGTGTTTCACTTAGAAAGAAAAGCTCTGGAGCACAGAGGTCAGGCAGTGAGCTCTTTCAGCATTTCTCTGCAGAGACTACACAGCACAAGAGGAATGGTAACAATAATACACAAATACACACCAGAACCCAATTGCTTTCTCTCCTTCATCCTTTAGCGTGTGCTCATATTTTTATGTAAACCCTAAAGACTTTCACATCTTCTCAGATGCTGAAATTTCTTTTTCAGAGGCATTAAACAAAAATACAGCAAGCATATCACCCTGATACAAGATGTAAAGAGAGGTCTAAAATCTCTATTCTGAGTACCCTGTGGGAAACATTGCTGGAGCATGAACATTCATTAATTATAAAAACTGATTAAACTTTTCCTTCTTGAAGCCTTAAGGTTATTTTCAGATTCTGCCTTCCCAGAATTGGGTCACCTTCATGCCCTGCCCCCACCCCCTCCTCCCCAATACATAATTTACTAGCATTAATTACCCTAATTTAAAATAAATTCAAATAAGCAGAGCTTGAGGAAAAGTATTCCAGCAATACGAGGACTGCCTCTGGAAAGATGAAGGGAATCAGGAGCAAGCAGGAAACAAACTAAATCCTTTCTTCTTAAATATCAAACAGAAACCTGTATGGACTCTCAGGACAGAAACTACAAAGCTAACTACCACCTATATTCACTACTTTCTTGCCACTTGCCTTCCTAAAAAACTTTGACAAAGTTTGCCAGAACACAAGGCAATAGTACACCGTGAACAAAAGATACTGTGAAAATAATCCATTAGAGTTCAGGTATAGTTCTTGAATTAGAGGGTGAAGAGCAGCCCATCCTATGACCTCCCTTGAGAAGCAGTACCAAGTGTTTGAGGCACAGATACAAAGGGGCTTTTTTGCCTATTTCTCAGATCAAAAGTGTGAAGAGAATTATAAAGGAATAAGAAGCTGGTAAGAAAGAAACCAGCAGCTGAAAAGCCACTGCTAAGATTTGAGGCCTAAAAATAAAAATAATAGTTAAAAAAAAAACACCAAAACCAACATTTTTTGTTAAAAATTTCTATTCAGCCAACATGGCAACAAGTTCAGAACTTCCATTTGTCTGTAACTTTGAGAAGGTATTTCTCAGTACAAGACAGAACAAGAAGAGAAAAGGGGAAAAGTGACAGTATTAAGGACTATGGAAAAATGGAGTCAGTTCTGCCAGTGATGAGCAATTAATAGAACAAGGGAGAGCAATCATACCAAAACTATTTCCTAATTAAAATAATTACATTAGCTGGCCTTTAAGGAGATTTATTTATAGTAAGCGTGACAGGCTATTAAGGATTCAATTTAGATCAGAAGTCTCAAATTATGTCTTTAGGTATGGGGTGGAAGTGAGCTACTGTCGAGCAAAATCACTCATCGCAGAGAGTAATCTGTCTCTGGCAAGGGACATAACTGGAATTATTCTGCTAAAATCGGAATTCAAATCACTATGGACACATGTAGACTGCAAAGTGTGGTTGCTAAAGTCAAAAAACTCCTGCAATAGTTGTCAAATGACATTTGATTTGTAGGAATTTTGTAGTAAGTTTTCTCATACAAATAGCACTTTTAAAATTCTTATTTTGTCTTTTTTTAAAATCAATTTCTATCCAGTACATACTAAAATCTGCAAGGTTCTCGTGGTTGTATTTTTCCTATATTTGAATATTGATGAGGACATTTGGAGCCTGCCACCTCAGATCTCCCTATGCAGATTTTATGAGCTGTCAAAATACCCCGAACAAGCATATTAAGACTGAAACCTCCACACCAATCTATCTAAAAGGCACAGAGTTTTAGAGATTAATGAGGAAGAAAGGAAAAAAAAAATCATAAAAAATTCCTAAAATCTCTGTGTTCTCCAATTTTCATCACCAAACGTAGCAGAACTGCTGTCTAGAGTGGCAGATCAAGATCAAACAATGGGCATTCCCCAAGTCAGACTGATATCAATAGTTTGGACTTGCTTTTTCTAAATTCAGATTTTCTGTTGGAAACACAAAATGCTTCTCCTGCTATGTAGATTGCTCATCAAGTTAGTCCTAAAGAATAAACACCCTTTGTATTGGACAGAAAAAATCTCATGGAACTAGATCAAAAGTATTGAAGGTACACTAAGAGCTTACTGCCAACAACACTCAGCAGAAAAGCTCATTTACATCACTCAGAGCTGGCAGTCTATAGACACGTACTGCAACTACTGCATCCTATACAAGAAGACATTAATTTTTCTTTTATTAATTACTTTAATCACACTTTAAGGGGTACACCAATATGCTAAAAAAAAGGTATATTATGAACTCAAGGAGAAGTATTTTCACTGGCCCTTTTAAATTCAGCTGTTTCATCAGTTTTTCTTATCTAGAAAGAGCTTTTTTCTCACTAGATTTCCAATGCTCATGCGCTCCCTAATCCTAAACTCTCGCCTCTAGATACTGAAGGCCGCTTGATTCACCTTTCTGATCCCATTTCATTCCACAGCTCCTATTTCCAAGAAGCAATCTTTTCCTCTGTAAGTCCTGATCATCCCACTCTAAGTGCTAATAAACATTTTTCTTCTACCCCATTGTTATCTACAGTAATTTATTGATGATCTTAATTTTTATTTAGCATATTAATAATCCAGCGATTACTTTAGTATGTCAGGGTTCTCTTTAGCAATGAGGGAACTACCATGGACAACAAAATAGGGTTCTGGAGATAGGAAAACTAAATGAGAATCTACAATCCTGAACTTGTTGGAATCACCTGTAGTGCAACATACTACTTAATTAATTGGCAATTAATAGACATCATCCTCCAAAGGAGACCAGTGCCATAAGCCACAAAAAATTCACAAGTTTGCTTCGCAGTTCAGAATGGAAAGGCCACACAGTGCTACAAGAATCTTTTCCTTCCTTTTTTATTCACTCGAAGCAGTGGGCATTCAAAAACCCTAATTTTTAATACAGAAGAACAAACTGGACAGAGATGACAATACCCATAGGGCTGAAAAGGTTTTACTTTAGGTTTCTTTGTGATCTCTATGAAAAAAAAAGCAAAACCAAACAACACTATTTCAGTTAACTACTAAGTAGATGGAATTGGCAACTAGACGTATCTGACAAATTCACCACTAGATCAGACAGTAGTAAAACGTGCAGCCAAGCTGCTTCAAGGAGCCCAAACCTTCAACTGCCTCTGGTACCTGTTGTGAAAACATTACCCTCTGAATTCCAGCCATTACCTCCCTTTAAAGTAATTGGGTGTGCTACCTTAGCTTGGCCTCTCGGGCATTTGCTGCTTCCCCCTTCTGTGATGCAAGCAATCCCCATAGTGATGAAACACGTCAGACAAGATGATAATAGTCCTAACCCATGTAAACCAATACCAAAAAGCTGACACTAACTTTTAGTCTACTTTTATCACCTTATCTGCAGAACTGTTACCTAAAAAGCCTATGGGTAAACTAGATTTAGCTCTCAGCGGTTTTCAAATGTACCTTAGCCTATGAAAAACACATATAGAAGGATTGAGAAAGTCATTTCTACTAGCAACAGTTATGGTTCTGACAGCTTTAATATGGAACTCAACGAACAGCAAAAAGCCATTCCATACAAGTCATTCAAAAACCTACGCTTGGTTACACATTCTCTGAAGGTATAGGTTAGATTTAAATTGATGAAATAATCAGATGAAACTTTCTAAGTATTTATACTTCACTGTTTAAATACACTATAAAGCAATAATCCTTTTAAGGTGAATACCTGTCCTCAGTTTTATTGTTCCACAGCACTGTTACACTTGAAAGGATTCATGATGCACTTCATACAGCTATCATGAAATTATCTCCACCTCAATTAGCAGTCTGCTAACCTAATATTAAATACACACACAGCTGTACACTAAATAATTGCACCAATTCTTGAGTTTTAAAGTATTCAATAATTTGATTGCACATATTCTAAAATGAAAATATTTTTAAATTGTATGTAGTAAGGTACTTTTTTTTCCATACTGCTTTTCAAATACTACCAGTGAAAACAAGAATAGTAACAATGACCTCCACCGACAGATTTTAGCTCTCATCCAAGAAAGAGAGCAAGAACATGCATGCCCTCAATAACCTACATCAGAAAGACAGAGCTCTGTATTTATTATGACAGTCCAAAAGCACTTTATCCTACAGCACTGGAATGAATTCTTAAGTCCTTCCATTTTATTTAATCAAAGCAAAGAATTCATTCTAGATTTGTGCAGTTCATTCATCAGACTGAATTAAATTTTTGATAAGCCATTGTTAAATTTTTTATAACATAACGACCTGAACTTTAATAGGCCTTTCACTTGCTTCTCCTTTGTCTTCCAAATCTCCAGGCTGTGAGGCACAGTGAAGGCCTAGGAACTGGAGAAGACAAGCATGAGCTTCTTTAAAATACAGAATATCAAAACAGTGACAAAGTTTCAGAGATGAAGCATGAATAGTCACAAAGTAGCAAACCAGCACATGTTATATTCTTATTAGAACCAAAACATTGTAATCAGGAAACAAACTTTTGTGAGAGTATATCCAGATGTAATTCTACAAGTCTATCCTTCAAAATTCCACATGCAAAAAAATTTTTCTCTTACCTAGAATCCCACTAAAGATAGTAAAAGAAATGCTTATTCCATCAACACTAAGCATTTAGGAAAACTATCTTGGTTTTTCTGAACTTTCTTTGCAAAACAAGCTTCTACCTATTCTAGCCTTCTATTACTTCAGCTGTACATTTTATGAAAAATCCTCTTTCTTTATTCCTGAGACACCCCTGATCACACCAACTGCACTCAAACTCAGAGTTCCTGCCTCCTGGTAGCCCCATCAACCAAATCTCTATTACAAAGCCAGCTCAGCTCCAATTTATTACAGGTAAGTTAATACAGTATGGAAAAACTCAAGTTGATTGATAGTTGGCAACCAAAAGTAAATAAAAAGCAAATAGTCTCCTGACTCAAATTACTTTTTCTCACATGGGGCATTTGTTGCAGCTACTCCCAAAATAGATGTTTTATATGGCATCAGGAAGAAGCAGCAGAGGTAAGTATCTGATTTTTTCTGATGAGCTTCCAGAACTAGTCTCCACTCAGCTTTTATCTAATTAATTTGCTCAAGTGCTCAAAAAGCATTTTGGGTTTTGTCTTTTTTTAACAAAATTCACACAGTCAGCAGAGATTCACATTTGATTTCTCTTTTAAATTTTCCATTGAATTAATGATATATCAAGAACAACTTTTAAATCCTGGCTCCCACAAAATCTTTCACAGAATCATCCAAGCTGGTAGGAACGTCAAAATACCACCTCGTCCAAAGTCCTGCTCAAAATAGAGAAAATACTGAATTCAAAATTTCAAATTCAGGTTGTTTTGGACTTTGGCCAAGCAGGTCTTCAAACATCGCTCTCTGCCCTGAACGGTGCTCCCTCTCTGCCTCTCCAGATATTCTTGTCAGAATATACAGAGGTATATGCAATAGATTTCAACAGCGTTATGAAGTAGGAAGTTAACACAATCATTTGTTTTTATGCTGCCTCAGTTTATCACCGAGCTAATAAGGGGATCCACTCACGTCTCTAGTTTGTGTTCTTCTGTACTCTTTTTAAAAATTAACAGTAAGAGCAATAGTATTTCACTTGGCTTAGGCTGTTAATGGGATTCAAAATGTAGTCTCTGCATAGTCTTCTCAAAAAAACACAAACTCTAGGTCCCTAAAAAAGAACAAAACCCAAAAGACAACTGCCACACTGAAAACAATTCCAAAAGCAACAAGAGAAGGCAAAGAAAACAAAAGATTCCACCCATAATTCAGCAACTCCTGCAAACATCCTGCACCTCATGAAGTATGAAGAACCTTCTCTTTTCTGAGGCTCAGGAACAGAACCACAGAATGAAGTCAAACAGATTTTACTAATTTTTTTCCAAAGATACCCTGTAAAAGAATCCTACAATTAGTTATACACAGAGTATTTTCCACTTCAACAGCTAGGTGTATGTGTAAACAATGTCCTTCCTAACACTGCCTGCATCCATCAGAGCTCTCCAGCAAATCTTCCTCAGCACTCTCAAGACAGGAACTAAAAAAACACCCTCAGGTACTGCTGGAGAAGCTAAAGTTTGGAACGGTGGCTGTAATGACACTCAAAGACTCAGCAGCATTTTCACTGGGACAGTACAGTCTGTGGCTGGCATACCACTGTCAGATAAGGCTGATGCTGTCTGGTACACCCAGGAAAAAAACAGAAGAGCGTAGCAATGGCTCAGATTTCCACAGCTTTAATCTCATATAAATCCACAATAGGCCCCATGCCTGTTGGTTCCTATTGGTTGGCTCCAGGCTTCCAAAGGCATGTAGCCAGTAGGAAACATTAGACAAAAGGACTTAGGTGGAATTAGATGGCATTTAGACGGGGCAAATCTGGGCCACACCATGCTATCCCTTTTCTGAAGCCCTAAACGCTGCCAGGGTATTTTGACCCACAAATAAGTAACAGATAGATTACTGGAAAAGAACTACATATCCAAGTCATGCATTGTACTGCTCTTAGCACGTACAATCAATAAAAATTTTCAGTTTGGTTTCTCCAAAAGCAATGGGTTTACAGAAGTTCATGGCCTGTAGTCCAGTGGGATATGATGGAAATATCCAGTTCATAAACTGTTTTTTCATCACTGATTTAGCCTTTGTGAACAATATAAATAATTGCTGATCTGTGACATTCAGCTCAAGTTTCTACTCTATTTTTTTGCTTATATAAGGGAGACTACTGAGAAATGTAAAATCTTCTTTTTGGAAAACCTCTATCACACTCCATAGTACAGATGCTGTTGTTTTGCACAGCATTCTATCAACTAAATACAGGAAAATGGGTTTAGAATGATAAAACTAAATCCACGTCATAAACAGATGAAATATTTCTGTGACAATTTTATTACGTTACTTGCAGAGGAAGTATCAGCAGCCTTTGTTGACCTACTACAACTCTGACTGGGATCAGAACTATTTAAATCAGAGCAAGCATTAATGGTCACTGATACCATTATGCCTGTACCATGTTGCACTTTTGCAGAGATTTATTTTCAGGGCAGGGAGAAGTTACCTATTATTTTCTCAATGCAGATTATCCAGTTTAAAAGTCAAGAACAGAAATTCCTTTTAAGAACATTGAAAGAATATTAAAAACATATGACTTGGAACAGACAGCGCAAGTGTAAGAAATTTTTCATAAGTTACCTGTCTTTAATCCACTGACAGAAACATCAAAGCAGCATTAGGGATATTGAATAAGCCACCTAATTGGTCTGCACATGTCAATACCAAACTTCAACCTTTAGTTAATCCAGATACAAACAGATTAATTTTACTTCTTGAGATAAAGTAAATTCAGAAAGCAGAAATCTTACCATATGGCAAAGCTCCAGAACCTTAACACTAAGCCTCAGGTCTTAAAAGTAGAGCATACTGAAATACAGCGCATTAAAAACCAGGAAATCCAACTGAAGTAAATATACATTTTGAAGATCTCAGCTAACATCACCTACTTCTTATTTCTTGAAAATAGCTCTAGTTTTACAAGTTATAACCTCTCTTCTGACCAAACTCCCTATACAGTGAAAAAGATGAAGTATACAAATACAACAGGTGACTCGACTAAAACTCTGAATGTTCATCCCTTATATATGCATATTTATTTATAAATTACATACATGTATTCCAAATAAAGGAACACAGACCAGACATAGGAAACCTCATTAAAAAAACTGGGGATTTAGAGAATGGTTAGAATCATAAATGAAGGGAAAGGGGACAGGGAAACCTCTGTTGGTTTTAGGCTTAGAACATGCTTTTTCTGTATCTTCCTGAACACAGGAATCATTTGAAGGGGACACACTATAAACTGACAGATACTTTAACCTTCCAGTCATCACTGTTAATGATTAGCTTGAGCTATTTAGTAGCTTTAGACAATTAATACATCTCTGCAGCTAATCACTCCGCACCACAGAGAACAGGTCCTTTTGCTGCAAACCTCTGTGGAAAGGCGAAGAACCAGAGCAATGAGGAAATATAAGGATCTCCACAGAGCCTCAGGAGGTATCTTCACAGTACAGCTTCTTGTTCTCACAAAGGACAAGTTACATTGCATTTTCCTTTCCAATATACATTTTGTAGTCTACCAGAAGCCACTCCTGCTAGTGCCAAGTCAGGCACATTTCACAGCAAATAGAGCACTTAAATGAGAACTGCACATCTGAAGACTAAAGTGCACAGCATGATGCATAACTTTGGTTTCCTCTAAGGAGGCTTGTTGGTCTTAGCTTGCTCATTCTGCCAGCTACTTACACCTCGTGACTTTAGAAAGCAATTTTCTAACTCCCATATTCACATTCCATTAGTCTCCATAGTAAATGACTGGTAGAGAGTATTCATAAGATACCATCACAATAAATCTTACTCTCAGATAGTTCCAAATCAAAGCAAAATTTTTCTATCATTTGGAACACTATTTGACATCTATTTCTTTGGATGTAATAACAAGTAGACACTAATCCATTAACTGTAAGTGGCTGTGTTAACACTGTTTAATTTTCTAGAGACAAGGTAGGACACAGAGCAAGGCAGGCTGTGTGCTTTGCACTTAACAAGAAATGGACACCATCAATCAACAGTGGCTATGTCCTTCCTTTTAATCACTCCAAGTACCGGGGATGTGAGAAGTGACACAAAGTGAAAGAGTTAGAGAGGTGGGAGAAGGATCACAGTATCATACGGTTGAAAACATCAGCTTTTTGTTTCAGGGAAAAACCTTGTCCTCAACCCTCACACCGGTAACAAAAGGATCTGTTGCCAGAGTACAAAGTGCATCAATAAGTGACCACCACATGACTTTTATGACTTTTCTAACTGGTAAAGGTCTGAATTTCCATCCTTTTGCATTTGCCTCATGAGATTAATGGTCCCCTCAATGGGTATACTAAAAAAATTAAAATAAGCCAAACCAAATTAAGTTTCAGATTCCAATAAAGTATTTTAAAAGCATCACCTGAGTTTTAGTGCACTGGAAAACCATCACCTACAAGCAGAAGTACAGGAAGATTGTATTTTCCAGTTAGCATCTAGCACATTGGTCCGCTGTAACGGACACATGGGATATTCTCACACACACAAACCCCAGTAGCACATACATCTACTCCAAAAAAACACTGATGCAACATACTTTTTCCACCTCTGCTTCTCAAAGAAATTCATACAATATGTTTTCTCAAGATGTTTCAAATTTATAGACAAACAACACCAAGACGAGAGCTGTCTCAGCCCTAGAGAATTAGCTATAGACTGAATATACAGATCGCTGTATTGTCTCAAAATATAATTTAACCTCTCTCACCCTAGGCATAGGAAACACTCCAAAACAGTCACAAATAAAAATACAGCTATGTTTATATTTTTTGTTACACCAACAACTGTAGCTTGTGTAGGTCCTGCAATAAATTGGTGCTGAACCTTCCCAGGTTTGTTTTTTTTTTTCCCTATGGAAAGTTGTTGAAATGCAGGCAAATTACCTTATTATTTCTAAAGTAGGGTTTTTTCTACTGGTATTTTTAAACAAATTTGTATTGAATAGAAAAGCATGCTATAACTAAACATCATTCAAATTGTGGATATTAGATTTGTCAGCCAGACTTCGGTTTTACAGTTCTGTTATTACACAGAACAATGTTGCCTATCTTAAATACCCAAGTTTACCATGACTGGTAGAAACACAATAATCACAAAAATATAACAGTAATATATAAAAGAAATATTTAAAATAGTATTTAAAATCTTGGTATGTACATAAAAAGTTGTGCCTGGTGGCACACTAAAACACAATCAAGTTATTGCAGGGCTGTGGTTCTGAGCTGACAGCTCAATGTAGCTCTAAAAATGTACCCACAGGCTTAGATATACTGGTTTTGGCTAAAACACTTATAGGCAGCAAGTAGAAATCATTCCAGAAGTTAAAATAAATCAGTAATTAAGTGACACTTTTCAGAAATATAATTTTAGTTCTCATTTCCTTTTTTCCTAAATACTTTCTGGGCTGTTATTTTGAGATGGCTATTAACCGCTAGGTTATTTTTAATGTCCTGCATGTGACAGATGTCTCTGGAAGAAAAGGCAGCTGAAGGACAACAAACTCCTTCTCCAGGATGGGTTTTATGTCCAGTGTTACTGTAAAGATCAACCCTAAAAATGCACAAATAAACTCAGAAGTCACACTGACAGCTCATATATAAAAAATTATTTATGAGGACTGTTCTTTTTCTTTCTAAAGCAAGCCTCCACCTGAAGGTTGTTTAGTCTCAGAGAAGAAAACACATCTGACCAGGCTGGAAATGCACTACAGTGAGATCTGATTTGGAATTGACACAGGGAGTAAGGAAACTGGAGCTAAAGGGTATCCTACAGAGAAATCTGTAATTGCTTTTGGTTCTACTGTCATTAAAATGACAACACGGACCACCATACAGGCTCTCAAGTCAGCGGTTTCCTGAGCAAGTTGCCAGACACCAAGTAATTGCAATGGAAAAAGTGAGGAAAAGGGAGGAGAGAACAACAGGTACAGAAAAGTCTCTGTCGTAGAAGATATCCTTAATACAATAGTAAATGAGTTATTCGTTACAGTCTGAGCCATTATAAGAAATAAAAATTTTTCAGTATCAAACTGGGTCTACAAGACCTACACATCTCTGAAGACATCAGATAAATTTAGTACCAAAAAGATGCGATCAGACAGGAACAACGCAGCCCATCTCTCTGATCCAGAAAAAATTGAAAAAAAACTTTAGGCCACTCCAGATTAAATAGTAGATTCTTTACCAAAATGCCTAAAAGAGAAGTAACAGGCAGCCTCGTGGGGTTGAGACAGAAGATCCCTTTCTCCAAATCAAGATTTGGGCCTTGTATGAACTTCAGTTTGAAATCTTCCATTACATACTAAGAAGTATGTTTGCACAACAATGTGGAAGTTCATCCTTCTCTGAAAAGACTCCTCCCTTCACCAACACCACTACACTATTCCCTAAGTCACATTTGGGTCACAATGAAAGGAGAGCTAAGATGTGATGAAAAACACAGTCCATCATTACTTTTTTTCAAGTAGGTTACATCAGTCCTTCTGGATGTTACTGAGGCAGAATGTACAACAACAGGTGCCAGAGAAATCCATCTGTACTCCCTGGAAGTGCCAAAACACACAGAACTGGAAAATGTTGCTGCAGACACTCTCGGGTCCAAAATAACTACAAAAGATGAAGTTAACCACCAGCCAAGGAATCTAGTAATTTATGGCAGCCATTCTGTTCTTGTCCCAGTTAGAAATAAAAGACAAAGATTTCCAATATCACTGCTTAGTAGCCTGGTATTCATTTTTAGACCGACACTTGAAATAGACAAGTTTTATATCACTACAGTTGCTTTTCCTACGGATATTGCACAGAAAGTCACATTAGGGGAGAGACAATATGGACAAAAGTTCCAAATTTCTCTTGGATCCAAGTATACTAAAGAAATCACAGACTTACTATCAACAAACATGAATTTTTCAGTACTTCCTTAGAAATTGGTTCTGCTTTCAATTCTGATCAGACATAGGTAATTCAATGCCAGTCTCCTGTGGATCACATTGACTTAGCTGACTGATGTAAAACAGAGTGTAAAATTGAGGTATTTATATATCTGAAACTTAAAGGATTAAAATCCATAGCACTGCCCATATCAATAATAATGGGAGGACCTTGCTGAGCCTTCAAGTTAGATATGCTATCAGCCTGCTAAACAGACCAGAAATTATCAGAAATTTAAGCCCTTACTGAGAGTTCAGTGACTTCTCAGGAATTAAGAGCACTAAGTTTTTGCAACTGTGTATAATATTGTAAAAAAGCATTTTTGCCTAGATTATTATAAAAACTTGAAGGTGGCAGCCTGTATATATTTCATCAAGACAACAAACAATCATGCATGAACCCAAAGATAACAAAACAGTGAAATGAACGCTTGGCAATGTTGACTAGCATTTAAGACAAAATTACAATTATATTTTTGTCTCAAGCAAGCTACCTTACTTTTTCAGCACTGAAATACTTCTATTGAATTCTAGTGATAATTCAGTTTTGAATTCTATGTACAATTCACCTTAGTTTTGGAATCTCTAATTAGAATGGCAGACAAAGGTGGAAGAACAGGATTAAAATCCTAATGACACTTCAAGTCAGTTTAGGCTCTGTTAAAGACAGATTTATAAGGAGGCATGGAAAGCCTCTTATTTGTGGAGAATAAAATATAAGTAATAGTTTTTAACATAATTTTCTCATTTGAAGTTAAAGAGAGAAATAAACACGACTACACATCAAGAATTTTTGAATTCCACTTCAGCCTGCCATGATGTCCTTTAGTAAACTTTTGCATCGTTGTAGTCAAGACATTATCTGTTTACTTGCTAATTTTATAGATTTTTTAAAAACAGATTAACCTGGTTGTACTAGAACACAATAAATCACTGGTGAGCAAGCAAAAATTTCCCATTTATACGATGCTTTGGAGACAGAAATGGCTAGACAATGTTTTCTTAAGATGACACAACAGGGAAATAGCTTACTTGGTAAGGATATTCACATGATGTAAAACTCAGAGTCACAATGCACAATGAGTTTTTTATTTTAGGATAGCCTCAAGTATACGACAAGCAAATTAAAGCTGTTTCTACCTTGCTCCCTCACATACTTTTTCTGTCTTCCTCCTCATGCAAGACTATGAAATTACTTTCTGCCACAATTTTGACCTAGTAGAATTTCTATCTTTAGTTCTGCAGGACCTAAATATTATCTCCAGATCTCAGAACACTATAAATGATTCCTGCTATTTCTTACCTGCCATCAAAAACTGTGTAAGACTCTCAGAAGTTTTGTATAGACCTCACTGGAAAGTCATTTCTCACTCTGCTGAAATTCAGCCTCACAGTAAAAACTGTTCACATAGCAAAGCTTGGGACAATTTGAAGTTTTATATAATCTTCTCTAGCTTCCCCCTGCCCCATAAAATCTCAACTGATTGCAGCTTTTTCTGTCATTTCAGCAGCACCTTGGGCCCATCCTGGTTTCTGTCCTTTCCACTTAATTCAGTTCTCTGTTAAACAAGGGAAATTTTTCACTATTGGCCAAAATTCAAAAAGCACAAAATATTTTTCCCGTGCGCATACTTGTTGATTTCCTTCACAGAACTACCATTACAATGATTGTTTTCTTTTTAAAACCAACTTTTTGCAAGAGAAGACTGCCTTAAAAACACCTTAAGCTTTTTCTTAAATTAAATAAAGTACTTATTTCCTAATATGATAGAAATCGATACATTTTTCCAGAAGATCTGAAGTTAGGAACAAAATACAAATTAAATATAGGACCACAGTAAGTGCACTTCAGGAAAAGGATACTACACTGAAAAAGCCCTGAAAGGGTTTTACCTTAATATATCTACCCATTATCACACATTCTTTTTTTTTCACTTCAGAACCGGGCTTTTGGTTTTGGGGTCAGGGGAGCATTTTATTTTATAGGACAAGGGAAGTAAGGGAAAGGCAAAATTATCCAAGGCCTTAAAGCGGCTTAAAAACGTCTAGTGCCATAAGCTGCTTTCAATGCCTTCGATCTCTTTAAAGGAGGAGGAGGACCAAAAAAACGGACAAGCAAGAAGTATTTCTGAGGGAAAACAAGAAGCCTTGGTGAAATAGTGGGTCAGGAGGCATACATAAATATGACACAAACTTTCAAGGAGGACATCTGTAATATTTGGGGGCAAAGACAGGAAAACTCCAGATTAGCTTTCAGGAAGATACAGTGGTGGAGTTGACGTTATTAAGTGAATAATTTACTCTTGGTGATGAATGGTTACAGCTCTGGACTAGCTTTGGACAGGTGCTTCTAGCAGTGTAGCTGAAAAGGGAGAGGTGAGGGGAAGCAGAATGGGCAAGCAAGTACAACAGAATGGCTGCAAGCACAAGCACATGCAGCAAGGCACCTCGGTGCACAAACACAAGAACAAGTCAAGCCAAGGACCTTCCACACTCACAAAAACTGATCTTTTACCATGATACTGAGCTTCCACATTTGGTATCAAGCACAGGCAGCGCTGTCCTTGGAAAGGCATTTCCTTGAATTATTACACTTCTATTTCATTGCCACCACTAACATTCTCAGTTATGGTTTTAGCTTACGTCTAGATATAATGGTTAATCTTGGTAAAAAATGACAGGCAATATTAATATCTCAGAGAGATGATGTAATATTAGGAATAAATAGATCTTGTAGTTACAATTTTTTAGGCAATAAGAAGACTCTGGCCTTAGGAACTTACTGGAGGGCAGCTAGCGTTGCACAGTCTGCATGTTAGAACTGCAGTGAGAGCCTCTCTTTTATTTCTCACCACTTAGGAAACACTGGAAATTAAAATACTGCTCAAATATTGTTAAGTTTTTACAAAACAGGTCTTTTCTTGGTCCCTGGGAAAAGAAACTACAACCCCTACTCTTTTTAAATACCACATTAAATTATTTCACAGGTACATTCCGCTGTATTGGTAGACCTGAGCAGAGCTTCATTACTAAGTAAGAATGTTACTCTGTATTCCATGCCAGCAATCATTCAAAACCTACTACATAAGTAAGATATAGGTTGGAGATTTTCTATTAGGAATGTAGATTGAAGGGCCGGTGACATCTTCTGAAAACAGGCCTCTAACTGCTCTCAGATACCTGCTTACCACTCACCACCTATCTTGCACTACTGACAAGTTTTCAGAGCTCAACCATCCCTGTCCTCTGTACTTTACACAGATGTATCAAATAAACCACATGATGTCTCAGGTATGGAATTTGAGGCAACCAGTATTTCTGGTGCCTGTAACTGAATAACTGATGGACATTTGCTTGTGTAAGCACTTACAAACACGAATTACCCAGCATGCGACTAAACAGGAGCTTGAAACACCAGGGGAACCAAGACAACTCTTCAGGTTGTGCTGAGCCCTTAAATGCCTTGAAATTCATGTTAAGCCAGAACTACAGAAGACGTTTGGAGGACCCTCCACAAGATAAGAAGCAGTGTAGTTGACTGAAGTGGATAAAACTCTCCCTTGTTCTCAGTGCACTCCTGCCTTGCAATCACTAAAGGAGTATGGCATTATTATTTTTCCAAAGGACTGGAGGACTGAAATCCACACTGCCCCTATTCCAAGCCTGCTCATAAGGATTTGCTTACTTACTGTTCCATGACCATGTAAAAGCCAAAGGACCTATACCAGGCTACATATAAGACCATGGCAACTGTATATTGCCCAACGCACATCTCAGCCGCAGGGTAAATTCACCTTTCAAAGTAAAACTTAAAAACATGTTCAAGTCTCCAGTCCAACAGACCCAAAACAGCACTTCAGATGTTTTTCTGGATCATTGTTACAGTTAATCTGAACAGTCAAAATGGTAGCGGACAATTCCCTTCAGGAGGCAGCTTCAAAGGGATGCAGGGTTGAGGAGTCTACCCACTACCCAAAATCTATTCTGTTTTAACACAATCCAACAAGAAGACAATTTTTTTTTCAACTGTGGGAAAATTTAGCACAATTAGCCCAGAAGGAGATAGTTTAATCTGCTTTTTAAAAACACTGCCCGACTTCTAAATTATGCTGTAATGTTTTCGTAGCTTAGTAAATCATCATCTTCTGTCTGTTACTTCTGCAGTTATTGCATATTGTTCATTGACTTGCTCTTCAGTGACCTTTTTTACTTTTAAGATTTCCAGAGTCAAAGTACTTCAAGATTATTTCAAAGTCAAACCAGTGAAATGTGGTTATTTTTATGCCTGTACTGAGTTGGTCATTACTATCTGACATTTGGAGAACAATTAAGGACACACAGCCAAGGTAATTTTTCCTAATTAGAACAGTCTGGGTTGACTTCTTCCAAGCTTAAAACTGAAATCTGTTTCTTCAATGAAAAAGTTGTTTCCTCTACCTGAAACTGACAGACCAAACCTATTACTTTGCTAGACTGCTGGAACCAAATACACTTATATCTATAAAAACAATAAGAAAGCATTTTTTGAAGTCAAAAAGAGAAGCGAAAAGGTATTCTGATGACTCTGAAAAAAAATGCTTGAAAAAAAAGAGTATGCATAAATTTCACAAGGTCAGTGCTGAGAGACTTGGTTTTTACTTCTCTGGAAATCAATATTTACCTACCTAAACAATCAGAACAGAAATCATTATTCAATATGAAAAAATTAATACTATGGAGAATCATTATTATAGCCATAATAAACATTTTCTTTAAAAGGGTAGTTCCAATTCAAATAAACCATTTCAGCTCACCTTTAAATTGAGGAACATGGAAAAATACCTGGTTTTAAGGCCACAGAAATGCCTGTTGAAACTCATGACAGCAGCATGACTTAGAGGTCTAAAGGCAGAAAAGCAAACAAATTATACCCTCCAAAAACAGTATCAACATCACAATTTTGTGCTTTTATTTTCTCAGGTGAAAAAAATGTAGAAAGACATCATCTTATTTGAACACTTCTGATTTCAAACGCCACTAAAATGCCACAGTTTCCAAGCTCTACTTAGAAAACCTTCCAGTAATGCTTCATTTTTCACCATCTGACGCCAGCCACTGATAAGCACAGAGACATGGAAATCAATAGGCAATGCTCACTGAAGCAGTGGGGGTTCAGATGCACTTTACAGCACATAAATATTGTGCCCTGGGTAAGAGAAACCCTACCCTTATACCCCGCCCTCACTGCACCTCATCAAGAATTTCTACCAAAATACAAACATATCAACCATTCCTGGAACTATTATTTGCTGCTGCAAGGGCTCAGTCCACACCAGTGCTGAAGGCTCACACCACCAGCCATTCTGGATGCCACCTCCCCATGCAATAATGATTTCTGATTTCTGTGGCATGACCTCACCACCCTTTAGAAAACTCTGCTTCAGAAGACCAGGGAAATATTTCAGAAAATGGCTGTAATAACAACACAAAATTATTACAGAACCTAATTTTGGAAAAAGAAAAAAATCTAGAGCTTTTAGCTTCATGCTTTTCCCCCACTCTGTACTGCTCAATCATTAGCATATTCATATTTTCTGGATCGTGCTATCAAAATCTGCATAACAGAGATGAACTCCCTCACACAGCAAATACGTGTGAACATCTCTTAGCAACAACCGGTCATGAGCCAGCAAGGAAACTTAACAGTGATCCCACTTAAAACATCCTACTTATGCATACCAAATGATAATGCCATCAGTAAAAATCCAAACTGTTCACTAAAGCAGCATTCTCCTAAATGCTTGAAATTAAATCTTCCCCACAGAAGCCAGACACCAGAAGGAGCTGTGCTTCGTCCTTGACAGCTATTCCAAGAACACTTGCAAGGGAACAGTAATGTGTGCTTCTGTCCCCAACTGCTTCAGTTCCAAAATTCACATTCAGGGACTGCTTAAAATTCACTAGGCACAGAATGGGCCTACATTACCATCACCAGAGAAATAAAGGAAGAAAAAAAGGGAAAATATTAACAGTTTTCTGGTTACTCAACCATGTAGAAAAATAATTTTGCAGTCTAATACAGGTACCAATCACTGCAGCAACAAAAATCAGATTTACCAACTGGCTTCTACGAGGTCCGAAAAATATGAGCAAGTTTGATGTCAGTGCCCTCCTAATTTGCATTTGTAATAGCAATATCATTATAACATTGAGGGTTTTTTAGTCAGGCCAGCCACATCCTCTCCTCCAACTGAATGGAGGGTGCCATTAAGTTATATTTGAAAACTGATCTACTATGCCTAGTCTCTTCTCTCTTCTGCCCTGTAAGGCCTTTACAGGTAATCAGAGCAATACTTAGAAGTACAGCTCCTCTCCTTTGCCATCATGATGTAGTCATTGCTTCGAGGAAGGTGAACCTCTAAAATGTCAAGTCACATTTACATGCCAACAGATGAACAGGGGGAGTTATTATTCCATGCACACACTTTGTTTTCTGGTATTTATATTGGCCAGAAGGCTCAGCTCCTCATGGCCCTGAGAGTTACTCAGAGGGTAACAAAAACCCAAACACTTTTTCATTTTACTCTAAGAACATACTTAACTTTATGCAGCATGCTTCTCAAAGGGCTGCTATACCTCAGATAACAGGCAATTACGTATTTACAAATCTGTTTGGGGTAGATGGGATGAGAACACTGCCATTAAGCATAAATCAAGAAGAGGTAAGTGAACGAGTTCAGAACAATGGATAGAAATAAAGCCTGACCTGACTTGGTGTGGAATACACAGACCACACTAAGAAAGAGGGGCCAGAATTTACTTCACAAGAGTGAACTTCCCCCGAACAAGGTAACTAAAAAGGACAAAAGCCAACGGTGCTGTGTGGAGGAAGTGAAATGTAATGGAAAAAACCAGCAACACGGCAGGCAATGCCTTCATTGAATTCAGTCCATTTACTTGAATACTTCTTTAAGGAAGGCAGTGAGTTCCAACTGATTGGAATGTACCAAAGAGGGACATTAACTGCTTGTTACCAAAATAACTGCTTCTTAGTAAAAAAGACTGAAAAATACTTTCAAAGCAGTTTTTGAATAGAACTTTCATCTCAAAGAAATGGATCTATGCATCCTTGGAGAAGATACGGACAGATATCTAGGAAAATGCACTAAATACTTCCTTTAATTGAGCAGTTAGTGCTTACATAAGTGAAAAAACTAAACCTGTCTCAGCTCATTACATTTCCTATAACATCTAACATCTTCTGAAGTATTCCTCTATCCTCATGCTTTTGTCAACTTTTATTTGACCTTAAGTCAAAAACAGCTCTGAATTTTTCATCTTGAATCCTTCAATACACACAGACTTGTTTGAATTTCAATAGTTTCAGTGAAAATTATGTTGCCATTCAGCTAGCTGTGACAGAAATAACTGTCTGAATTACTATCTGGAGGAAGCAGCCCTCCACTAAAGTTAAGACCATTATCTCTGCTAGATACTTTATTCGAAATCATCCAGCTTCAATGTGGGTTGTATAGCTTCATCACTTTTATTTTGTACTAGCATATCTCATACTGAGTAAAAAGGAAATTATTAAATACTCAACGCAAAATGA
The DNA here is from genome assembly GCA_013397315.1 of Donacobius atricapilla. NCBI lineage: Eukaryota > Metazoa > Chordata > Aves > Passeriformes > Mimidae > Donacobius > Donacobius atricapilla. The sequence goes on from WBMY01012014.1 coordinate 664,532, forward strand.
TCAAAATGTTTCGCAGCTTATCAGTTCAATCCTTTCATATTCATTTTAAGCATATACCCCATAGGAATCTCCAAAATTATAAAGAGTAGTTTTAAAAGTATTACTTGGTAGGTTTTGATAGCTGTTATCAGCCACTAAACTATTCAACAGAGAAGTCACTCTCCTTGATATACTGTACACTTGTACCTTACTCATACCTCAGGAACACAGAAGTCCTTAGCTGATTTCTCACTGACGGCTTAAGCAAAGTATTTGTTTGTTGGTGAGTTGAACAGGACAAGTTATCGTCCAGCTGGGATTCTGTGAAGCCGTATGTCAGTAGTTTGGGAGTTTCAATCAAATGCTTTAAGTAATAAACTTAGAATTAATGCAGTCTCTGTGAATAACTCCAGATAATGCAGTAACTGTATGTTGAATAGCAAGAAAGTGCAATTTATAGCTATATGGAAGAAAAATTACTTCAACCACCTTAACCATCTTTTAAAACTTTAAAGAAAAAGAAAACGTGTTTCTGATCTGATTTTAAGATTTACTTCACAAAGTAGCATTTTGCTGCCATTCTAGCAGTTTCCAATAACTCTAACAGCAATTATGAAAACAACCTTGAGATGAAACACAGCATGAGGCTGCACTTTGTTGCAAACTCAATTTCAAGTTCCTACACTTTGCCTAGAACTTTGCAAATAAGTTTTTTACAGCAGGCTTACGTTTTTAACTTTTTGCATGCCTAAGATCAAGTAGTGGGGTTTAAGTGAAGTGAGCATACAAAGCACACTACCAATATTTCCAGGGACAATGAAATGGTGGAAACAGGGTGTTGGCAGTACCTTGGGGCATCAACAGCCCAAACAGGGTTTTAAGAATTCAGAAGGCATACATGTGCTACCTAACTGCACGAGCAAGTCAGAGGTTGTGTCACTAGGTAATGGCTTCTGGGAGGAGACTGACAAGGAAGGTATCAGCAGTGCACAGCATTCAGAGTTCCCAACATCGCCCAGACCATCCCACAGTCAAACGGGGACATCTGCTGAGAGAGAAGTCAGTACCAAATATACAAAGGTAACGAGTACCCCTCAAAATTAAAATGCAAAAAAAAAAAAAAAATTAACAACCACTGACAGAATGGCAGTAGGAATACTCCATTTATATTGCATCTTATGATTCATTTCATGTCCACGTGAAATGGAAAAAGTAAACATGTGCCTTTTCTGAATTATGCTGGCCCATTTTTGTGGCATGAAGCTTCATTATTAGCAATCCTCTGAAAAGAAGAATTTGCTTATAAGGCTGAAAGAAGACTTACTAAGACTGAATCACCTATCTGCTGATCAGGTATTTTGGCAACCACTGGAAATTAAAGATGGTAAATGACACCACAGACACAGGCTGGCCACCACCAGTACAGTGCTCTACAAGATTTCCAAGAGCTTCTCACTTAAAGTCTGTCACAATGCCAAAAGCACGATATGTTCATAAATTGGAAGAGAAAGTATACAGAAAGAAACTGGGTTAAACCCAGATGAATACTTTCAGTTAAAAATCTCATACCAGCAGTCTTAAGTAATAAAACTCTGCAATTAATTTATTCTGTTCTAAACAATTAAAATATTTAAGATACATAATCTAATAGAATGCAGTCAGAAAATAAGGCAGAAGCCCCTCTCTGCCCATACAAGTAATTACATATGCCATTTATTGTTATGCAGCTAAACTGACTCAAAGTTCTGCATTAGCCCTCACATTGCAGCCCCTTTTACACGGAATTGCCAGCTTGAGTCTACTCCCACAGTGCAATGAGCACGCCATGAAGTGGCTGTGAATCACAGATGGTGCCAGCAGAGATCTCTCCATTCTCATCTTTAGTCATTCTGCAGGCAGGGAAACGCACTGGCTGCAGAGCCCCCACCTCCTGCAGCCTCAGCAGCAGCAGCTCGACTCTGCTTTGCCACAGACAATCAGCTCACCTGCCACTGCCTGGCTCTTTGGCCTGGAGACGTCTTCTGTGCTCACTGCACCCTAAATCCCTCGTGCACTGCTGACACCGCAGCAGTTTTTAAAACCTACAGATTAAGCCACTTATCCCCTGCCTCGATCTGCAAGGCAGTTCTCATTCACAGGTGAACTCTGTGCACACATCAAGGGCACAGTGTGAATTAATAACGTGCCACACCTGGTAATGCTTCAGGTTTTCTCCCTTGTAACCATTTCTGCAGGGTATTGTTATGGAACATGGAAATAACTATATAAAGAAATTGAATCAGAAGTTTCCCTTTCTAAAAGTGGCAGGATGAAATATTTCAGCATACCTAACATACAACACTTTAAAGTAGCCATTTGACAATATGGAAGCAGAAAGTATTTGATACCATGAGCACGTGGTTCTATTTGTTGTAAAATTTAATCCTGCAGAAGTCTGAAGTACCTCTATATTATGCTGAAGAAACAATTGATTGGTCTCTCGGCCAGCAGCATTATAGGAAACATCCTGTTCTTCTTTCCTTTCCATGATTAACTCCCTACACATCCAAAGGAAGTCAGAAGTACTAGCCTTTACCAGAAATCAGGACAAATATTCCCATGACACAGCATCGTGCAAAGCACTGGGTTAAAAAAATGGCTAAACAGGGAAGAAACAAGGAAAAAAACTCTCAAAGTACTTCCCTAGCTTAGTGTTAGAAAGGCCTGGGACACAGTGCTGAGACAACAGCAGTATCTGTATGACTGCTCTCTGGCCACTAAAATCAACACTGATTGCAACATGAAAAAGCAGAGCCCCTAAGACAGCTTGCTAGGGAAGGCTGTGTTGTGAAGCAGCCAAGGAGCTTGGGCAGCACAGTCAGCGGCAAGCACAGAACACAGCTGTGCAGCACAACTGCATCTGCAGCTGCCCTGCCAGGAGAGCACACCAATACCCCACAATGCTACAGCCTTTCTGCTGTAGATGTGACCTACATACAGAAATCTCATCTTACAAGTCTTGTCTGCAATACCGATATGCATTATTCAGAGCATAGCCAAATTTCCTCGTGTTCTCAGAAAATTCAGCGTTAGCTTTGCGATGGCTCTATGTCCTCCCCTCCCTTAACTTGTGCAGAATCAGTGTTTACCCATGTTGAAAGCTGTCAAGGGGCTGGTACATGCACACAGAAAAAGTTAAATTTAGTAAAAACATAAAGCCAGTTCTGCTACAGTACAATACAAAAATAACACCTGTTCCTCCAAGGAGAAAATGTGTTTCCTCTTGCTTTCCTTCAAATCGGGGCAAATCAGCCTCCACCCATACCTGTCTCCCCAGAGTGCCAATGCTGTCACACGGCTGTAATCTTCAGCAGGAACGGACCATGGTTTGCTGAACTGTGTATCTGAACTCACTATGATTAGCGGAGACTCCGAATTTTGAACTTCACTTCATGCATAGAGCAGATACATGCTCACACACACCCAATAATAGAACATGTCTATGTAAACACACTAACATGGCACAGAAGAAACACCGATTTGCTCCCAACAGTTGTTTCATGAGTGGAAACAGTAATCCAAGGTTATCTGAAATGTGTTAGCACTGTCTGAAATGGTAGAGTTTATACCAAATATGAAGACATGCAATGCTTACTTCACCCTTACCTTCTTTCTATCTCCTCACGAAATATTTTATGCTTCAGTGAAAAAAAATCACGGCAGATTTCAGGCTTAACTAATATCTTGTATTGGCTACTGAACAGCTCATAATCATGAAACATGCTAACATTTTTGCATTTTTAAGAATTAAACAGCTTAAGGACCATCTCTGCCAACCGTCATATCAGGGAGGAAATATTTTTATTATCTTGGCAACATCAGAAAAAACAGGAAAAAACCCAATCCTATGACATTAGCAGTAATCATCTATTGAAAGTTTGTGATCTGAGAACAATAAAACTAAAAACGTACTGCATAAATTAAAGACAAAAACACTCATCGATCAGCTAAAACAAAAGCCTAACAGTTCTCTTCCATTTACACTTTTCTGAAAAGTTTGACACTGAGCAGTAAGGTAAAACAGGATATTCCTAGACTTCCTGACTTAACTTCGATGGCTTTTTATTTCTGCATAAACTGAAATACTGGCTACTGTTACTAAGCACTATTTTCTTAGCATAAAAAAAAAATAGCAACACAAAATTACACAGGCACATTCAAAAAAAGGACTTTGCACAACAGGCTCTTTGAAAAGAGGTTTTTATTAGAGGCATTCACATTTACCACTTGGTAAATGTTATAAACCAGACAAATATTAGATAGTATTTAAGTGAGAATTGACAATGCTACAGCATTTAAAGCATAAATTAATTATCTGAATCTAATTCACCTCACTAATTCATCTTAGGAACTCACCTAAGCACCACAGGCTACTGCAATTCTGTAAAAGAATATATTGCCTCCTACATGCAAACAGCAGCTCAGCACGCCAGCTACGACAGCAAAAGGGAATAACAGTGTACTATGCCTGGTTTTCTCTTGAAAGCCAGCAACCACAGACAAAATAAACCTTAAAAGCAAAGTTAGAAAAACATAAGTATTTTTATCTGTGTTCCCTTGTCATACAGCTTTCTCTTTGGGACAACTAACCCACACACCACTGTGGGACCAAAATTGGAGCAACTCCACTTTTTTTCCAACTAGTGTGTATCACATAAAACAGCTCATGCACATGCCAAAGCCTCAAATTTAAAAGTGAGCTAAAAATGCCTTTTTGCAACCCCTCGCGGCCCCGAGGCTCTTTAACCACAACCTACACTGAGTAAGATGAAGTCACCAGTATACAGTATCCCACCTTCTGTATCTCCTGAGCAGCTGGTTCTCCAGGACTCAGAGATACAGGAAAAAAAGTGAGAGGAAAAAGAGAGAATAGGGAGGCAGCAACTCAACATCAAGAGATCTCTGCCATGGTGCCATACAAAACAGACAATTATGGCTGAAGCAGGCTCACAACATAACCTACTGTCCGTGACCACTGTCTGCAAAACTCGCAGACAGCTTGTAATTGGCATCTATTCTCAGCCACATAGAGCAAATACCAAGTTATTTTGAGACAGTTAAAACAAAACAAAAAGTCAACAACTAAAAAACTTGCACCATTTAACATTTTCCTATGAGCTGGGCAAACAAAACCATTTATAAATTTTCTTTCCCTGTTTATTTCTCTCCCTTTACTAAATATTTTTACTAAATCCTCAGGCAAGGTCTATGCCTACCCAATTACTAGACATACAGGCTATTCTTTGTGCTTTTTCCGGCTCTGTGGCCTAGAGGGAGAAATACTTATTATGTTGTTCTCCTTAGAGCAAAAGCACTGCTGGAGGCAGAAATACTCCATCAGCTGCAGGAACTGGTGTGTACGGCAGGTCTACACATGATCTTCCCTGTGCAGTACAAATGCTCAAAAAAATCTCAACCAAGTGGCTTTGGAAGGAATCTGGTATTTACTAGTGATCTAATACCTCTAAATATTTTGCATTTGAGGTTTTATTTACTTATTTTAAATAAGGAAAGGGATGAAAAGTGAAATATCTCACCCACTAGCAACTGTTCATAGCACAAGCCTCAGCAAAATCCCTCCCTCAAGAGAACAAGAAAAGAACTTTTCACTTGTCTTTAATCAAAATTGGGCCTTTTATCCTGAATCTTGCACATTCTTAACCAGTGTCTTTACAAGAGTTTTGTTGTGTGACAAAAAGGAGTACAAACATAATAAAGAAAAACAGAAGCTGCTGTCAAAAAACCCTGTCAGCCTCTGTCCACTCAATTTGTAATTGACAGAGTGTTAATAAAAATAAGTGGTTCATACAAGTTTCAAACTTTAAGTTACTGGTGAAGAGAGAACAAGATTAAACAAATAAGGAAAAATTCAGAGTACAATTTGCATCTCTGAGCAGGATGACAGTTATGCAGCCCAACAGTCCACATCATTCATTCAGACGTGTGAAATACCCTGTGGAGAGGTTTGAATCTTAAAGTAGTTCTCTCAAGGAAATGGATGAAATAGTGCATGATAAACCAACTTGTCAGGAATCCTTTTACAGCTACTCCAACTGGAAATAAGCAGCCCTCTCAAGGAACAGCGAAAGAAAAATAGTTATGTCTGATATGCTTTGTCTCTAAGCCAGAAGAAACTAGTCTGAAAAGCCTATTTACAATCTTTAAGGCATGTATTAATGCAAAGGGACAGGGAAAGATTCTTTGCAACTGCTGAGAACTAACTACACAGGAGAGAAAAACAGAATAGTACTTGCTGGAGAAACAGAAAGGCCAACAGTAAAAACTCTGCATTCTTAATTGCCCCAAGGGGAAAGGTATTACAACTTTTTCCAAAGGGATTTCAGTATGGTATATAATAAAGCCCAATAAAATATTCTCACACCTACACTTAAGGGAATGAAATGCATTCTAAATTTAATATGACTCTAACCTAAGTTTTTGGGGTTTTTTTAATAGACCATAGCCTGGTTTTTCTCTTATGTGAGTAAGCCACTGTGTGGTAACTTATACATACTTGGCCTTGGCTATAGATACAATATTTTAAGTTTCCTGTTTCAATTAAATTCAGTGGAATTATCCAAGTGAAGACTGATAGCTTAGTCAATTATTAAGGTTTGGACAAACAGTTCCTACTGATAACAGTAACAAAAGAATAAGCATTAGCAAGGAACTGAACATTTCAGCCAATTACTATACTCACTAAAAACAAGAGCCAGCAAAATCTAACATCTGGCTTTTGGATTGTAGAGTCTCCCTCTGAAACCATGGTCACTTTCATGGATTTAAGGTGAAATCTGGCGCTGACTGAAAAACAATCTTCAAGCTACCAAAGATTTCTGTGAAATCAGCACTTTGGAAAGCTCTAGATTAGCGCAGACTTATAATCAGGATATAGTTTGTAAACATTGCTGAAGACTCCTTAGTAACACCACGACTGTATTTGATGCCCAGCTTAACTCCACTCTGCCCTCTCAAGGCTCATTTAAGCGGAGGAGGTGAAGAACCAAACCACAGCAGTGGCTCTCCTCTGGTCCCTCAGCCCCCCAGGACACAGGTGCTGCAGCTGCCCTGCACAGGAGCACAGGCAGCTCCGTCAGACCATGCTGGCTTTACTTTCACTTCTGGAATCTATAAGCAATTTTTCTCCATAGTGTTCTGAACACTCAGCAGAGGTCTCTGTTTGGAGAGGAAAAACTATGGCTTGTTCCCTTTTCCATTCTGAGCTAATCTCTGCCTGCCTGGTTACACTAAACCATGGTGGATTTCCAGCTACCAACACACTATCTCCCCACGCTGAGGGCTGTCCCTCAGGCAACTTCAATATCTTTAAACATTTGCTAAATCCTCTTTTTTCGCAGGGCACTTTTGCTACACATTAAACGTATATCCCATCTTATCAGCAGTACCTTTCATGGCCATCTGTTTTTAGAGGAATAGGAGAGGAAGAAAAACTATCAACCATTAGCTAGGGCTGTGAATATGCAGTTCAAATCCAATTTAGATTTTTCTTCTTACAAACTGAAAGCCATTTAAAAACACATCCTTACTACATTAAGAAGCCTTTTCTTCCATCGAGACACTGACAAGTGAGGCACATAACTCTTGTAAATCCTAAGCAAGAGGCTTCCTCAAAAAATGCAGTAAATAAAAAGTAAGGAGCTGCTGCCTATAGACAGGACAGAATGTAAGCAACTCCATAGTGTGGCAATGATACATATTAAAATATACAGCATGCTTAAAAGAGAAATAAATACTCTTCAAATACCAAAGCTAATGAGGATTTTATCCTTATTCTCATAAGTTTTATTTTCAGTATTCAACACTGACCTTGTATGAATACACACAGTATAAAGTGTGCAATGCCTGTTACTACTGTTGAAAACGGATCAGGTCAATCATTAACTTACAGTCAAACTTCCTCTTTCAGCCAACAGTCCTGCAGTTCTGTAAACTTAATTTTTTAACTATGAATAATAACTTTGCTATGAATAGATGTCTCTTCACTGTGCTCTTCACAACTCAGAGGAGCAGAAAATTCTCCAAATGGTCATACTGCCCAAGGTGAAGAAAAGAGGTCTGAAGGAACAAAGGCTTGAGTTGTTATATTGCACTGAAATGTTCCTCCCTTGTGCTTAACCCAGTCTTTTATATATACATAGGAAGCCGAAGAACTAAATTTTCTGGGGTTTTCCATCAATTAAATAGGATCTTACTGTAAAAATCCCCCTAATTCACTCTATTCTGGCTTGCTGAGAATTTCCTTCCATCCCACATGTTACGCCATCCTGTTCTTCCCTTTTCTGCATCATCCCCGTCCCTTCTAGAAATTTATCTTTTGATGGGCCACTGCAGCTGTATTTTTCACTGTCTTCCCTTCCCCCTCTCTCATTTTCCCAACTGCAAGACTACATTTTACTATTATAATTTAATGTCTGGACTACTATGGCTATAATTTCACTCTATTTCACAGCTAAAATACATTTGAGCCTGTAGCTTAGAACATGCTTCTAGAGCTGTATGACTTGCCATTCATACCTGGTCTAGAAGCTGTGTGGTCAAAGATAAAGAGGGAGTGCAAGAGAGGCTATAAAATGCTATTTCATGCATATATTTGCAAGGTAACTTTAAGTACAACACCTAAAAATTGTGGCAAGAAGACTTATGAGCTAATTTGGCAAGAATTTCTTTGCTAATCTACGTACCTAAAAATAAATGAGATGCTGCTTTAAAAAATAAATAAAATTTCACAATTCAAGTTGTGACAGACAAGTTTTATGTAAGATACAAGAACTGACCTACAGTGCAAAACAATTATTTTTCCAGTTTTATTATAGTGTTTATCCAGCACAGAAAATTAGGTCAGACTCTACCACCTGGATATGTCAACCAACAAGCCAGAAAATGTGTAACTCAGTCCGATAGTGTTCAGAGTTATTTTTTGCGTGTGTTACATGAAATAGATACAGCAGGGGATAAATTCAGAACTCTCAGTGGCACCTACTCGGTCAGGCATTTCAAGTGCTGTTTGTTGAGATTCCAACAATTCCTTTTTTGCCTAAATTTTAAAGATCTTTTCTGTACCTCTCAACATTTATTCTAATGAAGTCCATTGGCATGCAGAGACTTCTGAAGCAGACAGACCAGCATAAAGTTTATTTTTCTGTGCCAAATCTGCAATTTAATAAAGAGATGTGCTAAGTCACCAGGAGATTTGAAAGAACTAAACTTTTTTTTACTCCTCAGACGGCATTACTAGTCAGCTGTGTTCTCTCTGTTTGCCCCATTATCTTACACTGCCAAGTCTATAAAACCTTTCTTAATAACTTTCTGACTAGCTAACACTGACTAGTTTCAATAATGGCTGAAGGACAATAGTTGAAAACATGACCAAAAGTGAAAACTGACATGATATAGCACAGCAATTTACATGCAGAAAACAAAATATCCAGGAGAAATATCTGGTAGGGCTGACCGCTAGGGAGGGAGTCTACCTCAGGGATGTAGAAACTGTTCAGCATCCACTCCATGAAACTGATCAGCACAATCTAGACCAGGCCTCAAGAGCAGTCCAAAATTAGCTTTTAAACTTTTTATCCTAAATAAATACAGAAAATAGTACTGAAGCTGCAATCACACATGAAAACTTTTTTTAATGCCATGTTCAGAGAAATTCTAGAAAACCACAGGAACTGTCCAGAATGTTAGCATATGAAGTTTGAAAATAATAAAGACACGTATGGGTGTGAGGGGAGGTGACATCTGAACAGACCTGGAGAGTCAGGCCTCCAAGACTGCCAGCATAGATCCACTGCCAAAGTAATAAATTCACCTTAAAACGGTTTAAATAAACTAAGTCTATCAGCATTTAATGTAACTTGAACAACCAGAAGTTCCTGTAGTTATACTACACCAAAGATGAAGTATCTCATGAATAGTGGCAAGAGAACGGCAAGTATGTAAAATCTAAAGTTAAACGTACCAACAACTTTTCTTGTAGCTTTCAGTGCAGAAAACCAAATTCTCTGACACATACGGCTTTATGCTAAAGACTCTATGTACTTAGAAACTCAATTCTCTTCTGTTATCCAGGCAACCCATGGCTCATTTACACATGTGCATGCATAGGAATACACAAATATGGTTAATGTACACTAGCCAAAATTCAAGTATGACATCTAACAGGCCCAAATAACAGCTGTCATCACTATGAACTTTAGACTGTTCTTTGAGGGTTTTTTTAATACATCCTAGGAACCTTTCATAAGCCCTTAAATGGCATTTAAGCCACTAGTCAAATGTTTTAAGGAAAATAAATATGTTTAATGCTTTTGCTGAATCAAAACATCATCTGCACTAACCCCTGGAAACAACCAACCCACTTACTACAGAAACTGTTTCTCTTCTTACAGAGAAGTAAACCACCATTGCAGTTCTAAACAACAGGGTAAAACCCCCACCAATATAAAGGTATGATATATTTTAAAAGTATGGTCTACCTTAATGATCACTCTTATTACTAGAGCAGTATGTATTTATCACCAGTATTCTACTACCTTGAAGAAAATAAGGCTGCCTCTTAGGAAAATGTCATCTGAATCTGAAGGGTCAATATTAATACTTCAATAAAGGGTGCACTGTAATGTATATGTAGCTGTTCTGTGACAGCACCGTAGAAATCTTGACCATATTTAAAAGCTTTTTCATAACAAAGAAAACACATTATAACACCTATGAAACCTTATCATGTACCACACAGCTACACTGTATTTACTGCCACTTCAGGAATGGATCCACCACGCAGATCAGGGAAGTTTTTGTCCTCTAGTTTTATCCCCAAGTTCCCTCTTGTCCCCTATGTCTGAGACTGAAATAGTGACTCCTGCAAAACAGGGACCACAAAAACCAGGACTGAGCACAAAAATGCAGAAGAGTCATAATTAGAAACAACTTGAAATTAAATTCCTGCAGAAGTGGGACTCCCAAGAGACTCAGCTTTGGCCCAGTCTGTTACCTTTTACCACAGACTTCAAGAAAATCCAGATTAGGTCGAGTCCATAGAATTTGAACTGTCAACATGGAAGTTTTTTTTACTAAATTTACTTTCTTTTTGTATTAGTCTTGTATTTATCAAGTTCACTATATCCCCAACATGTTGTTGCTACTTCCTCCTTTCAGAGTATTACTGCTGTTCTAATAATGACAGAGCAAGTTGTTTGGGAGTTGCAACACACCTTCTCAAATGACAATCTCACATGATCAAATACTAAGGCAGGCAGACCCTTTTCCCCAAAAGTAGTGCAATGCAGTTCCCAAAACCCTTGGCTTCACCTCTGGGAACTATGAACAGCAGTAACTTTCAAGTCTCCTCTATTACGCTGGCTTTCTCACTTCCTAATATACCAGTACCTTCCAAGCAGCTTGAAAGTGAGGAAAAAAAAAAAAAAAAAGAATATGCCATGCACCCTCAGAATTAAGCAGTGGGTTATGTTTAAGTCACCATGAACTGAGGCTCACCCCGCTACAGCTACCAGAGGTGCTACCAAGGACTGGCCAAGGACATTTCCAGCAGGGTTTGGTCTCTTGATTGTAGCAGCAGTGAGAACTACACTAATATCAGGGACCTTCCAAGAAGTCATCATCCGCATGTTCTGTTCTTTAGCTCCCAGAATGTGAATATTTTCAGTTCTAAGACCTTACTTATAACTGAATGAGAAATCTTAATTTTGGTTGACATTATTTACCTCTTGCAAGTTTTTCCTTGATGACATTTACTCGTTTTTAACTAGATACTTAAATGTTTGGTCTGTCTGGCACCACTGCTGATGGGCAGTCGAAAAAAGAACAGAGAAGCAACAACAGTCCTTGTTCTTTCTTAACCTCAATTTCGATTTTATTTTCATATGTTGTGGTTTAACCCCGGTCAGCAACTCAGTACCACGCAAACACTTGCTTACACACCTCTCTCCCCTAGGGTGGGATGGGGAGGAGAACCGGAAACACAAAGAACTCAAGTAAAAGATAATGATGATAATCATAATAGCAGCAAGAGGGGCAATAACAAAGAGAAGGGAGATATGAAAGAGAGAGTGAGTAATAAAGGTGAGGGATGAACATGACCATTGCTCAGCACATGCTGAGCGATGCCCAGCCTGGCCCGCAGCTGCACCTGGCACCTCCCAGACAACTCCCCCCAGGTCACACACGGAGCACGATGCCCCATGCTAGAGAATATTCCTTTGGCCACCTCGGGTCAGCTGTCCTGGCTCTGCTCCCTCCCAAACTCTGGCGCACCTCCTTGGTGGAAGAGCAGGGGAAACTGAGAAGTCCTTGACTTAATTTAAGCACCACTGAGCAACAACTAAAACATCAGTGCTGTATCAACATTATTCTCATACTAAGTCCAACACACAACACTGTAGCAACTACAAGGAGGAAAATTAACTCTATCCCAGCCAAAATCAGGACACCATGCTACTTTCCAAGTCAAGAATCAAACAGCAGCTCTGAGCTAACTCACTGCACAAGTTCTAGTGTTGCTCCTCTCAGTGACATTTAGAATTGCAAAAGGAGTGTTGTCCTTTAAAAAGGACATACTAGAGTAACACAGATTTCTTTTAGTTTTTAATTTATGACTAACTTGGTCAAACAAAATAAATGGCAACCTCTCCAGACTCACAGGCCTCTTGCAGAAATGACTAATAATTGCTGCTATTAAAGGAGCTAACAGAGAAAGCATTATCCAAGGTCAGGAGATTGTTCTAGCAGATTTTAAAACCTCAACATACGTAAGCTTTGCAAAAAATTTTTAAAAATCACTCCCTGTTCCAGACACGTATCTATGCAACTTTATTTATCCAAGACAGATGTTCTCATTACAAAATGTATGTCTTCTTGTTCAGTTCTTGCACAGATTAAAACAGCCCAAGAAGAGTGAGGTTAATTCCACTGTACTTTTATGAATCTAAAGTAATGTTTTACTCTTATTGTAGGTGATAGTTAACCATCTAATTGGATATTTTTTTCAGAACCTTGCTCTTAACTTCTTTGATTCTGCCAAACTCCAGCACTTCTGGTAACCTTCTACCTACCACCTTCACAGGTTAAGAGGTACTACTTAAGGCCAAGACTTTGTTTTCTTGAAAGCCACTCAAAACAGGTATAATCTCAGTGTAGTATTTCTCACTCCATGATAAAGGACATTCAATTCACAGTTTCTACACCTTTCCCTAGAATATAGATTTGCAAAACCTACCTTAAAATTATTTCACTGATGCTTTCTAGAACTGGCTCCCTGACATTATTTCAATAAATAAATTCACTGTTATTATTATTATTATGATTATTCCCCTTTCTTCACTTGTGTGCTATTCTATCTTTCCATTGTTTGCAGGATCCTTATTTCCCAGAGTCTCTTCAAGAGCTGTAACCAAAAAAAAATTCAACTCAAATATAAGTTTTTCAGAAACACTGAAATAAACATGAAACCCACTCTAATGCCATCTCCCAACTGTGCAACAGAACAGAAATTTTTTTCCCATCAGGACCTCCAAAAACAAAAGGTACATTGCTGGAATCATCATCTGTGTTAATGTACCTACAATAGATATAAACCCCCAAAATGTTAACTTGGCCAGACAGATGGACCTTAACTTCTATTACAAAAGAGCAGGGTCCTTCTTCACTAGACAAGATGTCATCTCAAAACTGTATCAGTGTATCATTACCTGGACTAGTTTGGCCATTTTTCTCAGGTTCTTAAATTACATAAAATGATTGATTGAGGGTCTTTATATTCTCTCATATTCAACTGGAATGTGCTGCATAAGGATATACTGTTCTTCTGTTTTAAGTATCAGATCTTGAACTTTTATCAGCAGGTTCTTTATTGACTTTTACATTAACATAAATCTCTAATCTTGAACAATAAAGAGATTTTCCAGAAGACAAAAGGTATTTTCAGTGTAATTTGTGCAAACATACAGGACACAGGATATTAAAAGATATTATTAAAGATTGATTATGAATATTGTATGTGTATCAGATATATACTTTGAGGTAACAAATAGTAAGATGGGTACCAGCTATTCCAAATCACACTGGTGGCACAGATACAGTGTGAGGATGTAATAAGTTAAAGTACAGATCAGCCACAAGCACAAAATGCATCTGATGCCCACAGTTTTGTTACTAAATTAGTCACTTGCAATTCCTCCTGTAATGCTTCTGAAGTTTTCCACACCGTGGTATGTTTACAGAGCTTTCTGAGTCACTGGGCCTGGAAGGAGACACTCCCAAGCACATTATCTCTCTGAAAAAATGTCACACTGAACAGTATTTACCATTATAAAGTACATGTTTCCCAGTGAAACCCAAATTACTGCTTCAGAGGCAGAAGTCAAGAGGAAGGGGGGGAAAAAAGGAAGGGAAAAGTTCCTGAGCCATAGCAATTTTTAAATATGAACGCACAGATATTTCTGTTGCTATTCTGAATACAGTTCAATGCATGCCTCTGTAGCATATTTTCAGCAAATCCCAGTAGTAGTAATTAAGCAATTTCATTTTTATTATTGTTCAGCTGATACAAACTGGCAGCTGGCATTTGGGCTAGATCATATCACCTTTGGCCATGCTAAGTAATATCTCACCCCTGAACATTTAATGTTATTTACTTAATGAGTGCTTAAACAAGAGTTAAAGCACCCTTCAGTGACAGGAAGAGTATGAAACAAAACTTCTGATTCTTAGTTGAGGCATTTTTGTGCGGCATTTGCAAAGCTGCTCTCAGTGTCCTGAAAGTTGCTTTATTCTCCTCAAGGAAAGCAAGTGCTCCAGTAAAATGGTTATTCAGAAGTGGTGCAACTTCAGGAGGAAAAAAGTCATGACCACTAGAAGAGTGAAATGGAAAGTGCACTAGAAAGTTCCACCACTCGGTAACCCATTCCTGTTATTCATTACAGACCTGACAAGTTATACGCTGGTATTCTGCAAACTACTAAGAAAACATGGACAAGGTAGAGTTATACGCACAGGCGGCAAAATCCAACTTAACTAGTCCATTTAACTGGACTAGTCAAAGAAAAGTCTCTGTGCTCACACATGAACAACAATTCAGAGGTGTTTATATAGTAAATACAAAAAGTGAAAAAAGGAACATCCACAAAACTGTCCCTTCAAAACCCTGAAGTAATTCTTACTAATCCCTGAACAAATAAAATTCTGTACCTTTAGTTGCAATTTTACTTTTTATTGGTTCAGCTTATCTTTTTATTTCAGTTAGTTTATAGACATCCTTTGTTATTAACCCCATTTAAAGACACCATTCTTTTGCTTCCAGGAAGCAACTGTGAGCTGATTCTTACATGAGTGGGATTTGTTAGTGCCTAAGACAAACCTGGTTTAGTATTCGTAATTTCCTAAATATTATGCCTACTATCAGTAAAAAACATAATATATATTCAAGATCACATTCAAGTTCTAGTATTCACATATAAGACAAAATATCTTCTCCTAAAAGTCTGTAATTAATTTTGCTTGTGGCACCTCCGTTCGCACCAGTCTGCCATTCAAATACCAATTGAATCTAAAACCAAAAGCCTTGAAAGAATCACCAAGTAACACTACAGAGAGATCTCTAAAGCACATCATTTAATCTAACAGAAAAAAACCCAGAGAATCTCTCCACTCAGTGCTTTTCTGAGGGATGCTGTCATAGAAGGGATGAGTCACGCTGGTTTATCAAAGATGTTCCAGATCAGGCCATCTCCATTTTGGTAGAGCTTAAAGGATTTTCAGTAGGCATTTGAATACTTTATAGCAAATGTATTAATGTAAACTAGCTAAAATTGACATAAAAGTAAAGCTAAGCTGTCACAGTACTGGAAACAGAACAGGAAAGCATGATAAGCAGCATGAGGGAATTTTCTATCAGGAGGCCAGAAACACTACAGAATAGAAATACGTATTAACAGTCTGGGTACTAGTATACTCCATGATAATAAAAGCTCTCTGGGCTTTCAACATGAACTATGAGATGCAGAAAAAATATCCTCACTTTTCTTTGTATGTTATGTTTCTTATATAGGTTTTTACACTAAACTACCAGGCCAGGGGTGAGTTGCTTGAATTTTTCCTTTTTATCTG
Organism: Donacobius atricapilla; assembly: GCA_013397315.1. Taxonomy (NCBI): domain Eukaryota; kingdom Metazoa; phylum Chordata; class Aves; order Passeriformes; family Mimidae; genus Donacobius; species Donacobius atricapilla. The sequence goes on from WBMY01012014.1 coordinate 680,690, forward strand.
AGGTTCAAAACTGGAACTAAAAATAAGACTTCCTTCATGACATAAGGACAACGTAAAACAAAACTAACAAGTTGCCAAGGCTAAAAAGACAAACAATGACAAGTCCAATCAGCAAGTGAGTAAGGATGTCCCTTTCCACAACTCATTTCCTTTGATTATGATTCCTATTTTTCTTTCCTGCTTATGACTCATTTACCTGGATGAGACTATGTGCCAAAAAAGGCTCTGCTGCTGTGTGAATGTGTTCATCTCCTCCTTTCTGGATTTCTACATACAATGTTATGGTTTCTGCTCTGTATCCTATAAAGTGACACATTAATTTGCAGTATACATGGGGAAAAAAACCAGTTGTAGACACTGCTTTATTAAAATAAACAGCCTAAACCGTATGAAAAGGAAAAGAAGCCTGGCTTTGCATATTGTTGTGTAGTCAGGGGAATGGTGGCAGAAACAAACAGGAATTGACAAAACGCAGGATGACAGCCTCCCACCTCAAGAAAACCATCACTGACCTTGGAGATGCTTCAAGTGGTTAATTGCACCTTGGCAGTACTGTAAGTCTCTGAAAGGCTCCATGAAGTTTATAATTCTAAACTACTTCCAGATGAGTAAATTCATGCTTATACTGTCAGAAGCACACACAAGTGCATAAGGAACTCTTCCTAGCAAAGTGCTGCAAGTTGGTCTGTTCGTGCAGCAAGCAAATGGTTTAGACCTGAACAACCCTCCTACCCATCAATACTAGTTATTGATGCCTCCCTGTGCATGTATGTCAGAGAAGAAAAGAGTCCGCTGAGGACATCATGAGTAACAGCTGGCAAAAAAGCTCACCAGTTCTTTTCAAATGCTATTCCACAGACCATATGTAACCATGGAAAACGCTGCAGAACAAGTAACAAGATCCTGATTGTTTTTAAGAACACCTCCTTTGCCTTTCTACCATTATCTGTTGCACCAACTTGAATTTTTTACGTTAATATAAAGCACACAAGCCACAGGTAAATGAGAAAAGTAAACTTCAGTGATAAATTTGCACAGACAATGGGAGTAAAATCCTCATTACAATAGTTTCAACAGCTGCCAGTCTTCATCAGTGAAAGTTTAACCTTAAAAAAGAGATTTCAAAACAATGTATTCTGCTATCACAGCATTTATCAAGCAAAGGCAGTACAGCTCTAGATGTATAAATTATGATCAGTTAGTGGTAAACCCAAAATAAGACAGTGGTTCACAGAATGGGCAGGAAAAACTGACCTCTAAACCTAGAATTAAATCATTCCGGGTCATATGTCATCTATTAAGATTATACTAATTACAAATCAATATTTAGGTTACTTTGCAGTATTGTTAGAAGAACTCTTCTCCAGGCATATTTAGGAAGTGTTACCTGCATCAGTGTATAATTTTATACCTGTTCTTCTGATGAACTGCTGTCCTCAGTTATCTTGGGTTACAAATTTTTTTGGATCTGCCATTGTACCAAATACAAACAACAACAAATATCTCACACAACATTTTTTCTCCATTACTGTATTGTAGGATCTCTCATTCTGAATTGCATCCATAAGTTTCACTTCAATAACATTATGCTACAAGGTGTTCACAGAAGAATTTGTTTTTTCATGGTTATATAACAGCATTACCCATACAATCAGTGCAATACAGAAACATCAGAAGGTTTCTCTGGAAAAGAAACCCTCTGTTAATCCACAGATCAAGTTCAAAAAAGATGGCAATTGAGGAAATATTCATACACGTTAACATCCTAATAAAAGGCCTCTCCCCTAAACCAGAGGAAAGAACTGCCCTGATGCAGTATTTCTATGTAGTATTTCCTTCCCATGTCTGCCAACCCCTTTGTGGTGACTGTCACACTATGCCACCATTTGTTTAACATGTTCCTGAAAGGAAAATATTCAAACTAAAATATCAACACTGCAACACAATTCCCTCTTGGCACACAGTATAACATCTAAAAAGCCCCATGCTCGCTCATCTCTTGACAGAAACACTGGATCACACAAGGAACTTGATTATGCTGCTGGAGTCACCCTCACACCCTTGTGAGGTGACCAGGGGCTTCACGGGCCCCATGAAGGAGTCCCTGAGTTCCATTTGCTGCTTATCCCATAGCACATGGAGGGAAAAAAACCACCGTGGCACTGTGGTGACCCAGGCTGCCAGGCAGAACACATGCAATCACAAAAATCAGTATTTATTTCTGTTGAGAGTTAGCTGGAAATTTTGAGGGAAAGAATCAATACAACATACACAGCAAATCATTTACCACGCTTCCATGTTCCTGTAGGTCAGTAAACTTTAGCAAATGATCCTGACTTTACACAAAAATCAGGTTTATACCAGAACCCCATATCTGCCCTTGTCAAGTCTGACAGCCACCAACTAAACCTCCCTGACAGGCCTTTTACCCCCATAAAATTTCCCCCACAGCAGTGGCCTGCAGAAGTCAAATCATTATTACAAATCAAATTAAAGATGTGATGTTGCAAAACAACACAACTATCTTTTCTAAATGTTTCTGTAAATTCCTGATAACTCCCTGACCTTTTCTTACATTTCCAACCATTTCTACATCAGCTAAGGTTTTATCCTAGGACAGACAATTTCGCACATATTTCTTATTACGCAGCACCTCCCATCCCCATTACATTGTAGCACTAGGTTGACTTCATCCTTCCCCTCCTGAACAACACTTATGAGAAAAAAATAAGGGTTTGTATTGATTTCTGGTTTGTTTTTTTTAATATCCACCTTGACTAAATAAGCTGTCACATTTTTCACACCTGAACTGCAAAGTATTACATTCTATCTCCTTGCTTTGCCACATGGCACTGCAGTCACATATCTATGCAATTTCTCATTCTCAAGAATTTTCCTTACAGCAAAACAAATAACGTTTCACTAATTTGTACAAGCTAATACCTGCTGGTTCTGAAATCATGACGACAGTAAATAAATCAGCCTTTTTAGCATGCTAAATAATTTCAAAAGCATAGGATTTCAAAACCCTTGCCCAACATGACAGAAAAAAAAAAAAAAACCAGCCAAGATTTCCTTTAAGGATCACCCCACTAAGAGGGCATTACCAGATGAGGGCAACCCTGCTTCTTCCTATCACCAATCCTACAATCCACCTCCCTTGCTCTACAGCAGACACAGCAGAAGCCAGCAGAGCCCTCTAATTTGATTTCTGCACAAATTCTCTGCCAACTAGATATGAAAATTGAGTTTAACTCAGAATCCCATGGGCAACTCTGGAGAAAAGAAAAATGCATGTACAATATTACATATTCATGTCATAACTAGAGAGACAAGCACTTGCTTCATAGTAGACTACATTTAAAGGGTTGAGGGGATAACATACTATTTCCCTTTATTAGTAAAAACTATGTTCATAGACTGCCTAAAGAGTGTTGCTCAAGATGCCATTCCCATCATCTGTTTTCCATTCAATTCAAAGGCATTATTTTCAGACCTTGGTTCGTTGTTGCTGCGGTCAGGTGACAGCTGTTTGCATTTTATTTTGCTGGTAATTCTTGGGGGAAGAGGGTGTGTTTAATCAGGTTTCACTGTTCACTCCTTGCAGAGCCACCTCTGTTTATATTTCAGTACTTTGAATATCTATGCTGAAGTGAAATTAGACTTCTGTGATAAACCCCTTATTTTTTAAACTTGATGAGGTACTCAACTGAAAAATATGTATATACACAACGTATATACATACAAAGAGAAACTTACATCTGTAAACTAAGTGAAAAAAAATCCAGGTTGATTTTTCTGACTTTGCTTTCGTCAGGACAGGCAATACACAGGCTAACGTAACTCTCCTGACCTGTTAACAAGACCTCCTTTTTTCCACACACATTATGTATTCCACACTAATTAAGAAAGAAAGTTAAGCTGCACTCTGTGTAAGGCAGTCTGCTTGCCTTGAGAATAGGAGCTGCACTTCATCTCCTCTCCAATCAATAATCCATAAACTGGGGTTGAATGTGCAGGCTGTTTGCCAGTCAGCTGTAGCTGAGATCTCTTGTCTAAGCCTTTCCTTTTCTTTCAATCAGCTCCGCCCAAAGGAAACATCTCAGATGAATAAAACAAAACCCCAGGACTTTCAGTACCCTAGTTTGTCATTTATTCCCTTGCAAACCAACATGTTGTATAAGTAGTGAACCCAGATTTCAATGAATCCTGGAAAAAATCCTGTGTAAAGACAGGTTTTGCCCAGCCTTCCATTTGAATTGTGCAGGTTCACCATGAAATGTAGAATAACACAAAGCACCTTGTGTGAAAGTTTAGGTTTTATTTTCAAAACTATTAAATCTCTGGAGGTTTACATATTTGCAACCCTTCAACTTAACAGGTATTCATTAAATATACAATACATACACAAAAGATTTCTGTATGCAAATTTCTGTGCCTTCAAATTTACATTAAAATTTAATTTACCACTGCACAGGCAAATTCAGAAAGCATCACTTCAGCATACTTGGTTTTTAAACTCTGGCATCCCTGAAGCTATTATACTTGGCTTTAATTAAATATTCAGGCTAGTGAAACCTTTTCCAATTACCTCAGAATTTACAGACAGGTATGCAGAAGCTGTATTTTATTTTTTAGTGGAGTCAGTAGAAAAAAGTTTAAAAGGACTAGAATGGTATCCTATTGATAATAAAAATTACTAAAGAATCCAGAGAAACGCAATATTAAAAGCATGAAGACAACAAAGATGTACACCTATAGCTCCCATACCAACAAATCTCTTCAACACAAGATTTCACTGGGAGATGTAAGTGTGTGTGTACACACAAGGCATTACATAGTAATAGCTTGAATTGTAATGGATACTTGATCTTTCCAGTTTACCTTGAGATAAGAAAAGGAGATGGGGTGGGAAGCAGTCTTACAAGTCTTCATTTTAAATTTTTAATTTAAAAAAAAAATTTTCAGCTGCAGAGACAAAATTAAATCAACCTGTGAATTTAAATTATTTGTTAGATCCTGTGCTATGGCAAATTTAACATCTGAAAAAGTGGTTCATTGCAGGGTTTTAAATTCATGCAGAGAATTCCAGTGAAGCAGTTTTTCGTAGGCATTCTTGATTTTGTTTAGCCATGCACCGCAGGTTAGAAAACAAAGTTGGCTTGCAAATTTTTTCTCTTTTAATATAATTCAAGCAACTAGCAGAGTAGCAACATGATATAATTTCAAGTTTTTAAATGTGTCATAGTACTAAGATCGAATTTAATTTTAAAAGAAAACACAGAAAGAATATGAAAGGGCAGAACACAAGTTTTCTTGAGATTTACGGCCTGTGAGATACCTACTAGATTTACAAAACTAACTTTTGCATGTAACTCATCTGCCTCCTGGTCTAGCAATCCTACCTCAACAGTAATTCTAGCTTATCTGTCATTACTCAATTTGTAACTTTGGAAATATAAATAAGTGCAGATTATCACCACCTGTTTCTGTGGAAGTCCTGCCATGAGTGCTCGTTAGTTTTAGTTCCCACTCCCTCCCCACACTTCCAGCTAAGACCTGAAACGTGGTACTGTGCAAGAAGACTGAAGACCTAGCACGCCCAGCTCTCGGCACAGTTTCTCACCAATTGCCACTTTCTACAAAGGTGTGGACTCAGTCATTAACCTAAGGAGGGACAGAGCATGCCGTACATTTGGAGGGCAGCATTATAGCCTCTCCATCAGGTTGTAGCCAAGGTATACAAGTGGTGGGCTGTGGTTTTTTTTGAGACCAAATCCTGCTCTAATGGTGAAAAAATAAAATCAGTGTTTACACAAAGAAAATGGGGAAAACTTTCAATTAAATTAGGCTTCAAGGAACAATCCATACAATTATTCTATTTTTTTTCCCGAAGAGAAATATCTTAGAAGAAAATCACACATTCCCTGTCTCTCACAAGCTCAAACTGGGACAGAATGTTTCCATTTTAAATGGAAATACTGGTGGGGTCATGGGAATTAGTGATCTCCCCATCTTCACAGATCTCAAGACACCCTACAGATAGTTAAAGCTGCACTGAGAATGGTATCCTGAAGGGATGATTTGGATTGTAATATAAATGCATAGCAGGATGCACATCTCCATGAGGCAAACAGCTAAGCCTGTCAACATCTGCTGCAGAGAACCTGACTATGGCTAAGAAGCTCTACAGATGCACTTGCCACAGGATGTAAATTAAAAGAATTAAAATTCATAGGGCGCAATACAAGCATAAAAACAAAGGAAGAGGGACAGCATTAAAGCTAGGAGATCAGGTTTTACATTTTTCCGAATGAGTTCATGCTCATAATTCTAAAACACTTGCCACCAAACAAGGAATACATACTGCTGGCAGACAGACATTGCCTTTGGGACACGAACTTCTATTTTTGATTTCTAGGGCATTGTTCTATCCAGTGTGCAGACAAGGAGGGGGAAATTCCTTAAATGAAGCCTTACAGAAGACTAAAGCCATTCAGCACTGAAGTCATCTCTGGCTGTGGCAAGGAGACAATGCATTTTTCTGAGAGATAAATAAGTTACCTGTGTAAGAGCTGAAGGTCATCAGCTGCTGTTACAAACCTCCCCATCACACCCCACTCAATTTGCTGTATTTTACATAGTGAAATCATGATGCAATTTTGCTGCTGTGGTTGCATGGCATGTAATGATATCTGGACTGTAATTATACTTGACGCAGCAAGTATGTAGATAACACAGCCACAGTACTGGATGATGAAGCATTGTACCACCTATTCACAGTTACTCAAAACATACACAGCAGGAGGGAGACCAGTGTCCCTTTAAACTGGACCTAACCCAGGAACAGTAATTTAGAATATTTTATTCACTGATCAACAACTTATTTCAAAAGTAATGATTAAAGAGACTAGGTTGGGACAGCTCAGCCCTTACTTCTATCCCCATTACCATGTGTACTTTAGAAGAGATGCTGAAATCCAGGGCAAAGGAGCAAAAGAAAACAACCAAAAGCAAACCAGTTGTTCAATGACACGGTGTCACTGAAAGACAAGAGTGCAGCCTCCCCCAGAGGAGGCCTTACCTCATCTGTGCAGGACATGCCCTGCGCGGGCCCAGGGCAGCCCCAGCTCCCCGGGAAGGGCAGGGAGCCGGGCCCAGGACTGCTCCCTCCGCGCCAGCACGAGTGGCTGCACCGCGCAGGATGGCTCCTGCCGCTCCACTGCTGGAGTCCAGGGCATGTGGAAAACCCCTCAAACTGCCNGAAGACTCCAGGAGACAGAAAACCCCTAATTTAAAAAAATGTCAGAGTAAAAATCCCATCACTCCACCAGCCCCCTGAGCCGGAAACCCCACATGGTGAGAAGCATTCCTCGTCACAAGAACGCTGTGAAGTATTTTTGAATGTTTCCAGTTCCAAGTGGCATTTCTGGAACAGCCAGCTGCTGGGAGGAAAAGCAACTACACCTGGACTCAGATAGAGCCAGAGTCCAATGCCGCACCAAGGAAATCTGAAATCCAAGCAAGTATTTTGTCAGTTCAAACACCTCTAAACAAGATCTTAACTCGTTTACAAAATAGACAGCTCCTCTCCTTATTTATATTTTAATGTATTGGAACACTATATTTTCCTCTACCAACTTAAGGACTTTATGTAACAAAGCTTTGAATAAAATCAGAGTAATGTTTCATTACCTGCTGTAAATAACAAATGATCTACTACCTCAGAGCTTTCACTGAACACCAGTCTGCTAAAAACTCAGGCATAGAGCCAAACTCTGGATATGCATGTTCCTCTCACCAACCTCAGTGTGAGCCACGTGAATGAATCCCTAAGCTGAATTTGGCTCTAATTCATGTTTTAAGCCTAATGAACTGGTAATAATCAAATTATTTGCTCCATTTTTGTCTTGTATATTTAATAAGACAGAGTAACAACAAGATTAGGTAAAAGAAATGCAAAACAAACAAAAAAAGCTACTCGGTTTTTCCATATCTCTGGTAAAGTCAAAGGACAAGACAAATTTTGGATTAAAAACCACCCCAGAAATCAGGTTACTGATTTTTTTCTTTTATATTTTCTGTTTTGTTCTGGATATAATTTAAACTGTGTTTTTATTGCATATAAGAATCAGTTAATACAAACCAATTCAATTTGCTTCATTTGAGTTTAGTTTTACTTATTACACAGTAGAGAGAAAAAAAAACCTATTAGAGTAGTATCCCATCAGCCAAAAGAATCAGGGCAGAACAGTGAGAGGGAGTGACAGACAGTAAAAATAGCAGCGAGAGTAGAAAAGAAGAATGAGGATCAGATGGAAAAAGAGCTACATGTCCAGTGCAAGGGGGAGGCAAAACAGCAGGTAGCAGATGCAACTCGCCTCTCTGAACAAAGGACATGAGACTGAATTTCTCATATTGTTGCTGCATCACAGCTTGACTTTCATGAGCGTGCTTTAGATATTTTATATTTGCACACACACACACCTAACAGGACAGCTACGCTGCTAGAAGCTGCCACAGAAAGCAGGTATAAGCATGGAATTGGACTCCTGGGATACAGACAGTCATCTCAGCTGGGATTGCACACTCACTGTTCTGCAAGGATGAAACCCCACCTATATTCCTTAGTTCTAATATCAGATTGGTATTTCATTAAATAGTTTCAACAAGACTCAATATTAGGGCTCAGCAAACCTGCTGTGCTTGTTATTTGCTTATTCTTTGTTAAAGGAAATTAACAACATGTCTTCGATTTATTGCAACTCTGGTAATAAATCTGAAACTGCTGCACTACTGCCATCCACATTCATCTCAACTGGTAGCTTCAAATCACTGTCATTGATTTCTAAATAAATATATTTTAAATCACTCCCCATTTAATGCCCCCTTGAGGAAGTCTTGACCCACATAAACACAATTATTCCTGATTAATTTATAGAAACTAATTTAATTGAATAAGTAATGAGTTTCTTTTCCCAGTTGGGAAGGAAAACTAAAACAAAATATGCCTGCATCCCTTGAGAAAATGCAATAAAATAAAAATAGTTATAAACTAGGAACTTATTTTTACATATATATAGCGGAAAGTAATTTTTCAAAAACCACTGCACCTTTCTATTTCTCATATGATACCAGAACAAATCAGCACATGACATTACCGCTACAAGACAAAATTTAAGTGAAGATTATTAGGACAAGATCCAGGATCAGTCCAGCCTCTGAGACAGAGCTCAAGCACCCTCTCTTGAAAGCAAAACAGTGCAAGATAACCAAGTGGCATATTCCTTCCTCATCAGCACCAAAGGCCGTTGTGTTTCCCATCACTGCTCCCAATAATTTCGTAGCTCTTCCAACATGGATCTAAGCACTCTTTTCCTTTCTTTCAACAGTACTTGACAGCTGAGGCAAATATAACTGAACTGAGATTTGGCTGCTTCCATGGATTCTACTTCAGGGCTATATTTACAAAAGTGAACTTGCTGGAAGTTGCTAAAAGGATGAAAACTACTATAGCAATGCTTCAATATAACTAAAACAAACAGGCGAAAGATAGACATCTGCTGCAGCAGATGGGAAAAAGGAAAGGACACGACCCATTTGCCAGCCTCGTTTTCTAATTGATCCACTCCTGGTTGTTTCTCAAGTTGAAACAAGCCTCCACATTCTGACTAAAGTGTTATAATTGGCTCTCCAAGTCTGCTTCTTATGGGAAGGCAAGGTCCCTCTTCACCACAATTTATCTTGATTGGTCTTCCTGCTGTGAGCATCCCTAATTCCTAGCTCTCCAGCTGTGTCCCAGCTTCCCCCTCGTACTCCTGAAGCTTGTTCTACCTGAACAAGTTCACTGCTCTCAGGGAAGAAGAATCATCCCTCCTCTCAAAGGGGCTGTTTGATCTGACCCAGACCATCAAAGGCTGCACTGCACAAAAAGCCTGTCTGACCTCTTGCCAGACACAGCCTTCCCAGCAACTCGTAACATCCACACAGTAAACAGACATATCAATATATCTGCTGCCCTGAGGACTTGACTGAAGACACCAGCACGGACAGCTCTCCTTCAGCAAGCCTGGCTGGTCCCAAATGGTGGCAAAGTCCCACATCCCCCCTCAGGAGGATATGCATCTCATTAACTTGAAATCATCTATGCCAAGTACTGATGGGAGCATAACTGTGACACCCTGGAGTTCCACATGGGCTCCAAAACTTGCCTAAAAAGTGCCCAGGCCAAGCAGAGCTCTGCGTTGCCATGGCTACATTGCTGGGATTACTCAGGCTGTCTAGTTTAAAGTTAGCAACACTGTCCCCACCAGCTCCAGGCCCACCTGCAACTGCTGCAAAGGGAGGCAAGTCTGATTATTCAGAACACACAGGTCTCCCACGAGGAATAATTTTCACAAGGTCTACAGAAAAACACAGTTCAGTACCTCCTTTCCTCCCCACCCAGCTGCCAAAGCAGCAGGCATTTCCTTACAAACGCCCTACTGAATTTCTAAAGATGGTGTGCATGTATAAATAGAAGTCGTTTGGCATGATGAGATCGCAGGGAGCAAAACTGCCTCACTTTAATTTGCAACACTGAAGAGCAGCAGTCTAACTTTAGGTCAGAGATCCGAGTTCAAAACTGCTTCCAAACGATGGAGGACATACTCACTCTTGAGTATCCAACAAACTTACAAAATAATTAGAAATTGTGAGAGATTTTCTGCAAAAGCAGAGCAAGGCAGCTCATTCCCAAGGGCCAGAAGATGTTAGCTGCCTGTCTTCCATTAAGGAAAACTACTTCATCAGGCCCAGAGTTATTTTTATAACCTGTAACATCTATTTCAGGTTATTATCCGGTCCACAGATCTAGGACTCTTTTATTGACTAATTCTACCCATCTTCAAAAACTTTATTTAAATTCTTAAAGGGAAAAAAAAGGCATTTTTCTAGAGGTCTTCATGATAATAAACGATTTAAAGGGTTTTCTTTATTTCCAAACACCCTATATTTACATAGATTCTTGAGAATAAAGATCACTAGCACACACTTTATGGACAATTATGTAGTGGCACAAATGAAATCTATTAGAACCATGCACTCAAAGGCATTACTTTCTGTACCATTACAATGCATAAACCAGAGAGACCCAGATAGTGACTAGCACTGCTCATAAACACTATTCCCAACATGGAAAAAAAAAAATCTATTAGGAGAACCAAATAAATGGCTAGGACACCAAAAACTGACTTTCCATTTCATTGACTGGTAATTTTATCTTTGATGCAAGAGCAGTGCATAAGCCCAAATCCTCCCAGCAAGCTCCACACTATGGTAGACAACTATACTCTCTAAAGAATACCACTGGGGGATGCTAGTATTTTTAAAAAGTAAGTGAGAGAAGAATTCTGTCTGCAAAACAGAGCTGGACCTGCTGATCATTACGGAGTTGAGAACCTCCCATCCTAAAGCTCTGTGGAGCACAAACAGTACAGGTTGAAAAGTGAGCCCCATGCTGCACTAGCGGACAAAGATGCACCTCTCAGCTGTCCTCATGCAGAGCCATGTCTCTTCCCTCAGCCCTTTTGTGTTTGAAAGTACAATCCCCTATTCATTTTCCCCGTACACATTTGCATTACATGTTTCGTAATACAGGATGCTGAAACATAGCCAATGTTTACACAGTTTTTATTTCTGCTTCTGCAGAACAGGAGCTGATAAGCTACTTTTTATTTCAGATTTTGTTACTTCTAATTTCACACAGTGCAGATAAAACTAATCTATATGTCATGCAAGGAGCTAGGCCAGATAACAAGAAAAAACCATTAGCTATTCCAGTGACAGCATTATGCAAGTATTTGATGATGCATGTTATTGCCTCAGCTGGGCTCCTGCCAGACTAGTAATATTCCTGTTTCAGGTGACATGTGCAAAAGGCACCAAAGATTTAGGGATGGATCTGCACTAAAATGTGCAGCAAGCCTACTGCAGTGATTAGCTGATACTATGTGGATAACTTACCTTGCTAGTCAAGGACACCCCTTCCTCAACAAGTGAGTATGATGCAGCCAAGAAACCAGGCACAGAAAATGTAATACAACCTCCTATCCAGACTCTTCCAGAAATTGAAGTGAAAGGAGGTACAACCACCACTTTCTCAGCTGAGGTTCACTATGTCACACTCAATAGCACAAGGCAGGTCTGAGGATGGCAAGAACCCAATTACTACCAGCTTTGCCCCAAGAGCATTTTCTTGCTTGTTATAAGCATCAAGGTCGCATGCAATCAAAACCAGTTTGATATCTAAGCAACCCCATTTCTGCCTTTTAAAAGCCTTCCTACTTCGACTTCAAGACATTTGCACACAAATCTCATTCCTCTTTTCAATACTTTTTAAATATCCATGTCTTTTTAGTCACTCTATCATCAGCACTCTGTGCTCAAATTCCAGCAGCAGAAGCTACACATTTGCCACACTGAATGCTCCAGTCATTTTTTGCAAACAGAATTTTTACTGTTTTTATAATCTAACAAAGCAGACTTGGCACTCTTTCAATACACACCTCAATCTTTTATTATCAGTAGGTCTCTGGTAGCATCTAAGTTAATTTGGACAGCAACCTCCTCCAGCAGAGTCAATTCTAGACAGGGATAAAGCAGCCAAATTGCACTGGACAGCAAACACATGGGAGCAGGAAAACAGTCATGACTGACTGCTGGACGCTGCAAAGCCAGGCTGCCACTGCCCATCACTGCTGTAGCCAAGAGCCTCCAGCACAAAGGGCAGCAGCGACTTCTGAGAGCCACTGCTTCATCCCGTTTCCTTGCCAGCACTGCTAGCCCACTCTTACCTGCTTTTTCCAGCTCTTCTACTATCCTTACCCCTGGCACAAACCACCAAGTCCTGATCTATCTCTGGTGTTTCATCCCAGGATATCAAGAAAAAGCCCCAAATCACAGCACCAGTGGCAGGATTCAGGTACTGTCTCTTCTCCCCAGCCTGGTCTCTCAAAGATTTTGTTCTTATCCTTCTTTTTTTCTTGCCCCTTAGCTTACTATTTTTCAAAGTCCACTCCAAAACCCAAAGTGGCCTCAACACACCATTTCCTGCCATCCCACTGTCCTTCCTGCTGATCTTTTCCTTTGTTGGATGTGCCTATTCCAACTGGTCTGCAAACCACTAAGAGAAAACATTTAAGTTTTTGTGTACTAATTAGACTATGACTTCACAATTCAAACAAAAATGTTGCTGCTATTAGATTACATGTAAGGACGTATATATACACATAAATGTATATTCATATTTCTTTTAGCTTAAATGAAATGACAATATAAGTAGAGATGTTTTTAAATCTGTGTTCTTAATAGCAGCAGTTTTGGTTTTCTAGATTATCTCCCTTTTTGATTTAGATCAGCCTTTCCCTTTTTCCCAATAAAATCATCTTAACTTTAAGTGGTAATGTAATGATTTGTAAGAAGCACAAAGAAGCCCCTGGAAGTAATCTTCAAGAATGGTACCTCTGCCTTCATTAATAGTCTCCTGATATTCAGGTATTAGCATTTCTTTAACTGTTCTAATGCTACAGGCTGCTGGTGGTTGTCGGCTCTTGGGAAGGTTGGCTGCTATGACAGCCTTATGCTGAGGGTGGATACATTTTTGGGTGGACACAGTTTTTATTATTGCGAGCACTCCCATTCCAATATATTAGCCAAAACCAAGTCCAGATAGCATTCAAACAAATATACATCACGAAGTAGGTTCCTGTAAAAATGTAATTTCAACTACCTGTAATTTCTGTCCTGCCATACATTATATATGGGACTGATAACATCAGCTGAATCTCTCCATGATGCCTGGTCAGGAAAGAGCAAAAGCTGTCAGGGCAGTTGTTGACTGGCAGACAACTATGCTAGGGAACTGAGCTCTGAGCAAGCACCAGTTATTGCGATGGAGACTTCAGCTCTCAAAACACGAGACAGGATGCACTTGACAGACAATTAGGAATCCTGCTCTTTAATGAACCCTGATCTTCCACTCAAAGCAAGAACTAGGCCAAATCCATCATCAAAATATGCTTGCTATAAACACTAATAGGAAGAGACCAGCTTCAGACAGATAATCTGTCCTATTCTCCATAAAACAAAGCATTTGGAAAACACCCCACAGTGACAATTCAAAAGCTCACTGCATGTCTCATGGTGGCTGCTCAGGTACAATCTTGTGCTGACCTGAGATTCCACTTCCAGGGCAATCAGTCACATCATCAAATGAAGGATTCTTAAGAACAAACTGAAGGTAACCAGGGCACCACAAATGTTTTTCTTCAGCCATGCTAGAGTGAAGCTTCACTTCCATAGTCACTCCACCAGTGACAGAGGACCTGACATATCTTTGCAATAAAAGGAGAAAGCTATAAATTAGGAGACTGTCGCTTCAATTGTTTCTTGCAGTTGCATATTATAATCTAAAGGAGCTTGACGATCTAGACCATCCAGTCTCACAATCTCACCTTCTGCACTGACATCCAGATTATTGTCTCCAGCATCCTTAAAGTCATGATTATATGGAAGCCTCTGGATTAATTAACAACCAAAAAACCCCCTCTTTATTACTTCCAGGGCAAAAAAACCCCAACAAAACAAAAAATGCAAGGCTTAAACAAAGGAAACATTAGCCAAAAAATCTAAAATATATTTTGGAGAAGCTGTCAGCATTTCCCTACTCTGCTTCACAAGGCAACCTGCTAAAAATCAGCCACGTAGTATTAACAAGAATCTGTTCCAGAGCTTTAAATAAGTTAACCAGCATCTTATAGACCATTCCTCCACAGCTGACAGTGCCCAGTGCTGCAAGCATACAGCATAACCCTCATCCACAACCAGGTCTTTGCCAGCACAGCCATTTAATGAGCAGCACTTCACTTTTCATAAAGCAGCAGCCTGTTTTTCTCTGATTCATATCCAGGTAACCCATTTTGAGGTGAGGAAATCCTGATAAAGATTTTGTTTTACAAGCATGCATTTTCTTTTCTGACATTACATAGGTTACTCACATTCACACCTGTTTATCCATAGCTTCTCACAAATACAAATCTTTCATGCATCTTGTACTTCTGTGGGTCATGAGCCTATTACAAGGTACATTCTTAGCAACAGTGATATAGACTGTTGCATCAAACTGCTTATATTGCTTTAACTGCAGTTAATCCAACCATATTTTTTGCTCTCTTATTTTTTTAATGTTAAAAGGACATATTATATGCATGAGACACAGTTACACTGTGTAATTTTCATATCCTTAACTAGAGTCACATGCCAGTGTGGCCATAAACTTCATATTATTTTCTTTGTTGGGTCAGTGAGGGGTGTACTCATTCTGAATCATGATTTCATTATTGTTTCACTGTTTTCATTACATTCAAGATGAAATGCTAGCTTGACTAACACCGAGGACCTGCAGGTATCTCCAAAAGCACTCGGAAGGTAGTTTTAATAACTATGGTTACATTAAAGCCACGAATGAAGAGACATTTCATGGCAGCACCCAAAAATGAACAATGAACTCCAGTGCCAAGATGTACTGAGAGAAACAGCATTCCCAGTGAAACCAGAGTGAGAAGTCAGGGATGGCATTTGTACTGGTACCTATCCTATTTATAGCATCTGGAACAGGGTACTGGGGAGTTACATTTTGAATAAAACTGAATGAAGTCATTAGAGTTAAAAGCACAAAACACTACTAATTGAGATGAGCTTCAAATGAAACTTGGATTCCACATTTCACCTGAAACTGCTAGATAAAATTGTACTTTATTTTAAATTCATAAAATCCTTCACATCTCCTGCATCACTCATTCTCTAAGATCCACAATACTAATGAAAAAGCACTAGATGCTCTACAAAAACATGATCTGGCCCTTTTTAATATTATCAGAATTAAAGTATCAGCAGTAAGTGAGAATCATTATCTGGCATCTGCACATAATAGCCTGTCGTATATACAGGTAGTTTTACTATGATCCTAGACTGAAACATGCCAAAAAACACGCTTGACATAAATGGCAATACTTCTTATCTTCCAGTACTTTTACCTGTGTTAAAGACCACACAAGAACATGGAATCGCAAAATGCCCTTTGCTGAAGCAAACAACTCCCAGCCCTTCTCTTAAAAAGAAACAGATTCTACTTTCAGAGTTATAAGTTTTTATTAACAAGCCTGTTTTTCCCTTAGAGCTATATGTATATGTCTCTCCATATTTAAAAAAAAAAAAAGTGTGTCACAGCTTGTTTGGGTTTCTTCTAACTAGAGTTTATGCAAAAAAGAATGTAAACATATACTCACCAGTTATTCATGATGAGTTTTCACCTGCACCAACTTTGAAAAAAAGCCTTCCTATCAGTTAACCTGTGCAGAGAAACACAGCTGAAAGCTTTTATGCTGCAATCCCAACTCAAAGTGACTGCGTGAGGGCAAATCACTAAATAAAAATTAGCTCTGTCTTTGAAAAGGTAAAAAATGAAAAAAAAAATCTGCTTCATACAAGGTTTCATTAGAAACAATACTTTTCCAACTGTATATATAGATACACACAGGCATATAAAAATATATATCTAAGAGTCCTAAAACTCACACACACCTCTTATTTTTTTCTTTTCATTTAAAGAAAATAAATTTTCCTTGATCTATAGGTCTGGAGATATATTACACAGTCATTTAAAAAGGTAGCAGGCATTTTAAGCAAGTTCTTTAAAATTAAAAAAAAGTTGAGTTACAGTCATGGAAAAACAGGATGTGAGAGAAACATACAACTGTGACTTGGGGGGTATTTTTTAAAAGAAAAAACACAAGTTGTCTTTATTCTGTACAGCTATGCTTTGAAAAGCAGATAGAAATAATGTTTTTCTTCAGCTTTCTCTACTCAAAAACATTCAAAAGATGTGTAAGCAAGGTATTACAAAACCTCAATTCGGGAGATGCTAAGCACACTTAACAGGATTAGATCTTACCATTACAAAAACAAATACCCTACACACCACTTTTTTTATGTAAGGAAAGCAGATCTAGATATATGATGTATATAAGCAAGTTATAAAGTCAGCATATAAACATGAGCATAGATAAAGCAAGGATATCTATGTGTGTGAGCTACGCTCCTACCACCTCCCTGGAAGAAGCACCTACTTAAAGGTTTACTCAAATATTAAGAGCAGCTGAAAGAAAAGTTCTGCACTTGCAGCACCACTTTAAGAAAGTGCATAGTACAGGAATTCTATTCCTCTCCCATATCCTCATTTTGCCACAAACAGTTGCTGAGACAGGGACAGCAGTTCTACTTGTTCTGAAGCACAACCCACTTGCCAGACATGAGACAAGCCAGGAACTCTCTACTAACCATTTTGGCTGAGTGTTTCGAACAGGAATCAGCTTACACAAGCTCACCGGCGCTGAAAGAGCTGGAATCACTCCCCAGCTGCCTCTGAAACAGGTGACTCTCAAGATGAAAGAGGTTTCCATCCAAGTGATGCCAAGCCATTCCTGGCACGTTGCACACATACAAGAGAGTCAGCACTACAGTCATGCAGATACTGAGTTCACATTGATTGGAACATATGCCACATGTCTGGCCAAAGCACAGCACGCATCATGAGAGCATCTTCTCAGCTCCCCACAGCCTGCATACATGACAGCCTTCATGGAGCAGCTCAAGTCCAAAAGGCATCGCTCTGAACTCCCCCTGGAACATTAACAGCCCAAACATCACGTTGCAGTGTCCCTAAGATTATCAGAAATCTTTCTATATAACAACAAGGACTCCTCACTCCCAGAGTCACTGGTCTTAGAAAGCATTTTGCAAAGTCTTTGTCATCCTTCCATCACAAATTTCTGGATATTCCTGAAGTCCTTGCATTTTCCACTGTACTTCAAGAACAATCCCCAAGATCAGAAAAAAAAACACCTTTCCTAATGAGCACTTTGCTCTTGAAAGATGATTTATTCTGGTCAGGTTGCAGCTGTTCCTTTTTTCTTCCTCATTTAGGGTTTCTTTTTCATTAAGAAACAGTATATAGACACATAAACATGACTTTCTTTGAACTCAATTCTTGCAGGAAAAGCTCAGTTAAGAACATCTCTTATTTTAAGGGCAATTCCACTTTTTCCTCATACAAATGCTCCAAGACAATGCTCCAAGACTCTCCAGGCATTTTCTCCAAGAGAAATGCTAGAGTGCACATTTGCAAGTAATTTCTAGTCATATAAGAACTTCATTTAATAAGGTCTGTTCAATTTTAACAATAATTAATACACAATGTTTAATGCTTCACATACCCAAGACCTTGTACTTTACCATAAGGTAGACCCTAGTTTCTTTTGCCTACCTTCCATTAGCACTCCATTTAACTACAGGGAAGTTCTCTTGAAAACTTGAAACTAGCATCAATATTGCTATTAAAAGGCCAACATGTTTGCAAACTAAAAATTTGGAAACCACCATGAAGAAAGATTGCAGAAACCAAGCAGTCCTCTTATGGATCACACCTTACTGGGACAGGTGAGGAGCAGCAATACTGTGGCAGGAACAGAGGTGCCCCATGAAGCACAGAGGAGAAATGAGGAAGCTGGAGGTACACAGTTATCTGTCCAATTCTAGAGTTACTTAGGAAATTCATGCACCAAGTCTCATTTACTTTGATACAGACTAATATGAGAATTACATCAGCCTTTATCACCACACGTATAATGTTTTTGTCAATCTTAGGCTAAAATTCCATAGAGCAAAAAAACAGGTAACTTTTTTTGATTTACTCCACTGAATGAAGTGATAGAACATGGAACCTGAGGGTTATCTTCCTCTCTTCAAAATATCACTAAATCAACCACAGCACCTTAAGACACCAAAAATCCCAAATTAGTTTACACATTTCAAGCACCATCCATCTAGAAAAGTTTTCTATAGGCAAGAACGTGGCCAGGTGAAAATTACACCTCAAAAAAAAATTCTTAAGAATTAAAGAGCAAAAGACTGAGTCTCTTAAAAGTGCATTTTCTTGAAGTTAGACAGAACAAATTCAGGTTTAAAATACTGGCCCAGAACCTTACAGTGTGTTCTACAGAGGTGTTCATTTTTACTTGCTAAGGTTTTCATTACCAATACTCGTCATCCCACAAGCATCAGGACAGGCACACACACACTTTTGGTGGAGTTGGTGATTCACCACCACATACATTCTTTCCACCTAAGAAATGTTTGTTGGTGGGGCCCTTGTGACTCACCTCCACTGCACTTTCTTCTCCCTCATCACGGTCCCTTGGCGGGGTGTTGGTGATTTATTAACCAACAGCCCGTCATCTGAACTTGAGCAGTTTGCCAGATGACTACACAGTGACTTCTGCTTCCTGAGGGAATTCAAAGTGTTCTTCCACACCAGTCTGTATGAGTGTACAGTACTCACCACTGTATAGTACATGAGCTCTGAAAACAGAGCTGTTCCACTGCTATTCTCATTTTGCTTTGTCCTACTGTTTCACTGGAACACTACAGTGAGATAACTACAGAATACTAACTAAATGAACACTTCTGAAAACTAACAGCACTGTGAAGTCACTTCCAGACAGTCCATCAGGCTGAACCCCAGCAACAGGAACAGAATGTCTGAGCTATAACTTTACAAAGTCAAAGATGCTAAACAGAAGTCCAGCAGCACACAGTGCTCACCAACGACAGACTTACCCTAACAGAGTTGTCTATTAGGGAATAACTCTATTATTTAAAAAAACAGAAAGGAATCTTGAGGCAGAAGTCAGGAATTTAAAAATAAATAAACAAAACCACAAAAACATAAGCAACAAACCAACCAATGAAAAGCACCAAAAAAACCCCAAACATATAGCCCACAGACAGCAAACTCTGAAAAAGTTCTGTCCTGGAAGAAAACCAGAAATAACTCTGAAGAGGCGAAAGCCTAAGGCACACACAGAGAAGACCTGAAAACATTCAAATCCAAAAAGTGCTGCTCATACATATTTCCATACAACAAGAATTATAGTGTTTGTAACTAATATTGATGCTGTCAATGGGAGGTGCTCCTCACTGTTGCACTCTCCACCCCCAAGATCCAAGTCTTGTGATTGTTCACATCTTAACTAGTCAGTTGAAGGTGCTGAAAGCTCCAAAAAGGAAAACAGGCCTGTAGTCACAGTTAGCAGTATGTACAGGGTTTTCAGATGACTTTTAGGACTCTAAATTATTACTAGTGGATCTTTTTCTCCTTGGTACCCTGTCGCAAGCTTTCCAATTGCCCTGTGTTTCCAAATGGCCTTCATATAGAACAAATAATTTCAAGTATAGTTATTACCTATTTAAGTACTTTCAAAAAATATTTTTTACTTCCTTTTATGCCATTTTATCTATGACATGCTGTTTCTTTTCTTCTCAGCTGTGGAAATGAGACTATAGATCAAATCCCCAGTATCTTGTTCTTCGTTCTGCTGTACTTGAGGTTACAGCCATCAGCGCTCTCCTTGTTCCTTGCTCATCTATGCCATGACAAGAAATTGAAACAGGTAGCACATTCTGTGCTGCTGTCAGTGGTGAAGAGTTACAGCCCAGGCATGGACTTAAAATTATTTTAAAAAGCTGTATTACTTTGGTTGTGGTCGTCCTTATGCGCTGTAGGGAGAAAGTGATGCTATTTAAACTTACAAACACTGTTTCTTTTCCATTATCTGTCAGTCATTCACAGTTGAGATTAGCAGTTACTTCTACACATGTATATAAAAAGATCCCTACTGCTCTGAAATGCTAAAACTCTCCTAAAAACTTTTTTCCCAAAAAGTAGGCCATCCTGCCAAAGCAGATAGAAATGCACGCTGTGTGCAAAAACTCCCATATCTGTTACTTCCATTGACATTTGGAAACATAATTTATTTATATGCAACTCATATCTCTCCTATTACAGTTAATTTATTTTCTCATTATATTTGCACCTATATACTCAAAATTACTGATCTACAAATTAAAAAGAGGCCCAGGAATAGCAACATGATTATGCTGTATTCTGCGCATTGCATTATCCCTTTAAAACAAGAGAATGCACAGGCATATACGAAAGGAGCCCTTTTCACAGAATTCCAGAATCATTAGGTTGGAAGAGACCTCCAGTATCATCAAGTCCAACCCAATCCTACCCCGAACTAAACCACGGCACCAAGTGCCACATCCAGTCTTTTCATAGCACATCAGGGGATGGAATCCACCACCTCCCCAGGTAAACAATGGCTGCCCCAACTACTAGAAGCAACCCTCACACCTTGGAGTCAGTGTGACTGCAGACACTGGAAGAGTCATCAGAAGTATGACCACGGTTAAATAAATCACCTCACCACACACACCCCTCTAGCTATAATAGGTTGCAACTGGAAAAATATGCAAAAAAAAATATTCCATAGGAAACTGAGCAAGAGCTTGCCACAGCCCAGAGTCTCCACAGCCAGCATTTCTGTGCATACCCTCTGACTCAAGTTGGATCTAATGGAAGAGGATGAATAAAACAAGTATCCACCTCAAGCTTAAAAAAGGAAAGAGGCTATAAATTCCCAACCAATTACTCAAACCTCATCACGATGTGAGCCCATAGCTTCCTACAACTCGTGCCAGAACGGATGTGGTTTTCCAGCTTTGTAGACAAGGAAACTCTCAATGCTGTTAGTCCATCTCATAAAATTACATTTTGTTTACATTCAGATTCAAGGAATAGGACCTGAAGAGGCTGCATTTATACAGGAAATATCTGTGACAACTGAATGCAGATGGAGGTGGAGGCAGAATGGCTTTACCTCCAAGTGGAGATGCCTCCTTTCCCCCTTCCTGCAATCAGCAGGCACAGTAACAGTCCCGGGGCAGAGAGAGTGAGCACAGCCTTCTGACACAACAGAGTGCTCCCAACCCACCATGAAGTGACAGCTCACCTCCATCCTGGCTGCCACTGCCACTTCAGATGCGGCAGGTTATCCTTTCCAGAATGCAACCACCGTCCCATCAAACCATTTTACTTAGAGAACCCTAGGTATGTGCAACACAGCACGTGATCAAATGCGACACCACAACAGAAAAACAAGATCCTCAGGACACTGCCAGTCCCGCCCTAGCTGGCACTAAGAAAGCTCCACTTCATCTGCATTTATCTGCTAGATATATACAAAAAACAACGAAGAAAACCTCAGCCTGTAATACCTGTATATTTTACAGAAAAAAAAAAAACCTTACAGCAGACAAGTATGTATTATAGCAGATGCGTATCCCACAAATCAACAAATTCAAGATCACACAGCATCTTCTTTTCCTGCTATCCAGCTACTCAACTTCTACACTCATGTATGAAACCTGATAAATTTTAATCACCATTTTGAAAAAAAATTTCTGATTATTGCTTCTGCAACTTTTATGAATTAGATTCTGAAAGCAAAAGTGAGACAAAAATACAGACAAATTCAAGAAAATATAAACTAGGGCTATTTTCATGTGTTAATAATCAAATGCACATAAATAGTCTTACTAGAGTCATATTGTATATAAATTATAGGTCCACACAATTTCGACTTTTTCTGGAACACATAATATCAAAAGCTCAAACAATTAACTCTAAAGCAAAACATGCAACCATATACTCTGTAAATGCCCCCTGCACTGAATAAAACTGTCAATCTATTTAAATCGACTTTATTCCATTTCCTTCTAGTTATTTCATTTTTGTACCTAGATTAAACTTTTGGGTCAGAATTCCTTAGCCTGAATTGCACAAGAACCTCCACGAAGCATACAAGCATTTATCATCCAGCAGATGTAGAATTAGGCTATACAGACACTGCAAAAAGCAGCACTGTATCACCCAATTAACTTTGTTTTCATAGCTTTACCTAGTGTATCTCTTGTTATGACAGCTACCAAATCACCCCATTACTCAGCCCTCTCCTCCCTGCTAAGCATTACATCCCTGTTTGCCTTTTGCCCACATCGACTCGCACAAGCCCTGCTACACTGGCAAAATCTGAAGATCATATTAGCTGTGGTACTAGTATTTACTCTTTTGTTCCCTCACAATCAGGCTTACAGCACTTCCCTCTTCAGTAATACCAGTGCTAGAGTCTACAGCACTTTCCCCTTAGCTGCCTCTCTTCATCAAATCTGTCCCATGTCACTAAAACCTGTCTTCTCTCGCACTAGCAGAACCCCAAGGTTGACCACACTCCCCTTATTTTTACATCCACACATTATCTCCATATAGGTCTTCTCCCCTGCATTTGCCTCTGGCTACTGGGGAGTTCAACTCATTAACAGTCACCAAAGAACAGGCAAAAGCACCCAATATACCCTGTCATGACAAAGTAGAACCATTAGTGCCATCTTTTCCAAGTCTAGGATTTTGCAACAGGAGTAATTATCCCATAAAAGTGGAAGGATAAAATGGGAAGGATTTTAGAGTAGAAAACACAGAGTAACTAAAAGAGAGAACAGAGGGAGATGAACCTTTGCATAGACACCAATTACTTCCTCCCCTTAGGCAGAGGCTCAGTGAGTGACCTTGTAGTAGTACATCTGGGAAAACCAACTTTCAGAAGTGTTTCACCACGTTGTAGGCAGTTACATTTATTTCCTCACAACTGCATAAGCTAAATGGGGAATTTCAGAGCCACATTTTAAAATAACTCAAAACATTTTAGCATATTCATTAGACAGCTGTGTAAATTCGGTCTCCTGCCATTCTTCTGATCACTCCAACAGGAAATGCCAGTCTGTAAGTTGGCACTTCTGCAAAGCAAATGTGATATTGTATTGAAAGCAGACTAGTCAGTGCAAACCTCTGACTCAGTGCTTTTTGGCAGTTTCAACAGCTGCCTCAGGAATAGGGCAGAGAGGAGCCAAACCAAAGGTAAAGAGCATTAAATTTCCTTCCCTGAAATTAAGAAAATATACCTCCAACAAAACCAGGGCTTCATTTTCAGAGTTTCCAAAGATGGTCTGACACACTTTGGCTCCCCCAATATTAAAATCTTTGCACAGATGCAGGTATATACAACAGCATTACAAGCACAAGAAGAGATGAAAAATTATCTTCCAAAACACAAAGATCCACACTCAGTGCTTTTGCCTGCAAGAATTTCATGAACCTCCACAAGAACACAGAGAATTACGTCTACTTGGAAGATTTGTCTAAAATTTTATGTACAATTTTATGTAAAATATATTTTACATTCTTCTTTTTCATTTACATGCACTTTGTAAGGCATCTTCCAATGCTGGATAGATTTCCAAGTACAGTTAATTCACTACATGCTAACAGAGGCAGTTTTAAGACTTGAAAAATATGGCCAACAAAATCTGTAAAGCAGAGTTGGAAAGTTTTCACTTTCTCCAAAATAAATCATACTCGAGAAGCAAAACTTGGTAGACAAGTTGAATATTCATAGAGAATTTAGACATTTAGAAGACTTGCATGTAGAGAGATTTTGGAGCCTTGGGGATGCAAGTGTTTCCCGATGGAATTGGCATGAATTTAAAATTTTGATACAGTCTAAGCAACTGTATCAAAATGGCAAATCACAAAGAAGCCAGCCTTGCTTGCGTCCTCACCACTCGCACTTCAGCCCCGTGGTTAATTATGATGAATACAGAAGATGCACGTGGTTCAGAGCCAAGGAAAGTCTTTCTATGTTTTTGCAGTAAACTCTTGAGTCTGAATTTCCCATATCATAAAAAAGTAATAGGAAAAACATTACAATTCATTTACTAGAATGCCGTAAGTCTGCCATAAATTGTTACCTGCCTACATAAAGGAATTGGGCAAAAAGCCCAATTAAGATGCCATTAAAAATACAGAAATAAATACTGAGCAATGCCAATAAGAAAGCAGACTCCACAGACCTTAGTCCCTTCAAAGCCAGAAAAAGCTATCCTTCATAGACAAGTTCACTGGTATACAATGACAACATTCAACCCATTTTGTAGAACTTTGTCAGAAATTTTAAAGACTATGAGGAAGTTAAAAAAATAGCTAAATTAAAAGCTGAGAGGAGACTAAATAAATGTAATGGCAACAACATTGTCAGAACTGTTTGGATACCACTTCAAAACCAGAAAGAATTCAAAATGTGATCATCAAACATGGGCCCAAAGAGATGAAATTTCTTGGCTACGTCTTATATTACCAAATAGCCTTCTGAGCAATAAGTCACATAATCCAGGAGTTTCTGCACTACAGCTGCACCTACATTCTGAGAAGTCTTCCACACTGAGACTGTACTTTCCCAGGTACAGGTCCAACCTGTTTTCCTCTCGTCCATGCTGGACCATGACAGAAGAGGACAGGACACTTCCTCCAGGCAGTGCCAGCTGTCACACGGGCAGTGTCAAGAGGCCAAATCCCTGAGCTACACGCAGCTGCAGCAGAACCCACTGCACTGCATTCCCAGAAAACAATAAACACTCTACCTTCAGGCTTTTTATAGTTAATATGCTCCTGCAGGCATGGAAGTTCCCCACAACAATGAACCTTCACCAGTAGAAGACTGTGGTCAAAAACATGCTTACACAGTCTTGGATCTGATCCACATTTGAGGTAGTTGTGTTTTAAACAAATTAAAGACCAGTCCAGGCACTCAGATTTCTTATTTTCTCAATATACCTGTGTGTGGTCTCAGGGCCTCACTCTAATTTAAATGAACACCTTGTTCTCTTATGATGTCAGAAGAGGGAAAGGTATTATCCAAATGTCTCAAGTTCTCAATTTGATGATTTTCAGCTACTTAGTACTACCACCTCTTCTGAGACTGCATTTTCTCACTTACTTTAGCAGCTTCAGCTTCCCACTGCACTACCATCATGACATCAGCCTGACTGAACGCAAAAAAGCCCATTTGAAGTTTCTGAGAAGAGACAGCTGAAGTTACACAGAGTGCCACAACTCAGTTCCTGCCTCAGATTGGGTACGGTTTTGCACATCTCAACAAATAAGCCAATAATTAGATATAGCTTAAATTTAGGAGCTGCTAGTATCTCACATGTTAATAGAAAATGAAATTCAACATTCTACAATCCCACTTAAACCAAATATCTAGGTAAAAGCCGTAACTACTCATCCACAAAGGCACACTGTGCTGTGAAGGCTCTCAATAGAAGCACCCCTTTTCACATTCTCCAATACACAGAAAGGTTGTGTTACACAGGGCTACAGATGTTAGAGGTGCCAGTATTTTATCTTTTGGTCTGCAAAGAACAGCAGATGCCACCACACCAGAAATATGACAATGAGAAACGGGGGAAGACTGATATTAGTCAGCTGTTTTGGGTGCACAGGCATGCTGAACAGACGCATTTCTGGAGGCTCAGGACACTTGCAGATCCACAGTTAAAACTTACCCCATGCTCAAAGCCCTATATGGAGCCAGGAGCCTTCTGCCATCTGGGAGTCACTCAGAAACATGCTTGATACCACTAAGGTGTAAGTCTCATCCCTCTACAGCTTTAGTGTCTACCTCCACACCACGACCCAAGAATTTCTGTACAGTAAGGCTACAAGGCAGGTTTCATGACTACCACTCCTTTTTACTTCTTTTCCATGGCACCATAATTTTTCTTTTTAAATATATAATCTACCTTTCACTTCTTAGACCACAGGTTTTAAAGACTTAAAGCCAGTGCATAAGTAAGGGTCACCTCTTAATTTTCATTCTCTCTGTGCTTATTTTTTGTAAGTGATATAGGCGGTAGATCACAGAAATAGATGGAAATCTCAGATGGAAAAGTCTAAGTTATGTAGCTCTCCAACTCAGGAGTTGCCAGAAAATGTGCTCTTTGAATCAAAAGACATACCAGACTTCTCAATTACCTTACTTCTAAGTAAAAGCAAGTAAGACATTGACGTCTGTGATTAACAGGAAAGAAGATACTGTGATGCTTGTATTACACTGTGGGATCACAGCTGTGCCAAGCTTACCTGCTTCTATTAGAACTCCAATCATCTAATAAAGCTGAGAGCTGCAGTAGGACCATGAGCATGCTCTGGCACCATACAGGTTTCTCTTCTTTCTACGATATACTGGATTCTTACCTTCTTTCACAAAGCTAGAATAAACCTAAGGAATTCTGTTCATGCTTTTAGCTTGGAATTTACGTAGGCCATTTGTATTTAGGAAGCTGTTCCATCAAACTAAAAAAAAAAACCTCTCCTTGTATTGCTGCCCTTTCAAAGTCATGTCATTTTAAAAGCTACATTTCCAAGAAAAATACAACAATCACATAATTTCAGCTTCCATTTTTACCAAGTAAACTTCTGGTTCCTGTTGTGAACTTGAATTATGCTCATTTTACTATAAATATTTGTTTCCTTTAGTATCCAAGGCCCGTCTTAAAAAAGGGGAACTTTCACAGCAATTCACTAGCCTTTAAATGCTCTAAAGAAACATAAGTGGCAATCTATTTAAGGAACTGTTCTTCTAAAATCAGAGATAAATATTTTAACTTTGGATAGAATGCAAAATTGTCACTCAAGTCAGCAAAATAAGTGGACAACAAACCAAAACCAATAGTGACGTGCCACAATCTTTTCCTATTTACACTGGATGAAAAGAGGGTACTGGACACTGACCAAGCAAATGTGAAGAGAGTTCTTTTTTTCTAGCAACCTTTCAATTCCAACTTTCAACTTCTATCCAAGACTCCCACCCTTTCTACTGCAATTAATCCTTCTGAACAAGGAGGTACCTGCTGGGGTTTTTTCCCCTCTCTGGTCCTCATCTTTTAAGACAAACTCCTTCAATGAGAACATTCAACTCCATGAAGGTTCATAGCTGCTACTCATAACTCCTTTTCTGCTGAGGTTTCATCTCTTCTTTGTGCAGGCAGCAAAAACAAAAGCTGCTGAATTTCTCTGTGTATAGCAATTTATCCTTCCATAAATCAGGCCTGTGACTAACATAATTTCTGATATTGTTGGGTTTACTGAAGCCCGAAGAATATTTTCAGGCCATTCCTTGTGGCCATTCAGGACTCTCCTTCCCAAGGCTAGAGCACTCTCCAGCCTTCCACACAACTGCTGCATCCCTCCATTTTATGGGATGTGGGACAAGCACATCTTCACCTGTGTGACTTTCAGAAGCTGATGCTGAAGTTCAACCCCTGGATCTTAGTCTTTTGCAGCAGGTTTTTGGTCACTCCCTCTCCTCCTGAACAATACACATATTCAGAAGAACACAAGAGAGTAAAGAACAAACATGATCTTACTTGAGTAATACAGACAAAGGAGGCCTTCACTGAAGTGGAAAAGGCAGAGTTTATGGGACAAAAAGAGAAGGAAGAACAGTTGTGGGTGGAGAAGTGAATAATGTTTTGTAGGCTCTTATGTGGTCTGACATTTTTCATCTTCATTCTCTCCAAAACTCAACTTTCCAACAAAATGCAGAATTTGCTTATTTTCTAGATTCATTCACAGCTCTCAGTAATTACACATGTGCATTTATGCTTGAGATTATTTTAAATTCTGAGCTTCTTGCCAAATTTCATTGTGGGTAAACACCTTTAAGTACCTAAAGCCAAATTTGTGTTAAGTATAATATTTCTTGTTCATCTTTCTTTCCTGGAGTGCTTCCATGTGCTCATACACAACTGCTACGCTCCACTTAACTGATGACTGATGTTTTTCACACCCATACACATTTTTTCTGAGATGTGCTGTGCCCAGCTCCAGCTTCCTATTACTATGCAACATACTGAAATTTTAGCAACTGCTGTTTCATTACATGTGGCTGGTTTGGATCTATATTTTACAGTGATCCTAGAACAACTAATTAAACATGTACTGTTTGACATTTCTTAGCAGGTGCTCCCTAAAACTA